>OY787613.1:1805000-2089851 GCA_963678935.1 Umbilicus rupestris | reverse complement strand
AAAGGGACCTTCTTCTTTTATAATATTCGAAAAGTGTAGTTGGGTTTTAAAACTTAAGAAAGTCCTACTATCACTCTTTGCTTCAGCCGTAAGTGTTTTGGGATTCTTGGTTCGTCCCTGTCCTTGAATCTAACCCTGAAGAAAGCTACTTTTTAAAATATATTTTTAGCTTTGTATTACTACTCTCACTAAATTGAGAGCTTGTTGCAGCGAGTAAATACACCTTTTTTTCATATAGCAATTTGCCCACTTTTCCTTCAATTTACAGATGGACATTAACCATTTGTTGTCTTGGACAAAGTATTAGTAAGTATTATTGTCAAACACTTTCAAGTTCTCCTTCTTTAGTATAGCCAATCCTACATTAATAAAAATGATATAAGAATGAAGATTCATCCTTCATTAACTTTTCCAAGTGCTTCATGTAATTTTGCATGACGTGAAAGGTAGGCGCGACCTGAGGGGTGATAGGTAGGGGCAGCAATCCGGGGATCACTTTTTTTTTTTAGAAAAATATTATGTTATAAGGAGTTTTATATGTATTTTTTGTCCAGAAACCCACAAATGGTCAAAAACGGGCCTGGTGAAAGGTACATAATTCATGATATGCCCTTACAGATTGCCTTCATCATTACTAGATCTTAATCCATAAAGATTGTCATTGATTTTCTTGATTGTCACAGTATAGGAATGATTCAAACAACCATTAAAAATGATGTAACAATATAGTCGTATAATATTGGTGCTCCAAAAATCACAATTGAAATGTGATGATGAGGTCCAGTAATAAACCAAATGACCCACTTTCTTTATTTAGTGAATATTATGTCGTATCAAAAAAAACATAATATCTACGAACAACCCCTAATCAATTCTCATTCGTGCATCAATATGAAAGTTGGTGATTTCATTGTCTAATTGTAAATCATTATAAAAAGGATTTTCTTTTATTTTTGAAACTCAAAAATATTTTCTGTGACCATAAATCAAATTATGCTATCTTCTAATCTGTAGAAATTTTTGTGATCTGACTCAATGAATCTACTTCTCCTACTTTTTTACTGATATACTCATGTGATTGTTTCACTTATATGTCCAATGCACCTGCTGATTATATTTTTATTTGCTTGAATCTTCTAAATATGACGTTGTGAAGACCTTATATGAACGTATCATTGGTATGCAATAAATGATCATGATCCAATCATAAGGGCATTCGCACACGTTGAAGAATTTCTATCTCGTTGAAAAATTTCTCGAGAAGCAATTTCTGTTACTATTCAACAAACAGTAATGACAATTTACACATTTTATGCACCCATAACTATCTCGAGGAGCTATTTCTATTACTATTCACATTTTTTTAATAATTTTTTAAAAAACATTGATGAATTGATCTCTTTAGATAATAAAAAAATATTTTTGCATATTTTTTTGGCTTAAATCCCGTTAGAAATAAATTTGAGCCGTTAGATCAAATTTGGATATGATCTAACGGACCAGATCTATCACGTGATTTTCACGTGCTTTCCTCTCTCCCATTAGTTTCTCTCTCCTCCTGGATCGATCTCCTCGCCTATCCAGACGAGATCGGCTCCGAGATCGTTCGACCTCCTCCAGATCTTTCCCTCCACCGGTGCGTGGAATACTGAAGAGAACGTTCTCACTTTGAAATTGTTCTATCTCAAAATGAGAACCGGTGCAGATGCCCTAACCGATAAATCTTATATTTTCCAAAGGTTTTTGGTTTTCTGTGAATTCTAAATTTAACTTCCCAATTTGTTCTTGACTTCTCGTTTTAGCTTTTTTTTTTTCAAGTGCATCTTTTTCTTTGTGTTTGCCTTCCTTTTGACATACAAATAATACTTTTAAGGAGAACCATCTTTTTTGCTCGGTTGGTTGTAAAATATACCGGAGTGAGGTTTGTTTGTGCTTCAAATTCATTCCTCTTTGATGGAGTCAACATCTTTCCCAACTTTGGAATGTACCTCACTTCATTCCTATAAGATTGAGCATCGTGTAAAAAATTAAAGCAATGAACTCTACACGAATATTTATCAACAAGCTCACAAGTATACTAGTTCGATTGCCCCCGATCTGATTTCATTTTGCGGATACTATTTATATGTGGCTATCATTTATAAAATTAAAATTTACACGTATGTGCCAAAAGCGATCACTTGCACAGTAGTTAAAGGAATTAAATTTAATCAACGCAAAAAAAATATATTCGATTATGATGCAAAGCCATTTTGTGTTCTGAGTTAATCAATATGACATAGTTTTTTATTTTAGAACTTTCTTTCAATAAAAATATATAGGTTTTAACATTAAAACCACACCGTTTTGATTAAGGGTATACAAAACGTGCCCCGCCTTGAGTCGACAAGGTCTGACCTAATCAGAGACCATTTTAGGGATGGGTAAGATCCAGGCCCGGCCCTGAGCATGGGCCAGAAGGGCACCAGTCCAGGGACCATAATTTGTTTAACTCAATTACTTATAGCTAAATTTAATTTTAAGATCAAAATGTTTGGATTAGAAAGTTTTAAAATTTTTACTTTATGGACCAACTCAAGGGCCAACAAAAAATTTAAGTTTTCTTTATCATAGTAAAAAATTAATTTGTAAATTTTTTTATAAGAATTAGTATTAAACTTTAAAAATTAATTATATAATTATATAAAAGAGGACCAAAAAATTATATAAATGTATAGGACTGGGGCTGGTAAGTTCTTCAGTAATCTGGTCTGATAATTTAATTCATAAAAGTATTAATATCTATCATAGCTTAAACCTAAGACCTTCGTTACAACAAGGAAATGTTATGCCAATCAGATAATCTACATAATTTTTAAAGAGTGGCATTACACTAAAATAAGGGTCTGTTCTTTAGAACTGAACTTATACTTAATTTAACTGAACTTAACTCAACTTAATTTAACTTAACTTAAGTACTTAGGTTTAAAATACTGTAATTTTGTGGGTATTCACATAAATGAAATTTGCAACACAAAGCATACAAGAATGAATTTAGACATTGATTGAATTTAGACATAAATAAAAAACGTATCAACCGGTGGAAGATCCATCAATAGACGATTTGATATCGTGGAGCGAAGACGGATCTAGCTTTGTCATCTAAAAACCAGCCGAGTTTGCCAGAGATTTGCTACCCCAAGTATTTCAAGCACAACAACTTCTCCAGCATCGTCCGACAGCTCAACACCTACGTAAGCGGCTTCATCCTCATCTTCGAATCTCAAAATGTACATCTGGTTCTTTCTTGAATCTTTTTGCTTACTTTTTTAATCAGGGGTTCAGGAGGGTGGCAAGGGATAGATGGGAATCCACGAATGAGTTTTTCAAGCGAGGAGAGAGAAAGTTGTTGAAAGGGATCATAAGAAGAAAAGGGACGATGCTGGCCGCGGTGGCGGCGACACCGTTGAACTAAATGAGACGATCGATGACTTCGTCCAATTCGGAAGAGGAGAAGGTCATGTCATCCGATTCCTCACCCGGTAATATGTCCTCCGTCAACTATCCAGGAGGAAGAGCGGCGCTTACGGAGGAGAACGAGAGGTTGAGGATAGAAAATGCGAGGCTGTTGTTGGAGCTGAACCAACTGAAGACGATGTGGAACAATGTGTATTCCTTAATGTCCAAATATGCAAGTTTTAACGATGAGGAGTATGAGGTAGAGGGAGGAGTCTAAAGTTATTTGGGGAGAAACATGGGAGGGTTGGGGTTGAGGACGACAGAGGAAGAGAGAGGGTTATGGGGTTTGGGTTGACTGATGTGGAAGATCCACCGTTGGTACTATAATATATTGTTAACAATAGTTAAAGCATGTTCACAAGTGTACTTAACTTAACTGAATTTAACTTAAGTTAAGTTAAATCCACTTAAATTAAGTTAAGTACCACCACTATTCATCGTCACCATAACAACACTACCAACACTATTCGTCATCCCTTTCATCCACAAACCACCACCACCACCACAACACCACCACCCCAACCATAACACTACTACATCACCACACCACCACCCTAACATAACACGCTATACCACCACTCAAACCACCACCACCACTACACCATCACACCATCAAACCACCACACTACCACCACCACAACACCACCACTTCAACCATACCACTACTACACTACCACAAAATTACAGTATTTAACTTAAGTACTTAAGTTAAGTTAAGTTCAATTAAGTTAAATATAAGTTTAACTTTAAAGAACAGACCCTAAGTAGTGATCGTCTAGTGTTAATATTTAGGGTTGGAATAGGGTTCCAATGAATAACTTGGTCATTATTTTGAGTCGAATGAGAGATAAGCCAAACATGTTCTAATAATCTTATTTTTGATATTAACGTATTTGATTTGATGTTTTAGTTGAACCGTTATGCCTTATCTTACCCATAACGTGATTTCGGGAACTTGACTAACCAACCTTGCCAAACATGTTCTAATAATCAATTCCAATGGGTAGGACAATCAAGAATCAATTTCTTTCCCGGCAAATGCTAACTCTTAACAACATCACCGATATTTTGATCCTATGCGATGATTTATCAATGTGCTTAACAGTTTCTCGAATGTTATTGATAATATCTCCAATCCTTCTTGAACCAATATATTCACAATATGAGCACAACAACGAACATGAAAAAATATCCCATCAAATGACAACTTTCTTTGATAAGAAATGACATCTTTCAATTTTCTAACGGCAACATCATTATAAGTAGCATCGTCCACGGTAACCGAAGGCAGCTTGTTAGTCATTTCAATCCGCAAACATTTCATTGCATCACAAACAGCAACTTCATTATGCGGTGGAGGAATATGATAAAAGTTCAAGACCCTCTTATGTAATTTCCATTCGCTCATAAAATGACATGCAACCATATACTCAATCTTTTGACCAGATCGCCAAATATCAGTTGTAATGGATACCTTTTCAAATAACTTAACAAAGTCATGAGCCTTTTTTTCTCATTATTGTAAATAGTAATGCAATAGCTTTCAAAATAGTACGAGATATTTTTCTAAATTCAGGGGAAGCTTCCTTCATCAACAAATTAAATAACTCATATTCAGCAAATGTATAGGGTAGTTCATGAATCATTACCATATGTGATACGAGCTCCCTAATTCGAGAATGATCATACAAGGCTTGAGTTTGCTTGTATTACTAGATCCAGGAGTACCTCTTACCAAAATTAATTGCGGCTGTCCAGATATAGTAATAGAACGCCTGCTACAAGTCTTCAGATGTCTTTGATATTGTGTAGTGGACCCTGATTCGCTACTTTTAACACGTTCTTACAATGCTTACATTTTATGCCTTTGACAACAGCATCCACTTTGTATTCTTCAAAATCATATCACACTTTTGAAACTTTTTTACGGGACCTTCTTCCATATCTGATATTTTTGGCAGCTTCTTGTTCAGGACTTTGAGTGCTCATATCAGTTATTTCAACTTCCATGTTTCGAGTAGATGGAGATTCAGCACTTGATTATATTATTTCAAGTATGGGAGATGAATCGGCAGATTATCATTGTTTTCTCCTTTAACAAAATCTTTCGATATACCTGAAAGTCACCAAACTGAGAGTCTGTTATGTGATCCAAGAGTAATTAAAACGAAAGTGTTGTAAAACATTGTGCAGGTAAACCAAAATTCAACCTTTATAGCTCGGAAGCTGTAGATTGTTTCAATCACAGTTCACACAAAGCTGCAACCCTGCTACATAATTCGTTGTAACACCCTGCCTTATAAATTTAACTACTCTCTTTATCGCAATCTTTTTAGTTTAATAGTATTAAATAGACACAAAGTGAGCAAAGTATGGGCTCATGGATTCTCCAAAATAGGGGCTCAATTGAGCGCTCCTGCACTTTGAAGTTCTTTAAATACTATTTGTATTAGAAGTTCAACACTATAGTATCAGCGACAAGAGCTATGGCTCACTTAAGTCAAATCGAACAACCAGCTAGTAGATTATATAGTATCAATTTTATTACTTAACTGATTCTCATCTCCAATTCTTGTTTGCGTAACTGAATTATTATGTTAACTTTTTTCATCAAAGCTTTAATTTTCGAGTCCCTTTATGTTTCTAACATCAAGGCCAGTTCAATTGCCTATCTGTAGTTTCATTCAAAAAGATGTATGGACAACACACTCACCACAGTCCTGCAAAAACTAGTGCAAAAACAAAAGGAACAAAAAATGTAAAAAAACGACTAACAACTCAGGAGAGTGATGACCACAAATAATGAATGCCTTGTAAGTTGACTTTGCGGTGAGCGGGGACGAGTTGTGGCGAGGGGGGGACGAGGACGAGTGGGATGAGCGGCGACGAGCAACTTCCTCCTTCTTTGCGGGCTTGCGGCGCTGAAGATTGATTCACCTAATCAAATCAATTAACCTAATTACTTAAACTGTAAAAGATATAGTTGGGATTAAATTAATTCTTTTAATGTGAACTAGTGAGCATATAAGTGTAACAATAGCCCAAAATTATTAAATAGTTATAAAAAAAGAAAAAATAATAATTTTAATCGAGTTTAAATGAATAAATGAATGAGTATACATATAAGCTTTAATTGAATTTATAAATGAACTTTAATAGAATAAATAAACGGAATTGTTAGCGAGTTTAAACGAGCCAAGTAATACTTTTTTCAAGCTTGACTCGTTTAATAAATAAACATAAATATTATGTTCTAACTTAATTCGTTTAAAATCCAACTGAATTTTGAACGAGTTTGTTCGCGAATTATTGACGAATGTATCCACCGGCTCCGAGCCCTGGAACCAGGCATTAGCCCATGGGCCGAACGCGCTTGATATTTTTTGGGAAACCGTACCGATTCAATATCACGAATCAGAATTGACAGCAGCAGAAGACGAAAATTGGTGCCCTAGAGAACGATGGCCTCTTTAGACTCCGACGTCCCCATGACTCCCGTCGGCGAAGGATCCAGCAGTGCCGCTCCTTCCTCATCTTCCAAGAAGCCCAAGCGCTTCGAGATCAAAAAGTGGAACGCCGTCGCACTCTGGGCTTGGGGTATATATTCTCTCACTCATCCGATTTCCTCCTTTTCTTCTCCGTAGTTCCGATGCGTTGAGTGTTTTTTTTTTTTCTTTTGCAGACATCGTCGTTGACAACTGTGCGATATGTAGGAATCATATTATGGATCTTTGTAAGTTGTTCGTAAAATCTTGCATTAGTTTGTTCCTGATGCCTTTGATGTGCGTGTTTAGCTTATATTGGTGCGTGATCATTGATGGTATGTTGACAGGTATTGAATGCCAAGCTAACCAAGCTAGTGCCACTAGTGAGGAATGCACAGTTGCTTGGGGTATGCGTTGATTATAAATGTTATTTCTGTTGCGGCTTCATATCTGTGATCTTAACGCTTGTTTTGACTACGGTAACAAAGGGGCTTTGATGCATTTTTAATTATAATTGACCTACTTGCGAACTTGTCTGATCATGGTGTGTACCTAGTAGAAATCTCTTTGAAACAAGTTCTCTGTCAAATACATATGTTCCTTCCAAGCAGCAATTTATACGCAGTGGCCTATCTTAGGAATTCCTCCTCTTGGTTGTGTTTTTTAGTTTCGACCTTGAGTATCTTGTGAGCAATTTCTTTACAACCTGATCCCATGATGAGAGCCTAGTGAATAGTGCCACACTACATGGGTGATGCCTATCTTCTCTATGTTTGGTGAGGTATTCTATTTGATGAACCAAATAGTTATATGCCTCAATCTCAAGTGTGAAGCGTAATTTAACTTGTCATTATCATTGTGCACTGCTTGTCTATTAGTATTGTGAGTTTTGCTTGGACTTAAGTGACCTTATTGTATAAAGATGAGGTTCGAGGGCACTACAGAATCAAGTTGAGCAGAATATGCAACTTGATTTTATGTAGTCTGTGTGAAAAAATTTCATCGGTAAATGTTGGGGGCTGTAAATATTGTGAATCAAATTTCTTCACTCCAGAAATGTCCGGCATAACATATATCTTAATGTCCACACTTACCCAACAAGTTCTTGAATTGATAATTTCTATATAGAGGAATCATCCTATCTATTTCGCACTTACTAGAATCTGTATTTGGTTACCTGTGGTTATGCGACCATGCTGATCTGAAGCTTAATATAAAGAGTCTGATTTCTTTTGGGAATAAGATATAGATGCCATTTATTTTTTACGAATGTATGTTTCTTGCCATTCATAGCGTTAAACAGTAGAATCATTCTTCTTGTCACCAGTACTGTGGTTTAGCAGTATAATCAAGGCTGCAAATCTTGTGGTTGTTACTTGTCACCTTAGGCTGAGATACCCTGTCGTACATTGCGCTGATTCGTGTTACGGTTAGGAAGATGACTTGCTTACTTGGTTCACTAGCACCGTCTTCTGGCTTTTATTGGCTTCTAATTTTGTGGCTTTCCTTATTCAGTTGCAACCCTCGTAAAATAGAACGTGTCCAATTTGTTAAAACACTCAGGGGGAAGTTGCTGGTCTGTATTTTGAGATGTGTTGCAGTTGGGAATTAACTGAATTTGCTTCTAAAATAGGGGTCTGCAACCATGCGTTTCACTTCCACTGCATCAGCCGTTGGCTTAAAACTCGCCAAGTCTGCCCACTGGGTATGTTACTTTGATACACGGCCCTTACAGATTCCGTATGTAAAAGTCATTCTTTCTTATACATATACTTGTTTGTACAGATAATAGTGAGTGGGAGTTCCAGAAGTATGGTCACTAAGGAATTGATCTGCAGTTTGTGGGCTTGTGGAAGGGAAACACCTAGTGTTGACCAGTCTCTTATGTTGATATCGCCTTGCATTTCTTTGTTTAGTCTTCCCAGATATTGCCAATGATAAGTGAAATGTTTGTACTTTCAATTTTCATCAGCATACTGTAATTGCAAATTGTGTTAGCCTCTGGATGTTACATCTTATTGCTGGCAATTACCATATCGTCCTGCGAGTTTATCATAAACGAACGGGATTTTTTAGTTATTTTGATATGTTTGTATCTAAGCTTCATGAGTTTGCTATAAGATGGTTGAAAAACATGTTGAACTACTTATTTCCAGAAAGAAACAAGGAAACAATATCCCATTGCCTGACTTTTTATACTTTCTTAGTCAAGTTAAATAGGAAAAGGGTTGTGGAAGCTCAGGATCCCAACAACGGTGTTGTTTATTTATGTCCTCCTATAGTTGGTGTAGTGCCAATAATGAATAATCTCCCGTGATAAATTTTGGATGTATCTCGACAAGTTGGAGGAGGAAGAGCTTCTCATTTGTCATGATTGACATGTTAAGTGGGCTACTTTTTTCATTATATCCATCTGATAGTATAAAAACGCGCAGTTCTTTACTTTTTATATTCTTATCATCGATTTTCAGTTGATTCCAATATCCAGCATTTGAACATCTTTTGTGTTGTGTAGCCATATAATTAAAGCAGACTTGATGTTGTAATTTACCCTTCACTGTTCTAACGCAACCAACTTCTACCACACACTCAACCTGTCAATTTCTTCCCACTAAACTCAAAGAATACAATCAAAGAAAACCTGAAAGCAAGAACAACAGATTTTACCGTGGTTCACTCTTTAAAAGAGCTATATCCACGTTGAGCACAGCCTGGCTCAAATCCACTATGATAGAGAGTTTACAAGAATCTACCAGACTCTATTACACGCCCAAGACAGAGCAAGAACACTGCCAGTGCACCAAGCACAAATCTGGCCACCAGAACTTCAAACCTTACCGCTGCAATCAGTCAGTAGAAGCCTAGCTTCAACCCACCAAACTCAGCCGAGCAGATTCAGGTAATCCTCGCGATGACGGCTGGAAACTCGACCGCTGCCTCACGCTTCCCGGATCAACACCTTCGTTTCTGCCCTAACTCGCCACAGCGACTCCTTCGTCTCTTGAAGCCTTTTTCCCGATATCTTTTAATCAAGCAATTTCTTTTTGTTGTTCTGTCTTCTAAAATGGAGATGACTTGGGCTTTAAAGCTCAACCCAAAACGCAGCACTTCATTACCCAAGAGCCAATCTCAGCCATCCAACTAAAACTCAGATCAACGGCTAAAACAATACTTAACCAAAAAACTAAAACATTTGGCTAAATAGAAATACAGACTCTTGCAATCATACTTTTTACAACAAATCTCCACCTTAAAAACATGATTGCAAAAACCCTATCACTCTATCACAAGTGGAACTTGATCCCAAGGCTGTTAAAGCTCATGTACCTGCAAGAAAGGTTAGCCAATGTGCAACAAGTCCAAACAAAGTTGGAACTCTGCACTAGACACAACTTTAGTCCCCATATCAGCTGGATTTTCCACAGTTTCAGCAAAATCTGCATCTAAATATCCTATCAGTTTTAATTTATCAAACCACTCAGCATAGCACAGACCAACAACCAAAGAGCTACTGATATAAGCAACAACACCATTCAATGCATTCCAATGTTCCATATAAGGCTTAGACATAAACCGACTCAGCAATGAAATAGCAAAAGCAAAAGCAAAAGGATACATCACAGACCCAATCAAATTAGCATAGGACAATTTTTCCATAGCAATTAATTCAGTTCTAGTGCTAGGGCATTGCTCCTTACTCCTAATTGCACTCAGGAAATTATCAGGTTTACTATCAAGCACATCATGGACAACATACAAAGCATTAAACACCAAATCAGTGTAGGGAAATCTAGCAGGTGGTCTTACCTCCCTTTTACCTCTATCTCGAGCTAGTTGATAATTCTGTAGAGCCTTAGGAGCAGCTATAGAGAGGTTTTCCTCCTGATCAGGCTCCACCTCAACTTCAGGGTCCTCGATAATTACCTGGGGAGCTAGGGAATTTTCCCCAAGCTCACTAACACTGCCCTGAGCTTGGGCAGGCTCCGGGTCATTGAGCTCCACTTCAATTGGAGCTCCCTCAGGGGCAGGAAAAATTAAATCACCCAGGTCATTGCTGCCTCTATCCTTAAAAGGGATGGAACACTCACCAGAATCCAGCAGACATTGATTACTTAGAGCAGTTAGACTTAAATGCCATTTCACTGGCCCTAGCATTTTATTTTCACCAATTGATGCCACATGCAAATAATCAGAACAGCAATCACCATTTAAAACATACAAACCATGGTGTTTCACTCCAGAGAAAAGCAGTTTATCATTTCTATAGACATTCAACAAGCCATTCTCTAGAACACATGCACAGCCCAAATCATCAAGAGTGCCTAAAGAAATTAAATTCCTTTTAAGGTCAGGGACTAATCTCACATTAGTTAACCTGATTTTCTTATTTCCTATCAGATTTAAACATACAGTCCCAATTCCCTTAACTCTACAATGATTATTATCTGCCATGTGAACTATCTCATCAGTTCCAAGGACAAGATCCTCAAACCAATGTTCATGGGGGCACATGTGGTAACAACACCCTGAATCAAGCACCCAGTGCTCACTGTCAGCTCTATCTGTGACAGTTAAAACCTCTAATGAGTCCACAGCTACATTAGAGGCTCCATAATTGTTCCCCTCAGAATCAATTTCCTTTTTATTCAGGGCAAGCCACTTAAAACAATTCTTTTTCAAGTGGCCTGGCTTACCACAGTGAAAACACTTCCTAGATTCAGTTTTAGTCTTCTCAGATTTGTTCTTACCCTTGTCCTCCCTATGTCCCTGCTCATCTTTATTGGTCTGAGTTTGATTAGGTTTGTTTCTAACAAATAAGTTCATCCCTGATCTGTTTTCAGACTGTTTCAACTCTAATTCCCTAGTTCTCAAAGCAGTACAAAACAATTCATATCCAGGGACCTTTCCAGTATACTGGAAAGCATCCTTCACTACTTGAAAATTAACAGGAATAAAGTTCATCAAAATCATGACCTTACTTGTATCATCTAGTGCAAACTCAGTACCAACCAGCATAAGATTCAACCTAAGAAATTCATCTAGGTTCTCATCAATAGATTTATCAGGCAACATCCTAAAACTAAATAGAGAAGCTTTTAAATATGCAAGATTTGGTGCAACCCTATTAGCATACAAGGACTCTAGTTTAAGCCAAAGGTCTAAGGCAGTTTTACAGGTACTTACCTGACGCAGAACTGAATCTGCCAGGTTTAGCACCAGAAGATTGAAAGCCTCTGCCTGAATCTCCTTCTTGCGCTTCTTTTCTTCCTCTGACCATTTTTCTTCAGAGGTCTCCAGCGCTGCCACAACTTTGTGATGGCCTAGCAGGGCACGCATCTTCATGCTCCACAGACCGAAGTCCAACTTGCCATCAAACGGAGCAATCTCGACACGCCCAGTCACCATTCTCGCAAGAAACACACAAAATAGTGAAATCTTGGTAAGAACACTTGCGAATCAGTGAAGAGCAAATACACCAAACTTTAACCAGGCTCTTGATACCACTGTTGTAATTTACCCTTCACTGTTCTAACGCAACCAACTTCTACCACACACTCAACCTGTCAATTTCTCCCCACTAAACTCAAAGAATACAATCAAAGAAAACCTGAAAGCAAGAACAACAGATTTTACCGTGGTTCACTCTTTAAAAGAGCTACATCCTCGTTGAGCACAGCCTGGCTCAAATCCACTATGATAGAGAGTTTACAAGAATCTACCAGACTCTATTACACGCCCAAGACAGAGCAAGAACACTGCCAGTGCACTAAGCACAAATCTGGCCACCAGAACTTCAAACCTTACCGCTGCAATCAGTCAGTAGAAGCCTAGCTTCAACCCACCAAACTCAGCCGAGCAGATTCAGGTAATCCTCGCGATGACGGCTGGAAACTCGACCGCTGCCTCACGCTTCCCGGATCAACACCTTCGTTTCTGCCCTAACTCGCCACAGCGACTCCTTCGTCTCTTGAAGCCTTTTTCCCGATATCTTTTAATCAAGCAATTTCTTTTTGTTGTTCTGTCTTCTAAAATGGAGATGACTTGGGCTTTAAAGCTCAACCCAAAACGCAGCACTTCATTACCCAAGAGCCAATCTCAGCCATCCAACTAAAACTCAGATCAACGGCTAAAACAATACTTAACCAAAAAACTAAAATATTTGGCTAAATAGAAATACAGACTCTTGCAATCATACTTTTTACAACACTTGAAAATGCTTAAAATAAAATGCACGTGCCACCAAATTACTTTAGGACGAGGGTTTGTCGGATTGCACGCGTCGCGGGCAACATTAAGCATGTGATTACTGTATATTAGACATACGCCCCCATGCCATAATTAGTCAATCACCCACTAATGCCTGCATAGATCGGAACATGATAAGCGTTAAAAGATAGGCGGTGGTAGCATGATGGAGAGAGAAGGAGAGAACTGAAGATGCGTGGCGGTGCTGGTGCAACAGTCGGGTGTGGAGTCTGAAGAGAGGAAGTTAGAGAGAGAATCAAAGAGTTTAGTTTAGGCCTTTAGGGTTCGGACACAGGTGAATTTAAAAAATAAGGTGGTGCGCTCCTTTCAGGAATGAATTTTTTGTTTGGCTAAGTTTGGCCCAACCAGCTAAGTTGGGCTTCTACAGTTAGCCCCGAACCCGACCTTATTCTTCTAAGGTCGAGTTTTATACGAGGCGTGTCAAACATTGAATCGACGGGCTGAAAGGACCAAGTTGGGCTTTTGAGCCTCATGGCCATTTAGCCAGGCTTAGTCTTCGTCGTCCGCTGACTCTTTATCCAATGTCTTCAACTTTTATCGTTATTGTCTTTCTATCGGTCATCATTGAATGAAACACTTAAAATTGTTCTATATTAGTTAGTGAATGAAATAGCTTAAATTAGATTATAGAATCATGACTTAAAAGTCTATACTTCTTGTCAGATGAGGATATAATGTAGTTGACTAGTAAACATTAACTTGGTATCAGAACTCATGGCGCAATCTTAGTCGGGTAAAAGGAATGTGGGACATGTGATGGATGATCAATTACATGAGTGAAGATACCCCAAGTTAGAGAAGAGTTGCAAGGCATATCATAAGACTTATAAAAAAGTGTGAGGGGCTAGGTGGGCGGGTAAAACTCGATGAGTGACGAAGTTTCATAGGTCAAGATCCGAGGAGAGGGGAAGTGGTTTGGTGCACCTACGAAGAAGTAAACCGCTACAAAGAGGAGTAGTGAAGTATTGATCGAGGGCGAGCATGCACAATTTATCCAATTGATTGAGAGATTATCGAGTAAAAGTCACTCGAAGAAATTATTCCACAATGCTTAAAGATAATAAGTTGACTTTATAATGGATTATAAAACCATGACTTACAAACTTGAGTATTAGATCATAATATAACTATAATTTAGTTGGACTAGTGAAATTCAATATTTACTACAAGTAAATAAGCAAAGTATCAATTAAGTATGTTCTTTTGTACCGAAAAAAGTTACTGATATTTATTACTTTACTTATATTTACTGATATTTACTTATATGTACTTATATTTACTTATATATATTTATGTTTACTTATTTACTTATATATACTTATTATTTTTTATTATTCCATATTGGTTTGTGGTGGTGTGAGTGTGGGTGGTTGTATTGTGGTGATGTGGTGGTGGGTGAAAGAGATGATGAATAGTGGTGAATTTGTGTTGTGGTGGTGTTGTATGGTGGTGGTGTTTTGTTATGATGTTGTGGTGGTTTGTATTGTGTTGTGTTTGTGGTGTGTGGGTGAAAGAGATGCTGAATAGGGGTTGCGGTGTGTGGATGGTGTTGCGATGTTGTGGTGGTGGTGTTGATGAAAGCGATGATGAATATCGGTTGTGGTGTGTGGGTAGTGTTGTGATGTTGTGGTGGTGTTGATAAATACTTATATTTATTTATATTTACTTATGTTAACTTATATTTATTTATAAGTACTTATTTTTACTTATAAGTACTTTATAAGTACAAAAGAACATGTCCTAAGGGAGAACATCTACAATTTACTCCAACTGAGGAGATTGTTTAGTTGAGTACTTCGTGAAACTGTCTCACATGGCCTAGTGATAAGAGAATAAACTAGAGGATTATATAATCTTCACTCATAAGTCTGCCTTTTGAATCAGAACGAATCTATAATCCTATTGGACTAGTAAAATTCAACATATTGTAAGAACCAGTGATGTGATGTGAGCCAAAAAGAGGATGCGAGACACGTATCGAAGAACCAAGAGTACAACTACATACACCACAAATCAGTGATATGTTGTATGGCCAGTCAAAGGGTGCATAAATGAAGATTTGAAGAGACTACACGTAAAGTAGCGAGCTATTTTACCAAGGGGGAGCATGCAGAGAATTTTTAATTGAGGGGATTGTTGAGTGAAACATTGGGTGACACTGTCACACATCGATTTGTGAAGGGTGAATGAACTAATTTATATTGAATTATATAACCATGACTTAAAAGCCTAGTCTGCTACTAAGAGTGTAAGGGATTAGATGTGCTAGTGAGAGAAGTTGAGAGGTGATCGTTGATCAAGACCTCAAGTGAAACAAATTGCAATACATGACCCCAAGTGAAGAGAAAGTGACCGGGCACACCTGCGAAGAGACTATAAATGAAGTAACAAAATATTGATTCATGTACAATTTTTCCCAATGAGTAAAGATCGCTGAGTTGAGCACTTGATGAACGTGTCAGATCACCTCATGGATTAAAGAATGGACTAGAACAGTCATCACCCATTTCTTATCCTGCAATGAAAATGTCTAGCCGCGATACACTAAACCTAGCCACCAGTAGACCAAAGAGGTCTCAAGAACTTTAAGGGAAGTCGAAGATCGCTTAACTTGAAACCCGACTAACAGATTTTGGGGCTTCCCTTGTACCCCTTTTCATGTACGTCTGTTTTCTTGAATAAAGTAAATTGATAGAAACAGAGACAGAGCACTATATTATAGGTGTTGGAATAGTGTGTTAAATGTGATGCGACTCCATTTTATAAGTCAAATTGAGGGTGAAATACATCTCGAATCGAGATGAAATAATCGTAATTAAATACCTTAAGATGAGAGATATAAAATCAATTATTCATAAGCCAAAATGAAAGTTAAATTGAATGAGATATTGATGCTGAAAGAGTTTCATTCAAAATAGAACACTCAATCTTGTTGAGTAGAAATACAAGCAATGATGAGCAAGTATCTCACATTGATTGGAAAGTAAATAGAATGTAGCTTTATATATAAACTTATTCTACATAATTGGTAAGATATTAACCAAGGAGGCTCTCGATGCGTGGGTGCGCAAGGGTGCAAATCACTAGCTGGTTCAGATTCAAAACTGGGTCCAATTGGTGCGCTTGTAAAGTACGGGACACGAATGATTAACCTATTTGGTCGCATGTAGATTGGCCCCTTTAAGTCTTTTTTCTACTCAAACTTATAATTTTTTAGCCTAATAGTTGAAGCGACGCCTTAACATAACTTGGAAGTAATGCTTTAGTGACCATTAGTTTAACGGTATTTAAGGTTGAGTTGACGACTGAGGCTTGATGTTGAGGCACGCCTGAGTGGCATTATATATTTAATGTAACCTAAGGTTTGAGGCGTCGTCTAAGGCTCAATGTTGATGCAACGCCTGAGAGATTAAATAACTTTTAATAGCATTAACCAACACTCTTCCAACGCTTGACACCAAATGAGGTGATACCTAAGAGGGTGTCCCCTGGCTTAAAGTGAGACGACGCTTGGGTTAGAGGGAGGCGACATCTGGCTTAAAGTGAGGCGATGCCTGTGACGTAAATACTTAAAAACTATAGAAAACGAAGCTTTGTCTTCATTTAGTTATCAACTCAAAAAATACAAAACACGCAACAGCTCCACCAGTCCTCCCCTGAAGTCTTGAGCCGGCTATTTTTGAGTTTTATTAATCTTTGGGTCTTTCTAAGTAGAGGTGACAGCGGAAGGCATAGTAAGTTCTACCAAGCAAGCTCTTTGGTGCGTCGTTGTATCCTAGGCTGCAGTTGACCAAAGATCCCAGCATTTTAAGGAGGCCAGTAATGCTTTAAGGAGATCGTCTAACAAGCCTCGACTCCTTACTCTGCTTTTATATCTATTTATTCAATTTTAATATTTATTTCTTTTACTAATCGCACACATATTGTTGCAATTTCCCGCAACAATCTTAAAGCGTTAGCGTGCAATATAGGAAATTTATAGTGAATGTGTGCTGCCTTATTGTACCACTCGGATAACTAAACCGCACCACACACCATCCTGATCTAACCATGAGAGTCACAAGGGTACTCTATGTCCCCGGTCTACATCAGAGATATCAAGCTGATTCAACACCCTATTTACTCGGACACTCTGAAAAGGTTAACACGATATCTATCACGTGCCTCCAAGATATAATCCTAGTAAGTAAGGCGACAAAGATTTCATTATGCGGGGGATCATCATGCAACACATGCCTATGTATGTGCCACTCCCCTGCATGGACTTCCATATGCATCTACAATAAAAAGATTATTGGAGTCTTGGAGATTGTGTGCTATCAAACTCATACCGCTAGAATCATAAATAAGTCGGGGTTCATTTATGACGACGATGATGAATGGGTTCATAAAGGTCAAGCATGTGCCTGAGGACACAATATATTCGGGATCCGACACTGACAAAACTGTGGATAGCGATTCACAGAACCCATGTCCCCAAGGAGGCCCCAGTTCCATCACCACTCAGCCGGGTTGAATGGACAATAGTCTTCAATTGGTGCTATCAACCATACAAGGGATCAATTCCACCCTACAACAGTTGAAACCTCGGAGTGACCGCCCGGCGTAGTTTCCCCGCGTGACTCCACATGGTTAATGCCCTGCTTCTATCCTACCACATCTCTTCCCTTTATTGCTATTTTTTTCATCATTATCTTATCTGCCCTCACGTTTTGTTGCCTCTTACATGCTTGTAGAGCCCCTTGGTTTGACACTTCTGTACTAAATTATTTGATGAGGTTTTAGGGTGTTATTTATTTCACTTGTTTTTGACTTTCTTCACTGTTTGATGATGCCAAAAGGGGAAAGATAATAAGGAGGGTTGCATATTCTGAGGGTTTAGGGTTTAGAAAATCCCTGAGGGGGAACTGATTAGGCTGAAGGGAAAACTATCAGTAGCTCCCTGAGGAGGAACTGATTAGGCTGAAGAGAAAAACTATCACCAAAAACACTACCTGTTATTTTAACAATAAGACCATAACTTAGATACTAACCAATAATGTAGTTCTTTTATGTGTGTTTCCCTTTGCTAATGAAGGAGTGTTTGTCATCGTCGAAAAGGGTGAATTTGTTGGGTTCCCTGTGTTTTAAAGTTTGACAAACACTCAGCTGATTTTGTAAATGAGTGTGCAGGAAAACACAAGAAGCTGATATTTCAAAGGATTGATCCCTCTACAAGGAGCACAACAAATACAGAATATCTAGCACGCAATCTAATCCAGATCTATGCAGATTCGCATATCTATAAGATTTGGGTTAGAGAATATTCGGTAATATTCACTATATATATTTTAGATACATTATCTAAAATATAATTGGTGAATATAGAATTTTTATTATTATGAGATAATGAATATCCTAGTTTGGAAGATTGATATGGATCAATCTTCTAAACCAGATCTTATGACTTCTATTTGGAAATCATCAAGATTTATGCAGATCGAGAAATCTGCATGTGGATCTCCAACCTTATAAATAGGTGACCCGACAACAAGAAGAAGATAAGCTGAATAGAGAGAAAACTTGGAGATCAATAGGGATTAAGCTCACTACGTGTGTAAGCAATAATTCGGCAGCCAGCGAACGAAGGTGCACCTGCGCGGTTGAGGAGTTCAACATAGAGCTTTGAGAAAGTCGCCAGGTGTGGGATCACACAAGTCAGGGACACATCCGTGAGTGTGGCAGGAAGGTGTCTACTTCGAGGGTTGGGTTGAACAAAGTAACAATAGAAAGAAGGGACAGAACACTGAGTGTAACTGCAAGGCCCTCATCTATTATACTCTGTAAGCATATCCAAAATAAAGAGGTAAACAAGTTCCTAAACCCTTATAGTGGCAACTAGAAATAGTGATTTTTCTCAAGGTCTTAGTTTAGACTTGGGTTTCCACTATAACTGATCTGCGTACAGTATTTACTTTCCTACTATCTTTCACTTCCGCTGTTTATAACCCCTTAGGGATCTACCCCCAAGGGCTCGCTAACTCCGATCCAACATGATGATGCGGTATGGCAGTGTTTGACAAAACCAGCACAAGTGAACAAGCAGCTGAACAAGATGCTGCTATAGCAGGAGTCCAGCTTTCGTGAACAAGGTCAGTGAACAAGAAGCCGCTATAGCAGGAGGAAGCTTTAGCAGGAGCTTGTTCAGAAGAGCTGTAGCGTCTGTCCGTGCAGCAGCAATCTGGGTTTTGGAAAGAAGGTGTGGCAGTCCATCTAAGAGCATCAGGAGAGTTTCTAAGTTGCTGAAGAGAATATTCCAGTGGAGATTCCTAGCTGGAGAAGAAGATTTGATTGTGGGAGATTTGAATCTCAAATCAAATCTAATCTCCTAAAAATTAGAAGATATTGATATTGCTAAGGGAATTGCTAAATCCTGATAATGATGGCAGTGGGCGCGCCTACTTAATGGAGACTCTTCAGAGCAATGAAGGTTGATCGAAGCTAAGAGAGAAAACAAGAGAGTTACACAGAATTTCAACAGAGAGTGAATCTGTGCGGGCGAATCTTCGATCATCACCGAGAGCAGAGCGTGAGCGCAGAACTGAGGTGATTGTGACAGTGGGTGATCAGGACTTGCAGAGTCTGATCACAGCTTAATCGGAAGACCAATTCAGAGCAGCAGTGCTTGTTGGTGGATTAAAGAAGGCCGTGAAGGGATTGTCGAGTGCAGGGACTCGGTCGAAGGCCAGCTCTTGCTAGTGACAGGAGGTCACTGAGTGAGGGGGAGTATTCCAGAGTGTGCAGCGCTCGTGGAATCGTTCGAACGGCTCAGCGGAAGGCTTCGGAGCGACGCGGACAGTTTGTGCATCAGCTGTGTGCTACAGCAGATGCTATAGCAACCCTGCAGAATCAAGTATAGTTTAGAATAGGCTGAGTTTCGAGGAGACAGTAGCTATTCTAGATAGATATCAGTAGAAGGTGTGCAGACACAACTCAGAGCCTGTTCTGATTGTGTACGTGGATCCACTTGTGGTTGAGTAGCATAGGTTGCGTGGGTTGTAACCGTGTGTACTTGGAAACCTTGAGATTAGTGGATTGAGGACTGAGAAGAGTCCTCCCCAGACGTAGGCAATTTGGCTGAACTGGGTGAACAGATAATGTACCTTGACCAATGACCTTTCGTTTTGTCCCATCACCAAATGTAACAAATCTCCAATACAGGTTCTGTACATTGGTCAGATAGCTAGCTGGCTTCTCCTGTCATGTGGGTTGAACAGCCATTGTCAAAGTACCACCGGTCCTTCTCAAGGTGAGAAGATGCGACGTAGCAATGGTTGTCATGAATTTTTAGGACATGCACGGTTCTTCTCAAGCGATATTTTACAAGAAATGTGGGGCACTTTCTCTGGATGTGGCCTTGAGCTTTGCAAAAGTAGCAGAGACGCTTATCCTCTGTCCAACGCTTATTAAATCTGTGACTAGGATGAACATTGTTAGCACAGTTAGAATTTTTAGCTTGAACAAACACTGTCTTACCATTTGACTTTTGATACTTATAGCCCAAACCAGGACTTCCGCTATTCGAACGCTGAGCACCCAAAATCGAATCAAGCTTCTTAGTCCCATTGTTCTACATGCTGACATACTTTCTTATTCTTGACAGTTCAGCCACTGTTTCTGAGTGTTCCAATTTCTCCTTCTCAAGTGTTGTTTGCAGTCTCTTAGTTGTTTCAGACAACTCATACTTTTCAGCCTTTAAGCCCATCACTTCCTTGCTGAGTTTGGAATTAACTTTCACAGCCTTCTCCCATTGTTGGTATAACAACTGGTATTTTTCAACAAAGGTTTCCTTGGTGATTTCTGAGTCGCTATCACTGTCACCACAACTGTCTGACTCAGGTTGTTCAGGTTCAGTGCTGGCGTGTTCTGTTACGGTTGTAAGAGCCAGATAGTTGGATTCTTCCTCCTCTATTCCAGACTCCTCTGTCTCAGTACCATCCCATCCAGCCAGAACAACCTTTTTCTGTTTCTTAAGAGTATTGGCGCATTCTGCTTGGATGTGTCCAAAGCCTTCACATTCTCGATATTGAATTCCTTTGCCTTTTTCTCCTTTTTGAGTTTCAGTGGTTCTCACTTTTCTGAACTTCCCGTCTGGTGGATTTCTGAAGTCTGTTCCAGATTTGTTGAACTGTCGCTGGTTCAGCTTTCTCATGAATCTGATAAAGTTTTTTTTGCAAGTAAGGCCATCTGTTCAGACATCTCTCCCTCATCTTCAACACGATTCTGATGCTTCACTTTTGAGAGCTATTCCCCTAGATTTCTTTTCAGGAACTTCGGATATCAGCTTCATCTCAAATGTTCGGAGTGATCCCATCAAGACATCAAGCCTCATCCCTTTTACGTCCTGGGCCTCCTCAATAGCCGTAACCTTCATCTCATACTTTAGTGGTAGTAATCTTAAGACCTTACTTACAAGCTTCTCATTGTTGATCGGCTCTCCAAGTGCATGTGCCTCGTTAGCAATGTCCATTAACTTTGCATTGAACTCCGTTATAGATTCTTTTTCCTTCATTTTCAGGTTCTCAAACGTGGTGGTAACCATCTGTAACCTAGACTGTTTCACCTTGTTAGTCCCTTCAAAGGCTGTCTCGAGTATATTCCATGCGTCTTTTGCTGCTTCACATGTACAAATTAGTCTGAAAATGTCTGGTTCGACTGCGTTGAAGATCGCATTGAGAGCTTTAGCATTTGTTGCAGCCGCTTTATCCTCATTAGCTGTCCACTGACTTTCCGCCTTAAGATAGGTAACTCCATCTTTGTCTGCAACTATTGGCGAATCATACTTGAAGATTATTGATTTCCATGCTCGATCATCTATCGATTTGATAAAGGCCCTCATGCACGTCTTCCAGTATGGGTAGTTCGAACCGTTAAGGAGTGGAGGCCGAGTAATGTTCTGTCCTTCTCGCGTACTCATCTTGAACAGCTCTGTTCCAGTCCCGAATCACACTCTGTACAGCGAGTGTCCCGCTCTGATACCAATTGAAAGTTATGAGTTTGTTCGACTCCGGCTGTTCAAGATCGCTTGTTAACTGTTTCAAAAGCTTTAGTAGATTTCGTTTCGGTGATAGTTAGTTTGAGGCAGTATGTAGAACAGTAAACAACACAACATATGTTTACCCTGTTCGGCTCACCAAGCCTACTCAGAGGGGTTGCTCTGAACCCCAAATGAGAATCACTTCACAAATATAAGATCAATTACAATAGTTCTTTAAGTACCTAATCCCCAACCGTTACCACTATGTAACTGACTTGATGTGAGTGTTGTCTGACTCCCTCAGACGGAGATCCACCTCTTCTCACCTCGATTTGCCTCCCGCAAATCGCTAATTCTCTTTCCGAGAATATCAGACCTGTAACAGAGTCTGTTCAACACTGTTCTGCAGTTTCGGTGATCAAGCTTTTGCTCTGTCGAGTTTCCGACCAACTCTGATGATGATCGCACGTGCTCCGATCTGCCTTTGTTTGATTATCTTAGCTTTCGTCGTCTCTCACTCCAATCTCCTGAGATGCATAAATAGCTTAGATCCACTCCAGCTTCACTTTGGAAGGAAGATCACGCTTGATCACACTTTCCATACTTTTGGGCGAATCCAATATTTGAGGCGCCAATTTTGCGGAGCATCTTGGAGAGTATATTTCAGTATATATTCGGAATATCTCCAGAATCTGATCTTCGAATGCACTATATTCGTTGATCTTCGACTGATCTTATTCCACCGCCTGTCTGAACAGCTACTGTTTCACCTTCCCGTTCTAGCTTTGTTAGTTTGTACCATTTGCCAAAACATGCCATATTATTCATGGGCCACTAGGATTTAACAAATATGTATATAAAGGGAGGGGCTCATTTTCTATAAACCATCCAAAATATGAAAAACGCTTCAATATCTAAGAAGCTCTTTCATACTAAGTATTCTTGATGTTTCTTTTATTGGTTCAGCCGTGTCGAGGTTTTTTTTAGTGAGAAAGACTTGTTTAGTTAAATAATTTGGAAAAAAAGTCTAACTAAAAGACGCACGACTTGGGATTCAAAAACTAAATCCATGACATAACACTGCGCTTAGAGGAGTGCCGGAAGTAGGCTACGAATTTGTGGGCTTTGGAGGACAAAATGGCTTGGGATTTTATTGTTTGTGATTGAGGAAGCAAGTATGAGGAGGGAGGAAAAATAAAGCCTCGCGTGTTGGAAAAACCTAGTTTTAACGATTTCTTCTATAACCTACTTTTTATAAAAGCAATATATGTCACCACACAAGTGCCAACTTTTCTCGTTTTCAACTTCTTTGAAGGTGCGCCTCATCGTACCCATCCACTGCAGTTTGTTAACTAAAAATATATGTAAATGCCAATTTCTTTTATAAATGTCCTCTTTACAAATATAGTTTTCCAAAATCATTTCGCCCATATGCTTACAGTAAGATCGGTCTCTTAATTTTTTTAAAAAAATCGATTGTATATAAAAGGAAAAGTGAATTTAAAAAGATGGTTGAGTTCTGAAACCGTCTCTCCTCTGCTTCCCATTTCTCTACTCCGACATGGCTACAACGGTCGCAGCCCTCCTGCTGCTGCAGGTCGTCGCCAAGCAGACTTACATCGTTCACATGAAGCCGCAAACCAAGCCGGAATCATTCGGCACTCACCGCGACTGGTACTCCGCTTCACTTCACGCTCCGGCTGATACCATTCTCTACACTTACGACGCTGCCTATCACGGCTTCGCAGCCGCTCTCGACCCAGATCAGGCCGATATGCTCCGCAAGTCAGACTCGGTTTTGGGAGTCTACGAGGACGAGGTGTATCAACTGCACACGACTCGGACTCCCGAGTTTCTAGGCCTCGACACTCAGAGTGGGGTTTGGGAAGGACACGGCACGCAGGATATGAACAGCGCTACTCAGAACGTCATCGTTGGTGTGTTGGACACAGGTGTGTGGCCGGAGTCGGCCAGTTATGAGGACTTTGGGATGCAGGAGGTGCCTGCGAGGTGGCGAGGGGAGTGCGAGGCGGGGCCGGATTTCAGTCCTCAGCTCTGCAACAAGAAGCTTATTGGAGCCAGAAGCTTCTCGAAGGGCTTTCACATGGCGTCTGGTGGAAGAAGCTTCGCGAAAAACTCCAAGGAGGTCGTGTCTCCGAGAGACAGCGACGGCCACGGGACCCACACGTCGAGCACCGCTGCGGGATCTCGCGTGGCTAACGCCAGTTTGTTGGGGTATGCGAATGGGACGGCGCGTGGGATGGCCGTGAATGCGCGTGTAGCGACTTACAAAGTGTGCTGGAGTTCAGGCTGCTTCGGATCGGATATCCTCGCAGCTATGGACCGGGCCATACTCGATGGCGTGGATGTGCTATCGCTTTCCCTCGGCGGAGGATCCGGACCGTACTACCGCGACACCATTGCGATCGGAGCATTTGCGGCCATGGAAAGAGGGATTTTCGTTTCGTGCTCCGCCGGGAACAGCGGGCCGACTAGGGCCTCTCTTGCTAACGTGGCGCCGTGGATCACGACGGTTGGTGCGGGGACTCTCGACAGAGATTTCCCGGCATTCGCGACTCTCGGGGCGAAGAAGTACGTTGGTGTTTCCCTCTACAGTGGAAACGGAATGGGAAACGTACCGGTGCAGCTTGTGTACGACAGAGAGAACAGCTCGAGCAACCTCTGCTTACCCGGCTCGCTCAGCCCCGCTACCGTTGGTGGAAAGGTGGTTTTATGCGATAGAGGGCTCAACGCGCGGGTGGAGAAGGGTCAGGTGGTGCGCGACGCAGGAGGTGTTGGGATGATACTAGCGAATACAGCAAGTAGTGGGGAGGAGCTCGTGGCCGACAGTCACTTATTGCCGGCAGTGGCGGTGGGGAAGAAGGTGGGCGATATGATTAGGGTTTATGTGAGAACTGACCCTAATCCGACAGCTTTGTTGAGCTTTGGGGGCACGGTGCTGAACGTGAAACCGTCGCCCATTGTCGCAGCTTTCAGTTCTAGAGGGCCAAATACGATGACGCCCCAGATTTTGAAGCCAGATCTGATTGGTCCCGGAGTTAACATCTTGGCTGCTTGGTCGGAGGCAATCGGACCAAGTGGCATGGAGAAGGATGTTAGAAAGACCAAGTTTAACATCATGTCAGGTTCGGTCCATAACTTTTGCCATATTGAGTGCATGTCTGAAAATTAGTAGAATTAATCATCATATATTCTATGGACGTGGTCTAGTGATAAAAAGACGTCAAACATATCAGCGATTAGATTTTGATTCTTGACGGGATCAGACCCGTGCTCTGAGCGTGAATTTGAAATAGAATAGGAAAATTTTTTTAAAAAAATCACCACCCATATGCTTGTGGTTTTGGGTTGTTGAGATGTAGGAGTTGTTGTGAAGTTGTAATGTTTTCATTGTCATGATTAGAAACTAGATGAATTGATTCTAACAATGACAGTTTGAGTGCACCAATGATGAGTTTAAGGAAGCATTGAAATTGGGTACAAGGCTTAGGCCAGTTGTTGATCATAAATGACAGTTTCATATATATTTTTATTTCTTGTGTTACAATTTTGATTTTCTATATAGACTGTTAGATATAGATACATCATTTTTGAGTTTGGTAAAAATTACTAAGCAGTTTGGGTCAATCTCCTGCCTGAGTTGCAGGAATTGCATTGGTTGAATGTGATTTGACTTTTATTCATTGTAGGTACCTCCATGTCATGCCCACACATTAGTGGTGTTGCAGCCCTACTAAAGGCTGCCCATCCTGATTGGAGCCCAAGTGCTATCAAGTCAGCTCTCATGACTACAGCCTACACACAGGATAACACTAATTCTCCATTACGTGATGCTTCTGGTGGAGGGTTATCAACCCCATGGGCTCATGGTTCAGGACATGTTGATCCACACAAGGCCCTATCGCCTGGTCTTGTGTATGACGCCTCTCCGGATGACTACGTTAAATTCTTGTGCTCCATGTACACCCTCCAGCACCTACAGACAATAGTGAAGCGACCAAATGTGACATGTGCAAAGAAGTACTCTGACCCTGGGCAGCTAAATTATCCATCATTTTCAATCCTGTTTGGGAAAAAGAGAACAGCTAGATACACCAGAACATTGACGAATGTTGGAACTGCTGGATCTGTATATCAGGTGACAGTGGATGTACCTTTGCCGATTACTGCAACTGTGAAGCCTACAAAGCTGGTATTCGATGATGTCGGTGACAAGTTGAGCTACACAGTAACTTTTGTGTCGAGCAAAGCAGCATCCCAGATGGCCGAGCCGCGTTTTGGATCTATCATGTGGAGCAACGACCAACACCAAGTCAAGAGTCCTGTGGCTTTTTCTTGGAATGAATTTGGCAACTAATTGGTGTGATGTTACATGCGTCACAGAGTTGTAACGGTGTTGAACTCTTGCTGTGAGCACCAAACAAATGGCTGATTAGTTGAATTAAGAACCCAAACGAAATCTAGATTAAGGGTCTATTTTTTTTGAATTGAATTTATTTATTAAAATATTTAAATTAATTAAACTTACTTAAATACTTAACTCAAATATTAAATTATTATTCATAATTTCCTTCCTACCACCACTCCAATCACAATACCACCACAATACAATCATAATCAAGCATTCAAATCTAACCACCATAACACCACCACTACTACAATATCATCATAGCCAAACATCACAATCCAACCACCACTACCACCACTGGAGGCGGAGCCGGGGGCTCCCCAAATTTTCCAAAATATTAATATTGAAATAAATATTAATTAAATTAATTATAACCTTCATCCCAAAACGCATCTCCCCTTCACGGCTTCACCCGCATCTCCCCTCAATCCGAAAGTTTCATCTCAAATCACAATTCACAACACCACAGGGGAGTCCCCTTCATCAGTTCATCTCACCACCACCGGCTAGGCCGCCACAGTCCGAACTCCGCGTCCGCCCCTGCCCTAGTCTGAGTCCCCTTCATCCCTTCCATGTTCCAATATTCATCCGAACTCAAAAGTCAGAACCCTCCGTGTCCGAACTCAAAGGTGTCGCTTTTTAGCTAATGTGATGCCTGGATTGTTCAACGGTATGAGGCGCTGCCTATTGTAGGGTGAGGCGACGTCTAACCATCTGCAGGCTCATTTCTAGCGCTTCTTGGTCTATTATTGTCTTTTTGCATATTTCATCACATGCATCCTCCTTGAAGTATAGTTTCACTCAGTATTGAAAAACAATCTCATTCTCAGTCTCAGCCCGAATTCTTGGACTGCTATACTCATATACAATGAGATCATTAATGTGATGGCATCTAAAAGAGCTCGAGCATCCAACGAATGTGTTGTAAGTGTTAAAATTGTCACTGATCCGGCATTGAGGAATTCGATCAATGATTATGAATCTGTGATTAGAGATAACGTCAGGAGGCATATTTGGTTCAAGGTCCTTGTCAACCACATTCGTATGATTTTCCAAAAACTAATATAGGAAATAAATTGAGGTGCTTTCAAGTTGAGTGATTCAAGAAATGGGAATGGTTGGAATATAGTGTGTCTAAAGATGGAGCATTTTGTTATTGGTGTTATCTTTTCAAAAGGGAAATCGGAAATGATGTGTTTGTGAAACAGGAATTTCGAAATTGGAGAAAGCTAGCGAGAAGTTTAGTGATCATTTTGACGCAGCTGGTAGTACACACAATAATGCTAAAGCATTACTTTTTTCTTTCAAAGATCAAAGACAAAGTTTGGCTAGAAGAATAGTTTTTCGAAATCGAAATTTGGGAGCTGCATACCGCACTCGTTTGACTGCAGTTGTTGATGTTGTTAGATTGCTACTTCAACAAGGGTTAGCTTTTAGAGGCCATGATGAAATGGATGATTCAGTTAATGGAGTAAACTTTTTGAAAATTCTTGATCGGTATAGCTCAAGAAACCTTATTGTGGGAGATGTGATGAATGAAAATGCACCCAGAAATAACAAACTTATTTGCCCTTCGGTTCAAAAAGATATTGTAAGGACATGTGGATTCAAGACAACAAAAGCCATCATTAGTGATATTGGAGATAAACTCTTTTCTTTATTGGTTGATGCGGCTCGGGATTGTTAGGTGAAAGAGCAAATGACTATTATTTTAAGATATGTAAACAACCATAGAATGGTGATGGAACATTTCGTAGGAGTTATTCATGTTATTGATACCACATCACTAGCTTTGAAAAAAGGGATTGATGAATTCTTTGGTAAGCATGGGTTGTGTCTCTCTAAGCTAAAAGGCCAAGGATATGATGAAGCTTCTAATATGCGAGGTGAACTTAATGGTTTAAAGATTCTTATCTTGAATGAAAAACCATGTGCAATGTACATTCATTATTTTTCTCACCAACTCCAATTAGTTGTTGTGGCCGTTGCATAAAATAATCAATTTGTGTATGATTTTTTTGATTATTTATCTATGATTACAAACATGGTTGGTGCTTCTTGCAAAAGAAAGGATGAATTCCGACAAAGTCAACATGAGTGCTTGGTGGAGATGTTAGCAAATGGTGAAGTTTTAACCGGGAAAGGATTAAATCAAGAAGCAACTTTGGTTCGTCCGGGAGCTACGCGTTGGAGTTCACATTTATGACCATTGTTCGACTTCTATCTTTGTGGCCCTCACTCATCGAAGTCCTTGGAAATATATTTAAAGATGGAACCGACTTGAAAACTCGAGGAGTTGCTTGTAGCTTGGTCTAGAAGATGAAGAGTTATCAATTTGTTTTCAATGCTCACTTGATGAAGCTAGTATTGGGGTTGACAAATGTTTTATCACAATTCTTGCAAAAAAATATCAAAACATTTTGGAGGCCGTAAGTTTGATTCATAACACCAAAACAAGATTGCTAGCATTGAGGGAGAACGGATGGGATGAGCTTTTGAAAAGTGTAAATGGTTTCTGTGCCAAAAAGGGTATTATCATTCTTAATATGGAAGATAAAGTTCAAAGCCGCTTTCGTCTGAGTCATGCTACAACAAATGAAGTACACTTTAGATTTGATATGTGTTATCAGGTACTTTAAAATTTTTCAATTGTCTATTGAATTACTTTTTTTTTTTAATAAACTGCTAATGATAAGCTACTTGTCTAGGTGATTGATCAAATTTGTCAAGAGATGGAGAATCGCTTTGGTGATTCAAACACATAATTGCTCACTTGTATTGGGTGTCTTAATCCTAAGAACTCATTCTCCATATTCAATTATTCAAAGATAATTCGACTTGCGGGGTTGTATCTGCAAGAGTTCTGTAAGTGTGGTTTAATGGAGCTTGAAGAAGAACTTAAGGGTTAGATTTATGATATGAGAGAAAATGATAGCTTTTCTTTGCTACAAGATATTGGAGATGTTGCTAAAAAGATGATTGAGGCGGGATACAACACTACGTTTCCCTTAATATATCGTGTTATTGAGTTGATTTTGGTGTTACCAGTTGCGACCGCTACTGTGGAAAGATCCTTCTCTACAATTGAAGATTGTCAAGACAGATTTGCATAACAAAATTGAAGATGATTTTCTCACTAATTGTATGGTTTGCCATTAGAGAAAAATGCTGGAGGGCAGTGGCCCAGGACTGGAAAGTCCCAATCTTTGATGTTGCCAAATAGGAAATGAGTGAGTTGGCGCATTCAGAAATAATGATAAAGCTTACCGATGATGTTGCTCGACAGGTAGTGAACATTAATGAACCAAGGCTGTTGTGGGAAGCCTTGGACAAGATTTATTTGGAAAAGTCTCTGTCAAATAGAATCTCCCTCCTCAACCGATTACTTACCTTCAAAATGAACACAACCTCAACCATTCAGGAAAACTAGGATAGTTTTCTGAAGCTTACCAGGATCTAAAGAGTTGTGGAGATCATACTAAGGAGGATCACTTGGCTGTGATTCTCCTAAATTCATTGTCGAGCCAGTTTGACACCTTGAAGGAGGTTATACAATACATAAGGGATGAGCTGACCATGGCAAGGATAATTGAAACTGTCATTCAGAAGAATGAAACTCTAAAAGTTTTTAGAGTGAAGAATGTACCAAGGAGTGACACCAAATTAGAGGTCATGGTGTTCAAAGGCAAAGGAAAGCCTAAAGGGAAATATAACAACTCCAACAAGGAAAGCTGTGGAGATAAGTCTGGAAAACCCAAGGGAAAGTCCTCACTGATATGTTTTCATTGCGCCGAACTTGGACATTACCAAAAAGACTGCTATAAGAAGAAAAGGGAAGAGTCAAGTAAAGATGCTTCTCGTAATCAAGGGGGATTTCTAATGTGTGTGAAAAGAATTCACAACACTGTAATGAGCTATTAGTAGCTGCTGGAGCACAAGAAAGTGACTCTTGGATTTTGGATTCTGGCTGCATGATGCATGCCACCCCAAATAGGAGCTTGTTCACTTCCTTTCAACCTGAGAATGGGGGAGAAGTGATGTTGGGATCTCCAAATTAAGGGAATAAGGAGAGTTCCCTTGGGAATGCATGATGGGGTGACAAGAATTATGCAAAAGGTAAGATGAGTACTAAATTTGAGAAGGAACTTGTTGTCCTAGTCAGAGTTTGATAACTTGGGATGCAGAATTGTCACTCCGAAGGGGATAAGAGAGGTCTCAAGAGATGGGAAGGTGCAGATAAAGGCAGAGAATAGAGGAGGTCTCTATTATGTGGTCACCTCACTAGAAATGAATGTCTCGCATTCAGAAAGTCAGCCAATGAAGGAGACTAAAATATGGCATTCCAGGCTCGGGCACATTGGGAACCAGGGGATATATCAGCTATTTAAATCAGGGGTAATCAAGTTTAAACCGGTTGATTTGGATTGTTGCGAAAACTGTGTGCTGGGAAAGAAGATAGCTCATAGTTTTGGGAGATCAACATTTGTAGCTGCCAAGCCTCTGGAATATGTGCACTCGGATTTATGGGGGCCAACAAGGGTGTCAACAGTCGGTGGAAAAAATTATTTCCTCTCTTTGACTGACCATTTTTCAAGAAAGGTATGGAATTACCATCTGAAAACCAAGGATGAAGCTTTCCAAAGTTTCAAATGGTGGAAACAAATGGTAGAAGCTCAGTCCAAACACAAACTGCAGTGCCTAAGAACAGACAATGGGCTGAAATTTTGTAATAAGCCATTTTTGACTTTTGTGCTGAAAATGGGGTGAGAAGACATAGGATAGTCCCTGGCACGCCCCAATAAAATGCTATAGCAGAAAGAATGAATAGAACGCTTCTTGAGAGAGCAAGGTGTATGTTGATCAGTTCTGGTCTCAAGCCTACACTGTGGGGAGAGGCTGTCACTATTGCGCATATTTGATAAATAGAATCCCCTCATATGCAGTTGGCTTCAAGACTCCTCAAGAGCTGTGGAGTGGAAGGATGCCCAGCTTGGGTCACCTAAGGCCATTTGGGTGTACTGCCTTCGCTCAAATTTCTCAAGGAAAGCTGGAACCAAGGGCTCAAAAGTGCGTGTTCTTGGGATACCCTCAGGGTGTCAAGGGTTATAAGCTGCTGGTAGTTCAACCGGGGAGTTATAAAGTGATTACTTCCAGGTCAGTGACTTTTAATGAAATTGATTTTCATTTTAAGACTAATCTGCTTCCTTCTCCCGAGTCTACAGGCACGCCTTTAAGCCTGACAACTGTAGTGAATGCAGGTTTCTTCTCTGAATTACCTGGTGAGGCAGCAGAGGATGAGGAGGAATGGAGAATATATTTTCTCAAACAGAGGAATCTTGTCCACCAGGAGAAAACAAGGTAAATGATGGAGGCTCAAACAGCTTGCCATAATAAGGTAACACTGACTCTCATCAATCTGATGAGAGACAAGTAAGTACCGCTCAAAGCTCTCCTCATACTACTGTTATAGATAATGTTGGTGTAGAAATTGATGATGCTGCTACTGCTGATGTGATGTCTGTTGATAGTGTTGATTTGTCTAATTACCAGTTAGTAAAGGATAGACAACCTAGGATGATAATTCTAAATAGAAAATATAATGTTAGTCTATTTGAGAATTTTCTCTTTGTGGTTGAGTATGCTTTGATTGCCGCTGAAAATATTAAGCATCAAACCCCCGATACTTATAGTCAAGCTGTCAATGGTCCCCAAGCTAACCAGTGGAGGTTAGCTATGGTGGAGGAACTTCAGTCCATGTATGAGAATAATATATGGAAAGTAGTTCCTAGGCTTGAGAAAGTAACCATCATTGACAGTAAGTGGGTCTATAAAATCAAAGAGGGTAATACCTTGAATGACCCACCTAGATTTTAAGGGCTAAGGGATTTACCCAAAAGGAAGGGGTAGACTACACTGAAATCTTTGGACCTATAGTGAAATATAAAACTTTGAGACTTATGCTTGCTATTACTGCCGTGTATGACTTAGAAATTCAGCAAATGGATGTAAAAACGGCGTTTTTACATGGAGACTTAAATGAAACAATTTATATGAGACAGCCACTTGGATTTGTGGATAAAAATTATTCTGATCATGTTTACTTGCTAAGAAATCAATTTATGGACTCAAACAGTCCCCTAGACTATGGAACAAGAAGTTGATGCTTGTATGATGTGTCTGAATTTTTCAAGAAGCAAATATAATACTTGTCTCTATTTTAAAGGCATAAAAACAAAAAATCCCCCTTATGTTCTTTTGTATGTTGACGATATTCTGCTGATTAGTATTTCTAAGTCTTGCATTGTTGAGCTGAAAAACTCTCTGAAATGACATTTTGATATGAAGAATCTGGGTGATGCACAAAAGATCTTTGGTGTGAGTATTTTCAGGGATAGAAAATCTAGAAAGATTGTTCTATCTCAGGCTGAATATGTGAGTAAAGTCTTAGATAAGTTTTCTATGAAAGGTGCAAAAGTCTGCCCCTACACCTTTAGGAGGTCATTTAATTTTCTCAAACACTGACTGTCCTACAACTGCTGTTGAAAAGGAAAAAATGGCTAATATCCCTTATGATGTAGTTGTAGGGTCAGTTATGTATGTTATGTTGTGTACTAGGCCAGATTTAGCTTTTGTTATCAGTGTTTTGAGTAGATACATGAGTAATCCTGGTGAAAAACATTGGTTAGCTATGAGATATTTGCTAAGATATTTGGTTGGTGTTGAAAAATATGTTTTGGCTTATTCTGAATATGATTCTGAGCATGATATTGTTGGGTCTGTCGATTCTGACTATGCTAGTAATAAGGATAATAGGAAATCGACTTCTGCTTTTTATTCATGTGGGCTGGTAATTGTATTAGTTGGATACACAATTACAATCTATTGTAGCTATGTCATCAACTGAGGCAGAGTACATAACTGCCACTAAGGTAGTAAAAGAAGCCATTTGGCTCCAAGGGCTGCTGCGTGAATTGCTTGGTGTTGTTAATATTCCTATTGTTCATATGGATAGTCAAAGTGCATTGTTTATGCAAAGACCCTGTATGTCATGAACAAACTAAACAGATTGATGTTAGATTACATTTTATTAGAGATAAAATTGAATCTAAATCAATTGTTGTTAAGAAAATTTTAGATGAACTTAATCCTGCTGATTTTGGTACTAAAATTGTACCTACTGATAAGTTCAAATTTTGCAGGGAAAAACTCCATGACCTTGAGCCATCTTGATGAAAATCTGAGCTGATGAAGGCCTGGAAGAGTCTGCAACTCAGTTCTGCTATCTAAGTTGCTATTAAAGGATTTGATCACCCAGGTTTAGGTTACTTTTGCTTTACCGTTGTTTCCCAGCTTGGCTTAGGAGGGTGTATTGTTGGAATGTAACCAAGCTTGGGTAGTTTTTAGGTAGTGTTATGTAGATGCCCATTGTAATAGGTTTAGTTAGCTTACTTTTATCAGTGAGCTGTTTAGAAGCTAAGCTGTGTTTTTTAAGGCTTTAGTTTTGGGCCAAAACGGCGGAGTTTTAGTTTAGGTATTACTTAGCTGAAACGCAAAGATTTGTGGCAGTATATATAGGTTTAGAGCTTAGTTTTCTAGGGCACATTATTGATAAAAGATTTGAGGGAATATAGTGAGCAAGAAGCTGAGAGCCAGAAAAGAGAAGGAGATGCGTTCTTCGTGAGTGCTCTTGGGCGTGTGACCAGCTTACCTCTTGAGTGCTCTGCTTTTGTGAAAGCTTGTGCCAACCACAGTGGAGAAGCAGACAGCAGTTGCAGTTAGGGGCGGATCCAGCCCATGGGCTAGCCCGGGTAACAATTAGAAATTATTATTTTTACTATACATTAAACGCCAAAATCCGAAATCGCGACGCCTGCTTCCGAGTGCTGCCTGCTGTCTCCTGCATCGGCCACCTCCGGGCTCCGACCTCTCCTTCATCCCTTCAAAGTTCTAATCTCCCTCAGCGGCGCGAGTCCCAAGTCGCGCAAGTCGCAACACACACCCCCCTCCGCCCCTGCTCCTCCGGCTTTGGATCTTCGATAGTTTGATTCCCCGGGAAGGTAAGCTCCTCCCCCTGAATGTGATGTCGCCTGCCGGATGCGGTGAATGATTTGGGATTGGGGATTTTTATTTTTTTTATCGTGAATTTTTGATTCTAGGGTTTGCTGGGAAGTGGCAAGTGGGTGATTTTGGATTTGGGATTTGCAGTTTGCTGGGATTGGTGATGTACATCAGTAGGAATTGGTGATGTACAATAGGATTGAATATTTGAACTTCATTAGGTTTGCTGGGATTTGGGGTTTGCTGGGATTGGATTTGGCAAGTGGCAAGTGTGTCTAATGACTGATTCTGAATAATTTTTTTTTGGGTGTTCATTTTTAGTAGTTATTGAACTTGCAGGTCTTCCGAAGAGGCGAAGAGCTGTTCTCCGGCTTGTATGGCTGAGGAAGGTTAGGGCTCCGGCTAATAAATTCATAAAATTTGGCTACATTGCTATGAGTTGGATCGATTGACCTAAAAGATGTTGATATTGATATAGTTTTTTTACATTTGTGGATATTCAGATGACTAAATTTGGCTTCTGTAGGTACTCAAAGTTGGCTTCTGAATGATTTTTGTTGGGAAGACCTGACCTGTTGAACCTTACTTTTGTAAATACTTGAAGTCTTGAACTAGCTTTCAGTAATTTTGTATTTTACATTAATGAAATAAATGTGGGGATGAGTCTCCTCTTTTGTCCGTACAATTTTTTTTTTTTAGCCCTATAAGATTTGGAATCCTGGCTCCGCCCCTGGTTGCAGTGTTGTGAGTCTCGCCGAGATCCGCGGCATCGGTGAAGCAATCTGAGAAGAGGACTTCGGGCTGCTTCAAGGAAGTTGTATTTCCAAGTCATTGTTGTAGAAGCAGTCTAGTTTCGCTGGTAGAGTCAGCTACATTGTTGTGTTGTTTCCTTCGAACTGGTGATCTTGTTCTTGGTGATTTTTGATAGTGGATTGAGTTGAATCTCCTCGGACCCCTCAGACGTAGGGCGTAAGCCTGAACTGCGTAAACAATTCCGTGTACATTGTGTGTTCTTTGTTCTGTTTGGTGCTTGACTCACTTAGGGCAAAACTGAGATAATTGTTCTCGCATAAAACTAAGTTTAATGTTGGGAATTGAATGAAGTTTCAATTTTATAAATGATGGAACATGCAGATAAAGTTTGTGAGTATGTTATATTTAATGAAGTGTTTCTAGTGATGAAAGACATGCATTATTGTTGTTATATTAAATCAAGTGTTACATCAATTCAATATGAAATAAATGAAGTAACTCTATCAATCATCTAATCAATTTAGTACCTTAATTCAATTTAATCAATTCAATATAATCAAATCAATATAAAACAAATTAAATTGCAGATTATAAATCAAATGATTAAAATGATAACCAAATTTACAAATTACTCAAAGTAGAATGGAATAAAGATCAAGCAAACCAGAATGAGTTGAGGTTCGTTAGACGATTTCCTTAAAGCTTTTATTGTCGTCTCACCTGGTGCTTTGAAATGGCAAGAGCTTCCAAGGATACAACAACTTGTGAGTATACCTCTTTGCACCACAAGGTAGTACTCTGGCGAACTAAACTTGTGCAAGCAACTATCACTAAGGAAATACTCAAAAGAGTATGCAGAACTCAAAGGAAAAATCAGCCTGCTACCAAGGGAAGAGAAGTTGGAAATGAGAGATGTTATTGTGTGAGTTGTGTCCTCTCAAGCCCTCATTTGCACCTCTTTTTATAGAGGAGGATGGGCAACCCATCATAATGGCACTGTGAATGCCGAAGTCCCCTTAAAAGCACCAAAATGAATGTTCCAAAGGAACTCTTGCTCTCACAATGAAGTCCTTTCATTTCACAAGACCAAAATAAATTTTCAATGCTCTTGAAAAAATGAAAACGTTCTCATTAGTTCATAGCCATTATCAAGGCTACCTCTTCAAGTTCCATGCTATTGAAAAACAAATAGCCCGCAAACATTATGACAAAGTCATAATCAAGATAAGTTTTTAGGTCTTCTATGGCTTTTCACTTGACCTATGTGAAAGTTAAATGCTCTCCATAACTTTGAGCATTTCATTTCATTCATTTTGGCTTCAATTTGGACATGTAAATAATTAATTTTGTTCCTTTCATTTGTAGGATTTTAAATCCAATTAAATACTTTTCTTATATAAATATGGTAACACCACATTTTCTTCACACTTAATTCACCAATTTTTCCAACAATCCCCGACATGAAGAAAATCATGGGGTGAGAATAAAATTAAGACTCGACTCGATAGGGTGATAGTTTCTTCGGTCAATATGTGTAACCGGATAGGTGGGCAAAGCCTTTGAACCTTCCCTCGGAAGACATATCTTCTTTATGGACTATTCAGAAGATGCGATGTCCTTGAACTGTTCGTCGTATAATGTAAACGAAACACATATCTTCCACAAATATGTTCGTGACACAAGTTCAGTTCTCATTGTTGGGTTCTTTTCTGGTCCTGAAACCTCTGCCTGGTTCTGTGAGAGTTTTTAAAAATTGAACCCCATTAATTCTTCTTAGAAGCGGCTTCTTTCTCACATAGGTGATTCTTTATTTTAAGTAATCCAGCATTACTTGTCGGAATCTCAACATCCGAATTCTAAAAATCATTAAAAGCTTCAAGCTTAACCTCGTGCGGGAGTCACCAATTTAAACAAAGAATGGGGGGGGGGGGGTGTTAACTCCCTCAGTGACCACACATAGTCTCAGCAATTAGGTTGATCTTGGGATCTCCAGTCAACATGGTTGGGTTTCCTTTGCCTTGACTTGATTTATCCAAGGGCTCAAGTCCCATTCCTCTAGACGTCTTCTCTACTTGGTCCCTATTTAACCCTTTGGTTAATGGATCTGCAATATTATCTTTGGACCTTACATAGTCAATATTAATGACTCCTGAAGAGAGAAGTTGTCTAATGGTATTATGTCGTCGACGTATATGTCGTGACTTATCATTATACATTACACTTTGTGCCCTTCCAATTGCAGATTGGTTGTCACAATATAAACATATTGTTGGCACAGTTGTTGTTCATTTTGGAATATCCTCTACAAAGTTTCTTAGTCACTCAGCTTCTTCGCCACATTTATCTAATGCAACTAATTCAGCTTCCATAGTGGATCTAGTTATCACTGTCTATTTAGAAGACTTCCAAGACACAGTAGCACCTTCCAAAGTGAATACATATCCACTTGTCGCTTTTGAATCTTGTACATCAGATATCCAACTTGCATCAGTGAAACCTTCAATGACTTCTGGATATCTGGTATAATGTAGACCATAATCACGAGTAAATCATAAGTACCTCAGAACTCTCACGATTGCTTTTCAGTGTTCTGATCCTGGATTACTCGTATATCTAATAGAGCCTATTTATACGCGCTATTTAGATCCTAACACTATGCTTGTTTGCATTATTTTGTGTACAAGATTACTGGTTTCCGGTATTTTTGTATTCCAGGGCAAAACGAGGGCCTAAGTCGGATACGCGCTAACAGGCAGCGTTTAAGGAGCGCAACACACAGCCTGCGGAGCTAGCAGCGCAAACAGGATAGGAAGTGGCAAGAGTCGACTACGGTGCGCTAACCAATGTGTGCAGTGCGCCATGCGCAAGATAGTGGTGTTTCCAAATCTTAACACCATCAGATTTGGAAGTTGCCAAAGCCGTCCTTGTGCCTCATGAGCAGTATATAAAGAGAGGAAGGCTAGGGTTTGAGAAGGAAAAAAAGGCATCAAGACACACACGAGAGAGAGGCAGAACTGAAAAACACACGAGCTGCTGAGAAGACCTGCGCTAGCCAACTGCGCCAGCCGAGAGACTGCAACCTGCACGCACCTGCTTGTTACTGTTTTCATGGATACTTTAGCTGTTATTTACTATTTCTATGATGTTTACTACTAGCATGTCTAGCTTAACGCTTTGTATCGGTTGGGCATGATTCTATGAGTATTTCCTTTGAGACTTGTGCTTAATGCATAGTTTGTTTGCTTGTATTAATTCTGTGCACATGGTTGACAGCTAGTTGCATGAGTAGGGGAAGCCTTGAACCGCAATCTTACTCGTACTACTTGTTTGTTATATGTTAAACTAGTTGATAGCTTGACGGTGACAACTAGGAGTAACGCGCTAGGATAATCAGCTGCTACTATGACAGGATTCGTAGATGCTTAGACTAGTTTTAAGAATTAATAGCTCATGAACTTTGATCGGAACATGCGCACATGTTAGGAAGCCTTGATCGGACACTAACTTAAGTAAAACTAACTATAGACGTTTAGATTCGATGATAAGGAATACATTCATAGAGGATTGTCTGCCCGATACTTTTCATAGTCATAGTACTTAATCTCTACTGCCTGCGCACGTCTACTTAATCTATACATTCATTGGCGAATTGAATGAAGTTTCAATTCTATAAATGATGGAACATGTAGATAAAGTTTGTGAGTACTTTATATTTAATGAAGTGTTTCTAGTGATAAAAGACATACATCATTGTTGTTATATTAAATCAAGTGTTACATCAATTCAATATAAAATAAATAAAGTAACTCTATCAATTACCTAATCGATTTAGTACCTTAATTTAATTTAATCAATTCAATTTGATTCAATATAAAACAAATTAAATTGAAGATTATAAATCGAATGATTAAAATGATAACCAAATAAACAAATTACTCAAGATAGAAGGGAATAAAGATACAAGCAAACCAGAATGAGTTGAGGCTCGTTAGACGATTTTCTTAAAGCTTTTATTGTTGTCCCACCGGGTGCTTGGAAATGGCAAGAGCTTCCCAGGATACAACAACTTGTGAGTATACCTCTTTGCACCACAAGGTAATACTCTGGCGAACCAAACTTGTGCAAGCAACTATCACCAAGGAAATACTCAAAAGAGTATGCAGAACTCAAAGAAAAAAACAGCCGGCAATCAAAGGAGGAGAAGTTAAAAATGAGAGATGTTGTTATTTGAGTTGTGTCCTCTCAAGCCCTCATTTGCACCTCCTTTTATAGGGGAGGATGGGGCAGCCTATCATAATGGCATTGTGAATGCCAAAGCCCTCTTAAAGGCACCAAAATGAATGTTTCAAATGAACTCTTGGTCTCATAATGAAGTCCTTTCATTTCACAAGACCAAAATTAATTTTCAATGCTCTTGAAAAGATGAAAAGGTCTCTCATTAGTGCATAGCCATTATCAAGGCTACCTCTTCAAGTTTTCCATGTTATTGGAAAACAAATAGCCCGCAAACATTATGACAATGTCATAATCAAGATAAGTTTTTATGTCTTCTATGCCTTTTCACTTGACCTATGTAAAAGTTAAATGCTCTCCATAACTTTGAGCATTTCATTTCATTCATTTTTGCTTCAATTTGGACATGTAAATAATTGATTTTGTTCTTTTCATTTGTAGGAATTTAAATCCAATTAAATACTTTTCTTATATAAATATGGTCACACCACATTTTCTTCACACTTAATTCACCAAATTTTCCAACATTTAATAGCATAAAAGAACGATTTCAGATGACATTTCAAGAAAAAAGTCGTCGTATGTTCAAGATGCAATTTTCGTATTTCAAAACATTAGACAATGCTTATAGAAAGTATATTCTAATTTTCCAACTAAAGACAATAAATACTTTGCAAGCACCATCTATTATTATAAAAAACATGTATAAACCACAATTATAATTTTATTTTTCAATTAAAAGTAATTGGGGCAGCCCAAGTAGCCACGAGGCAAGATGGGTCCTGATTAGAATGAATGAGGGGTTAAAGAGAGACAAAAATTATTGGCTGCTTGTGCATAGCAATTGGCCAACTGCTGCAGACTTTGCACTTATATAGTTTCCGTGGGATTTACAACGTGTTGGATCGTGGTTAGTGTTCCGTAGTGAGTAACAAAGGGTTTTGTTCCTCACCAGGTAACAAAGTAGCAGAAGTAAATTATGCAGAAAGTAAAATAGACTTGCTCAGTAATTTATAGTGGAAACTCCAGTACCTTAAATGATACCTGAGCGAAAAACCACTACCTTCTAGCAAGCTAGAAGGATTTCGAAATACTCTTGTATTTAGGTGTGTTTATCGGTTACACTTGAAATTATACCACAAAAAACAAGACACTCCAATTCCCTGTTTGCTGGGGTATTCTCCAAGAGGCAGCCGCACCACAAGTAGCACTTCCCTTTTGACACAGACTACAGAGCCGTCTACAGTTCCCTCTGGAGTAGCAAGCTTTTCCTTTCTCAACTTCTTGGCGGTGTAGTCTTCCGAGCCTTAGCTGTTACGCTGATGGGTGTCAAGGACCTTTTCCAATTCGCTGCCTAGGTCGAAAGCTCTACCTTCTCTTTTATCTTGTTCTCCTTGGAAAAACCCCTAGATTTGCTCAACAGCAAATCCCTGATTTGTTGGGCAACAAATCTCAGATTCACCTTCCAAATTTAGAAATTAAATCTCTTAGATTGTCAAGGATTATCCCATAATAATCTTGACAATCTTTGACAGGATCTTCTCAATCTTGATCCTTATTTTGCTCCAAGAATCTAGCTAGAGATCGTAATCTCAAAGATTCTACCAGCTTCTGTTTTGCTCTGAGAATCTAGCTAGAGATCTTAATCTCAAATATTCTATCAGCTTCTGATTTCGTGTTGTGACCTCCGTTCCATGGATCGTTCCCTGCACACTCAAGTAACATTATTAGTTAGGTGTTTGTCTCATCAAAAACATGGAGTGGACATACTCCAACAATTTCCCCTTTTTGATGATGACAAACACCCTTAACAATAAATCAATAATCATACTCAGCATTTGTTTTAACTAGTGTTCCCCTCTGTGTTCCCTTTTAGCACTATACAATTCCCAGCTCAGAAAAACAATGATATCAGCAGATATGATTTCCCCCTCAGATCATGCGCCGTCTCGATTACCTTCCCCCTTTTGGCATCATCAAAACGTCAGGTCATGAAAAAGCAAGCATGAATAATAGACTAATGGACGTAAGAAAATTAAACTAAAACAGCCTGAGACCAAATCTGAAACAGGTAGAGCAGTAATCAGTTCACAAAGCACCAACAGAGAGCATACCCCCAAGTTCACGATAGAGAAAAGTAAGAACGAAATAAGACAAAGAGAGTTGGGATAATGTAGCTGGGAATAAAGAGGATAATCAGCCGGATAACCGTTCAAGGGTCAGTTGGTTCATCAGGGACCGGAGGAGCGAAGAAGGGTTGCTGGTCCTAGTGTTCCTCTGCTCGGTTTCCAAGGCATCACTCTCTTCTGATTCTTGAGTTTGCTTTTCTACAGCTAGTTGAGTACGAATCCACTGGGCCCTTCATGTCTAATGAATTTCATCTTCTTCAGGTTGCTTTCATAAAGAGAGCGGTTGCAGGTTACCTCGTACGTGCATTCCCTATTCCTTTTTTTGTTTGTTTTTTTTGTTCCCCCATATAGTAGTTGATATGTAAGGTGTTTCTTCATCATGCTGGGGTAGGGGAGTGCATGTCCGTCACTCTGACAGGCACGTTCCATATGTTGAATAATGATCTTTGACAGGTTGATTGGCTCTTCACTTTTAGCCTTTCGAGGAGGACATAGTTCTGAATAAGAATGGTGTTCCTCTTTTGTTCCCTTCGGTGAAGCTAGCTATTTTCCTTTTTCTTAAATATCCACCAAAACTCCCGCTCTATTTCTGAAAGTAGTCAGTCATCTATTTTCCTTTGCTCTCGTAGATTGCAAGATATATTCTTTCCTTTACTTCCTCGACTTTGTTCCTTCTGTTCCAACCAGCCCTTGAGGATTATCCGTGATTTTTCGAAAGCTGATATGGTGCGGTGAGATTACCTGAGTGGTACGAGGTGGACACCATATTAAACAAAGAAAAACAAGAAGAAGCAGATATGTTTTCAAGATGAACTTAGGTTTACCTCAAGAGGAACAATATCCATAAAGTTATCTAAGGGGTCATAGGATCGTCTACTCGTGAGATAGCTTGGGTGGTCGTAGATTCCTTCCATCATTTGGGCTTGTAATGTGGGTGCAAAACATCAGGAAGGATCTTTTGGGCCAAAAGAATAATTCTCTCTATCATGACAGGTAACAATATTCAGAAGGTAATTTGTTAGTGATCACACCTCATCCTAGTCAGATTAGGCCCTAGACATTTTCGAGAAATAGCATACGTCCACAAAATCTATGATATCAAGCTACTTATATTCATGTTAGCAAATTTCAACCATTTCGTAGGGAGAACATGAGATGTCACATATTCAATCCGAGGAAATCATACCTAGCTCAAGTCGCAGCTTTTCAAAGGGTTCCTTGTTGAGTGCCTTGGTGAATATGTCTGCGATTTGTTCCTTAGTCCCTTTTTTTCTTTGAGTGCCTTAGTGAATATGTTATCACACAATATGGGAACAGAAGCAAATGAAATAACATAGTCACTTAGCTGTTGTTTGAGCCATAGGAGTTGGGCGCAATACGAGGCGGCTGCAACGTATTCTGCCTCTGTGATGGACAGTGCTACTGAGTTTTGTTTTTTTTCGATCCCAAGTCCCTAGAAACTGAACCGTTCCTGATGTGAACTTTCGGTCTACTTTGTTCCCTGCGAAGTCAGCATCTTAGGATGCATTTTATGGCTTTCACGAGGATCAGCCTGAAATCTATCATTCCTTTGTAAAGTGATTTGTTTATTTTCTGGTCTCGGAACCAATCTCCACACTTTGTTACTTTCAAACTGATGAGTTCCTCTTGCATGGCTTTTACCAAATCGGTGTCTTCCAGGGCTTCTTCTACGTTCTTGGGTTCAGTCAAACACATAAAAGAAGGCCCATCAAGGGCTAGCCTAGTGGTCGTGGTGGTGTATTATAAACTCCATGTCACAGGTTCGATTCCTGGTGGGTGTTAGGGTTGGGGCTCTAACGGGGTGGGTTTTAAAAAAAAAAAAAAAAAAAAAACACATAAAAGAAGAAAAGGCATGAGTATTGATTAATGAGACCTACGCTTGGGGAACCTGATTCATTATCATTCGTATTTGATGTGTAGCAGGACTAGTGGTGTAGCCACGCAGGTGGGAACGGTTTCTTTCCTCGCGACTAGTGTGTGTGGTTGTTGGGTCTCCTCTACTTTTGGTGTCTGTTCCGTCTGAGGTAACACATGTCGTTGTTCTTCTGGATTTTCCTCCTGTGTTCCCCCGGAATTGTGTAAAGAGTGGTCTTAGTTTTGGCTGCGAAGAAGTTGTGGCTTATGCCCCTGTGCCTGCATAAGAGAAGAAATTGTGAGTTTTCGAATTCTGTTCCGCGATCAGTACAGATACTTCGTAAGGAACAATCTAACTGTCTTTCCACGGCTTTCATCCAGGTTACAAAATTTTTGAAAACTTCACCTTTGTCATTAGAAGTATGATCCAGGTGTACCTTGAGTAATTATAAACAATCACAAGTATATATCTATTTCCCCCTCGACTTTGTACTCGCATAGGTCCGCGCAGGTCGATATGGATGAGTTCCAAGGGTCGAGAGGTGCTTACCTCGTTTTAGCTTTGAATGATGATTTTACCTGTTTTCCTCTTGTACATCCACTGCAAATATTAGTTGCGTTATTTTCTACCTTAGGCAGCCCGCTCACCAGCTCTTGATGGTGAAGTTTGGCAATGAGGAGGAAGCTGGCATGTCCAAACCGCTTGTGTCAGAGGGTGGAGTCATCACTCATTGTGGCGAGGCAAAGTTCCTCCTCAGGAATAAAGGAGGGATCCACCTTGGAGACTCTGTTCTCGCACTTGCTCTTCAAGAGAGTCTTCCCTGTACTTATATCCTTAATACAGCAATCGTTAGAAGCTAAGGTGACACTGTTCCTACCATTTTGACAAAGCTAACTCGAAGACTTCTCCTTAGCTTTTGTTTCCGAAGGTGATGGATCCTCCAGAGTGTTGTCGGAGAAAAGCAAACCATTCTTTTATCCTGTCATGTGACCTGAGCAGGCGCTGTTGATATACAAGGAACAATTTCTCCCTCCAACCTGCACAAGAGAAGGTTAGTTCTTACGAACCCAAATAAGGTTGGGTTGGTTAGTACTATGATATGTGTAAAATTTTATCTTTTTGATACGGATCCCTGAGTTTCCTGATTGTGAGGGCATGCCTGGCCTTCATCTTTTCATCTAGGGTCCTTCGGAGAACACTCTCTTCTGTAGTGTCCTACTTGACCGCAGTGCCAGCATATCCTCTGATATTTGAGATCCACATATTTGCTTTGTCCTGCCCATATGGGTTTGTTTGCTATTCTCGAGTGAAAGTCTATGTGGAAGAATGTCTTTTTGTTAGCCTGTTTGAGCCACATGGCATATGCATTTCCTCCGTTCCACGAAACTGTACTATCGTTAGAGGAAATGTTCCCCTTTTGTTTAGTGATATTTTGTTCCCTCCTGGTCCGATTCTTTGTCTGATCTGGTAGTTCTGGCTTGCTGCAGCTTTTTGGTGACATTTCATTATGTGTTCCTGAGTATCCCAATCCTGGTCTTGACACAAAGCGTGCAGTGAAGTCTTTTCTCACCTCTTCGATCTTGGTGCTAGTGTGTTCCTTGAGCCAGACCTGTTTCTTGCCTTCATTCTTGGAGTATCTCAAATTTTCTTCCTCATCTCGATATTTTTTGATTCCAAGCAAGCAACCTCCTCTTCCAGGGATTGAATCTTTCTCTTCAGCTCATCATCTTTGTGACTGTACGACTGTCTTTCTTCTTCCAGTTTCATGGCTTTGGTAGACCAGAGTTCACTATTTTCTGTGGATCTGTGATGAACTCTTCTTGTTCTTTTATAGTTTCACTAAGGTCGACGTTCTTTTGTGCTAGGTTTTTCACGATAGACATCAATTGAGAGTTAGTTTTACCAATCAAGTATGAAAGAGGGTCAGGGTTACTTACCTCATGAGCTGGAGTTCCGTCTGTCGCCATTATGCACAATTTCTTTGGGTGTTCATCTTCTTCACTTTCCTCCTCAGATTCTCCCCATGTAGCCATCATTAACTTACTATCTTTCTGAGCAGGTGGTTCTCCTGCCTTCTTGCTGAAACAGTCCTTGACATAGTGTCCTTTCTTCTGACAGTGGTGGCATATAAGGTCTCTGTTTGATCGCTTCCCATTGAAGGAACGAAGGTTTGCGTTCCCTGCCATTTTGAGTGCTCTGGTTAGCAGGGCTACTGTTTCATCCTCACGTTCTTCTTTGTCATCTGTTTAGGCAAGCTCAAAGGCTTTCTCAATTTTCAGCTCTATGGATTGGCCTTTTTCGGTTTCCCGCCTTGCAACCTTACGCTGTTGTATTCCGTCATTGCTTTGAAGTCGTGCTACTAGTTCTTCGAGAGTGATTTCTTTGATGTCTCTCTGAGCTTTGAGTGCTAATGTTACTGCATCCCATATTGAGTTTAAGGCTTGAAGAAAATGATGGGTGATTTTCCACTCGGGGATCTCCTCTCCTAAGAACTCCATTTGTCCTGATATAACCCTGAAATTGTGAGCAAAAGTCAGCAAGAGATTCATTTTTACCTTGGATTGCACTGTCATAGTCCTTCATGGCAGCAAGGATGGGGTTCCTTTTGACATCCTCATTCCCAAAATATAGTCGTTTGAGAGCGTCCCATATTTCCTTGGTTGTTTTGTATCGAAGCATTTTCTTCAGATCTCCTGGTCCTAATGCCATGTGGAGCACCTTCTTGGGTCTATTGTTATTCTCGAGTATCTTGTAATCGGCATCACCATTTTCTTCTCTGTCCTTATCCTTGGTTGGATTTGTTTTGTCCATTATCGGTATCGGTCCTTTTTCTATAATTCTCCAAAGTTGTTCATATAGGGAGCCTGTATGTGCTTCAAATTGTTCCGCCCACCAATCGTACTTGCCCAGTTTTAGTGTAGGTGATTTCCAGAACGAGTCATTCACACCAGAGCTCGACGTCATTCTTCCTGCAATGCTAACTCAAAATTCTAGAGACCAGGCTCTGATACCAATTATTTGATCGTGGTTAGTGTTCCGTAGTGAGTAACAAAGGGTTTTGTTCCTCACCAAGTAACAAAGCAGCGGAAATAAATTATGCAGAAAGTAAAATAGACTTGCTAAGTAATTTATAGTGGAAACTCCAGTACCTTAAATGATACCTGAGAGAAAAACCACTATCTTCTAACAAGCTAGAAGGATTTCGAAATACTTTTGTATTTAGGTGTGTTTATCGGTTACACTCGAAATTATGCCACAAGCAATCAGACACTCCAGTTCATTGTTTGCTGGGGTATTCTCCAAGAGGCAGCCGCACCACAAGTAGCACTTCCCTTTTGACACAGACTACAGAACCGTCTTCACTTCCTTCTGCAGTAGCAAGCTTCTCCTTTCTCAACTTCTTGGCGGTGTAGTCTTCCGAGCCTTAGCTGTTACGCTGATGGGTGTCAAGGACCTTTTCCAATTCGCTGCCTAGGTCGAAAGCTCTGCCTTCTCTTTTATCTTGTTCTCCTTGGAAAAACCCCTAGCTTTGTCCAACCGCAAATCACTGTTTTGTTGGGCAACAAATCTCAGATTCACCTTCCAAATTTAGAAATTAAATCTCTTAGATTGTCAAGGATTATCCCATAATAATCTTGATAATCTTTGACCAGATCTTCTCAATTTTGATCCTTATTTTGCTCTGAGAATCTAGCTAGGCATCGTAATCTCAAAGATTCTATGAGCTTCTGTTTTGCTCTGAGAATCTAGCTAGAGATCGTAACCTCAAAGATTCTATCAGCTTCTGATTTCGTATTGTGACGTCCGTTCCCGGGATCGTTCCCTGCACACTCAAGTAGCATTATTAATTGGGTGTTTGTCTCATCAAAAAAATGGAGGAAACATACTCCAACACAATGAATTGTCCATTTGTCATGGATGGCGTTTCACATATTCATGAACTTATAAGATGAACGATCTGCTTGCACAGATATTTCCTCCTGTACAAATCCGTCCTAGGTCGTTCAATTATGAGAAGTAGCAATCATATATATAGGTAGCCACTATAATTATTTGGCTTTGTGGACTGAGGTTTATATAATTACCAATTCCATATGTGGAGTGGTTACATTGATTAAGAATGGTGGAGTCAACAAACATACTTGGAAATGCCGGCACTGTTGTTGGGTGGGGAACTGAAACAATACATTCCTTACCTGTCTCTTTCAAACTACTCTTCTTATTATGTCCTTGGGGTACCCCTAATCTAATCTTTCACATCCCAACATCTCCATCGCTCTTCCTTATCTCGTATGCGGGGTCATATAATAGATGAGCAGTAACAATCGCAATTCATCTACCTGCACCCTCATAGAAAGTGATGTGAACAAGCCATGAAGTTGATCCATTGGGTCATGTCATTTACTTAGGGCCTGTTCTTTAGCCATTAAATTTTCAGCACTTAAGTTAAGTTAAGGTAAGTTAAGTTAAGTTCAGTTAAGTTCAGTTAAGTTAAGGTAAGTTAAGTTAAGTTAAGGTAAGTTAAGTTAAGTTAAGGTAAGTTAAGTTAAGTTAAGGTAAGTTAAGTTAAGGTAAGTTAAGTTAAGTTAAGTTAAGTACTACCCATCACCCCAACCCACCATCACACCCCACCACCACCACTCCAACCTACCACCACCACCACCACCCAAACCCACCACCCCAACCACACCACCACCACCCCAACCCACCACCCCAACCACACCACCACCATCACAACCACACCATCCCCCACCCCCACCAGCAACACCCCAACCCACCACCCCAACCACAACACCACACCATCACCACCACCACCACCCCACCCCCACACCACCACCTCAACCACACCACCACTCCAACCACACCACCACCACCACCCCAACAACACCACCACACTACCACCACCCCAACCCACCACCACCACCCCCATTACCACCACCACCAACCCACCACCACAACCCCAACCCAACACCACCAACACCCCACCACCACAACCCCCACCACCACCAACACCCCCACCACCACAACCCCAACCCACCACCCCAACTATACCACCACCACCATAAAAATATGTTTGTAAAAGTACTTAAGTTAAGTTAAGTTAAGTTCAGTTAAGTTCAGTTAAGTTAAATTAAGTTAAGTTAAGGTAAGTTAAGTTAAGTTAAGGTAAGTTAAGTTAAGTTAAATTAAGTTAAGCATAAGTTAAGGTCTAAAGAACATGCCCTTATTCAGCACATTCATACATCAATAATTATACATGCACAAGACTAGACCACCTCAACATTGTATCACGCTTTAACTTTTGTTTTGTTCCGTTCCAAATCTAAATATTAGCTACTTTGCATTAAGCTTTATCTTCTTCTTCCGGTTGAAAAATGACAGAAATGCCACGTAAAACAATTTCTTCTTCTCATTACGAGAATGAAATCCAGTGCAGTGTATTTTGAATTTATAAAACAACATATCTTTAAATAAAATTGCATCAATTGCACAGATTGAGAGAAAGTAGTGGTCATAACCCCGATAATAATAAATTATTATTATAATACACAGATTCTTCTCAATTACAATCGCCCATTTCTCACCGCGACAGAGACGACACGCAGCTCTCAGACCGCCGGAATCTTCTCAGCGTCAGGAAGCACCAGGCTGGACTTGGACCTCGGCGTGTCCAGACTCTTCCTCAGAATCCTCCCCATTTCGGAAATGGGGTGCGCCGGAGGACTCGAAGCCCGAAACTCTTGACACACACTGATGTGGCGGTTCAGAGCCTCCTCGGTCGAGATCGTCTTCCCCGACCTCTTCACTTCGTCCTTCACCGCCTCCCCGCACAGCCCGCATATCCACCTCCCCTGGTACCGATCCCGCACCCGCAAGATGTACGCCGACGTGCAGTCCTCAGTGAACCCGCAGGAGTCGCAGCTCACCGTCTCCACGGAGTCGGACGAGGCCATTGATCGCCGAGATTTGAGGCCGGAGATTGAGGAATATGGATGGCCGATAAACTGCTTATATATATTTAACATCAATTTTGGCTATTTTTCAAAACATTAATCATTAATTATCATTTATAGGTAGGTTATTATTATTGTATTTTATTCCTAAATAAATTAATAAATTATTATTGGGATGCCCATTTTCTTCTATATATCACGTTTTTTTTCAAAATATAATGAAAAATGTGCACTATATTTGGGCATGGAAAAAATCTACATTTTTCAGATTGATTCTTACTAAAAAGGAAAGAATTCTATTTGAAATTTTCCGATTAGTCAAAATTTGTGGTTGATTTTTGAGATTAAGGATTTCATTATTGTTGTAATTTTGATTCAAGTTTGTGCTTGAAACTGCTAGTAGAAATTCACATTAGAAATTTCATATGAGTGAATCTTATAAATGAAATGTAAACAGAATATTTGAGTTAACGGGATTCAATGTAATCTATGAGTATTTGGTAGAGGGTATATGTGTAATTTGATTGTTTATGTTATTTCTTTTTAGGTAATTGAATTTTGAGAATTATGAATTTGACGGAATAGTTTAAAATTTTCGTTTCTGACTAATACAATCGAGAAGAGCTTGAAATACTAGATGAGGTTGGCGATAACCAAATTAATAATGAAGTTACGGATAATGATACAAGATCATATAGGACATAGGTTCCTCCCGAGCAATTAGATGACTTTATACGATGTAATTGTACTTTGTGGGATTTTCCTTCATGTAAAGATGCATCGCATTGATGAATGATATGGATGTATATGATGAACATTAGTATATTTGACATTAGCACAATTCATAAAGGACTGATGTTTCCCTCAAAAGTCAAAAGAATATGGTGATACATGTTTATCAAAAATATCAGTACAAATCGGATAAAAGTATGATTATTCTATATGATCGAAGTAGAAAGAATAATGTGTGTGACATGTCCCAACATTAAAGAAAAGATTGTTGTCATGTGGGAAATCACAAAATATGGAGAAACAGGCTCATGCGAGAGTGGTTTTATCCCTAAAGACAGCACATTGTATATTCTCATTGCTATGGAGGTAAATGACCTAATTTTAAAAAATTTGAAGGTTTGGAAATCAAGATAAAATATTTTAAAAGTATTTATATGGAATTAGATTGAACCATTTCAAGAATTACAGATGTTTATACACATTTTATAGTACTCCAATCCTAGTAGTGCTTTATTTCGGCAAACATCATCTATACAAGGATATATAATTAGCGGGAATCAAATGTCCTAAGCATTTTCCCCGATATCCGAAACTTTCATTCATTGTCTTCATGTACTTTGTATTGATGGGATGGAGTTTTACAGTAAATATAAAGGTATGGTATTGCTTGTGGTAGGTATAGATGCAAATAGTCACACATTGCCTCTTGGATTTGCTCTTGTTAATAGTGAAAATATTGAAAGTTGGGTTTGGTCCATGACTTGAATCAGAGATGAAGCATACAAAGGGAACGGCTTTACGTGATTTCAAATATGCACATCACAATTATCAAAATAATGAAAGGCGTTAATTGGGCTTGCCAAAAGCATATCATTTTGTATGTTCACAACAACTTTCAAGCAATTTGAATTCTAAAGTAAACAAAAAAAATAAGCAGATTAAGAAACATCTTATATGTGTGCTTCACCATAACCCAAAAAAAAAAAAAAAAAAAAAAAAAAAAAACCTTGTATTGAGATTTGTAAAATTTATTGAAAGATAACGTAGCAATTCTGGGAAGGTTGGATGAGCTTTGTCTAGAAAAATGGGCATTGACATGCGATCAAAATGGTAGTAGATGTGGTTGTATGACGACAAATGGATGTGTCTGTTTCAACAACATTCTAAAAGGTGTGTGTGGATCAGGCCCGTTCTTGACCTTTTATGGGTCCCTGGGCAAAGAGTACTTGTAGGCCCCTTTCGCGAGCATCAACGAACTTTCAAATAAATCTGCAAATATAAATACAAAACTATTATAGAAAGTGACTTCTTCGAGCATTTTTAGATGCAAAGTCATCAATAATGATATCATAATCAATGTTTTCTAGCATATCTTTTTCAATGCATAAAATAGCAAGATCATTTAATCTTTCTTGAGATATTGAAGATCTCATGTAATTTTTTAACAAAGCTTCTTTGAAAAGCTTTGAAAAGCTTCTTTCCGCTGATGCTACAGTTACCGACAATATTAATAAAGTTCGATAAGCAATTGAAACATTGGAATAACAATCTGTTGATTTAATAAATTTAAGTATCTCATCTGCCGACATAAACTCACCTGATAAGGTCACTTGAAGTATTTTCAGTTCAGAATAAAGATCTTTCAAGTCAAAATCTGATGCATCATCATGAGACAAAACATTTGAAAGCTTCTCACAACATTCTTTCAAGGTGCTATTATCTAACGACTTCAACATCTCGGAATTAAATAGAAAACCAAATACGCTATCAAACATGCTTAGATGTTCAAATCTATTTTTCAAAGATGCAATAGTAATATCAACAATAACCAAAAAATAATTAATTCTAAAAGACTCCTCTGGTGATTGCACTTCAACATTAGAATCATTATCATCAAAATGCTTTCTAGGAATCTTAATACGTTTTTCAGAAAACTTTGGCTCTACACCCATTTCTATTGCAATGTCATTCACTATGCTTAAACTAGAGGCAAATCCTTCCATTCTAAACTTTTCAAAATACAATATAATGCTTTATAATTGTTTAATGGCAGCACTAATGCACATATCAAAAGATTGCAATTTCTTACTCATCATATTAATTGCAAATAAAATTTCATACCAAATAACCATGCCAAGTAAAAATTCAAAATTTTCAATCGCAGATGCCAAACTTCCAGCTTCACTTTTGGACTTCGCATCATCACAAACATCATACAAATTGAGTAAAGCATTTCTTATTTGTGGAGCTTGAAACCTTATAGCTTTCACACTTTTAATGCGGCTCTCCCAACGAGTATTAGATAAAGACTTCACAGTCAAACCCGAAATATTATCAAGTAAGACATTTCACCGTTTTGTAGAACTAGAAAATAATACAAATACGCATTGCACAATTCCAAAAAATGAAACAGCTTTCACACATGAATTAGCCATATCACATAAAGAAATATTGAGACTATGACAAGCGCAAGGCATATATAAAGCTCTTGAATTTATTTCAAGTAATCTTTTTTGAACTCCTTGGTGTTTCCTCTTCATATTAGAACCGTTGTCATACCCCTGACCTCTAACATCATTAATATCTAAGTCCAAAGATTTGAGGGCAGCAACTAATTTGTTAAAAAGCCCCAACCCTGAAGTGTCATCAACCTTTAAAAATTCTAAAAAAAACTCTTCTATTTTAATTTTGATGCTTGTCATATTTACACATCTTACCAAGAATGTCATTTTCTCTTGATGACTAGCATCCGGAGTACAATCAAGAATTACAGCAAACATAGAAATCAACGTATGACTAAGAATCCCGTACACTCTTAGCCAACATAGAAATCAACTCATTTTGAATCTTATGACTAAGATAATGATAATGTATTTCATTATTTTGAGCACGCCTATCATGATCTTGCATTATCACATCAAATTCAGCAACCATCTCAATTACTCCTAAAAAATTATCATTACAATCCTCATTAAGTTTGTCTTTGGATCCACGAAAAGCTAAATTATTTTTTGCAAGACATTTAACAACAGCAATTATTCTAATCAACACTTGCCTCCATCGCTCACGTTCTTTTTTAAATTCTTGTTGAAATTTTTTATCAATTGTCTCGTTTTTATATAATCTTCTCTTTAAGTCATACCAAGTCTCCATATTTTTATAATGTTCAACACTACGTTCATGTTCCTCAAGTTTACTACTAAGATGCTTCCAATCTCTAAAACCATCATTAGCTAGAGAGCTTATGTTATGATTTGATTTAAATAACTTACAGCAAAAGCAATACACTTTGTCCAAACACTTTGAATAAACTAACCATTTTCTGTCTTTAACCTCCCCGTTACTCAACTTTTTAGAATAATATGAATAAGAAAAATGTCTAGAGATGTTGTCCTTAGGAAAAACAAGATTTAAATCTAGCTTTGGCCCTGTTTCAACTAGTAAGTCTCTAGTTTTATTATCAAGATTGTCCCAATTAGCAGGATCATAAAAATCAATAAGAGGTTTATCCACAAGAGATGTTGGATGATGGACTCTTGAACTATCATGCTCACAAATATCCTCTTCCTCACTAACTATATTATCAGAATTTTCAACATTACTCACTTCAGGTTCAATGTAAGCTAAGTTCTCTGAATTACTTGATTTTTTAATAAACTTGTCTACAGCACCTTTCTGAAATTCAATAAATTGCTCATCTAGTTTCCGTTTGTTATGTTTTTGAGCACCTGATAAATATTTTTTAGGCATAACTAACACAAAAGCACAAACAAAAAGAAGAATGGAGCAGACTAACAATTACGAAAAGAGAAATTACTCCTTATTCCCTACTGTCCAAAGCATAAAAAATTGAGCAAGAACAACAACAAAGCAACAAAAAGAAAAATAAAATGAAACAACACAAATTGAGTTTGAAAACCTAGTGTCCGCTCCCCCAAACGGCCAAACCTGAATAAAAAAATTACACTTCGTCTTAAGCTCAAGTCTTCAGCTGCCTAGAAGAAAATTGGAAACTTAATCATACATACTTGATTGCAATCCGAAGCTGGAACCGAAAGAAGTGGAAGTGTGGAACTGCCCACTGCCGTCTGCGGAATTGCGAATTAGGGGGAAGTGGAACTGGAAGCTAGAAGCAAATTGGAAGAAGTGGAACTGGAACTCTGGAAGCTGGAAGCCTGGAATTCTTGAAGAACTTGGAAATTGGTTGAAACTATGGTCTGCGGATTAGAGTTTTTTGCAGGGCTACTTGCTGGAAGAAGACAGAAGAATTGTAACTGCACTGCATCTTCAGATTTAGAAAACCCTAAATCAAAACCAAAAAAAAAAAAAAAAAATTGGGCCCCCTGAGGGAGTGGGCCCTGGGCCATTGCCCCTAGTTGGCCACCCCTCAGGGCTGAGCCTCGTGTGGATGCATATGGCATGTTTGCACAAAACTGTACAAGAAGTTGTCCAGACGCCAAAGCTGAACAACCTCGAAAGAAGATCATATCAAAACACATGCGAAATATTAGCAGATATGATCTTAAAGATAAGGTCGAGAAACAACAAAATCGTAACAAACTTATCAAGAAGGTCAAGGAACAATCTCAAGGGATCAACTCCAACAAACTTTCAAAGGATATTCAAAGAAAAATTCTCAACAAACTTCATACTTATCTCAACATCTCAGGCTGTAACTGAGTATAAATACAAGCAGCACACAGCCCATGGAGGTATGCTTGGAGAAGAAAAACAGTGAGCTGATCTTGAGAGATTACACAAATATCGAAGACAAATCTGAAAAACATCCAAGCTTGAGCGGTCAATAACATTCAGGGGGAGCCTGAGTGCATAATGGGTAGAGACGGGATGTCTCACATTCAGAGGGAGCCTGAGTGACAATCGATATTAGATGAGTGGAAGTTAGAATAAAGGGGGAGTCTGCTGTTCTGTAACGTCCTTGTACTTGATCTTGATATAGTGAATTGATTTCCACAGGCTTGGGATAAGCCTCCCAAACGTAGGCTAGTTACAGCCGAACTGGGTTATCACTCTTGTGTTCTTTAGCAGTAGTTTACTTTCTGTCGTTTTATTCTACTGTGTTACTTGTTCACGGAAGACGTCCTACCAACAAATTGGGCAAGTTCTCATCATCCTGCACACAGCAATTTCTGTGTGCGTGGTTTTTTATTATTATCCTAGTTCATTTTACATTCAGGAAAATGATTAACTATTTTATGAGAATATGTGATAAGTACTAAAGCGACACAAGCATATATGAGCTTAAAAGATAAAGGGATATAATTGCTATGAATGTAAAATATATATATATATATATAACTTCCGTCCATCATGTTGCAATGTTTGTCAGAGATAATGAATTGCTACAATTACGGCCTCACGGAAGTATAATGTTCACTTCGTTAACATCAATTGCTGCACATGTACTAGTGGGAGTTTTATCGCTATTCATGCAGTCCTGTGTTAGTTATATACACGAAATAGAATATGTGAATAGGTTTATTAGTTGCTGAAGAGTCTACATGTCTGCATATAACGACAATGGAGTCGGAAATTTAATTCAATTCTGGATAGGGCACATTGAAATTCTTATGACCTGCCTCAACACATGTCTAATATTCTTTTTCATTAGAACAAAGAATGGCGGGGAACCCACAAGGCGGAGGAACAAGGAGATGAATGAACAATGTCATAAACAAATGGGATTGGATCCCACGGTGCACCTAGCACTGCAACTAATTAAGAATTAGGGACTTCCGGAACTGGAAGGATGGTGAAATGTTTCTTATACCAAGACGATGCTATAATAAGAAAACATGTGATATGCCTATTCATTCAATACAATTTTAGGTTTCTTATGGCAAGTTATATGATGTGTTACGGATATGGCATTTGTGATAAAGCGGAAGACGCCGAGCAAAAGAAGAGGGTACATCATCCTGTGATACCAAGAGCTGGTACTTGCAAATGAAGACTGACAAAACAAAAGAACCAAAAGAAGCTATAGTATCCTGTGACTATTGGAGCTGGTACAGATAATTAGAAGGGATCAAGAGAAGAATCAGAAGAGACTATAGCATCCTTTGAAGATTCAAGGCTAAAGCATAAAGAGAGTTTCTCTGTAGCCGATAAATCAGGAGGAGCTCGGAGGAAGTCCGGGTGATTGCTGCCGGCGTAGCAACGATCAACGGAGTCCCAGTTGATCAGAGTTCTTCGGCAAGAGGCTCGGATGAAGGTAAATAAGATTTGTTTCTAAATTATGTTTTAGGAAACAAGATCGCAGCACCTTCCGGGAATCCAAGGGAAGATTCGAATCTCAACAAACTTCCAGGGATCCAGGGGAGAATTCTAAAGGTAGCATTATCTGTTGGGACTAAAGTTGCTGACGTTCAAAAGCTACATATGCAGGCAGAGAAGGAAGCAACATAATACACACATCGATTAAACAAAATCAAACACACACACTAAGTAGAGTTCAGAGTTCCCAGAAGTAGAGAAGTGCTGAAGGGTTTAGTTGTGTTTGAGCTGAAGAGTGATCAGGACTGGTGTAGTCTGATCCTATATTGATTTGAGTGAGTCAATTGGAGCGGAGCCTCGTTAAAAGAGTGAAGGTTTGACAGTTGTGAAGTGTAGCTTGCACAGACTGTCCCAACGTGCACCTTGATAGTGACGGAAGGTCATTGATCGTGGGGAGCAGCACAGAGTGTCCGACTACTCAGTAGGGAGTGCTTGGAGAAGTCGTCGAGTGAAGCATTAGCAACTTGGCTGAAGAAGTTGCTGCAACATCATCTAGTATACTTTGTAATAGGATATGCTGAGTGTTATAGAACTGCTAGCTATCTATTACTGAAAGTAGATTACCCTGTGTAGCTAGTCTGTGTTGACAGATTGAGTGGAGATTTCGACTAGGTTAGGAGTAGTTGTGTACTCTAACTGAGATAGTGAAATCTTAAGGACCGAGGGTTGTCCTCAGCAGATGTAGGTTGTTGCCGAACTGGGTGAACAAATCTGTTTGTGTTCTTCAGGTTTGGCCGAACCAAAGCGCCACCAACCGAGCGACAAAAGTTGCTAAAGCAACCTAAGGTATCTCTACGATAGCAAAGCAGTGCAAATTTCATGATGTAATCATAATGTATTTGAACTTTAATGAATGACTTTTGGATTGTAGTTTAATTTTATTCACATTTGATACTTTTATAAATTAGTTATTTTCAGACACGGCTGCTATTAGAGTATCGAGATCAATTGAATTGTCAACAGAAGTTCTCAACAAAGACAACAACAAGAAAATAAACGGTTGTGCACAAGAATTGTTTACGCAGTTCAGGCCCCCACGCAACCTCTGGGTCACTTTGAGGAATTGTTTTAACTTCAATCAAACCTGAAAGACACAAGCAATTTGTTCACCCAGTTCGGCAATTGCCTACATCTGGGGAGGACTTCTCCTGAGTTCTCAAGATTCCACTAAGCTTGGTTTCTAGTATAAGGATTCCAGAACTCAGCCTATGCTAGTTCAACCCTTACTTTTAACTTAACTTGAATCTACGCTCAGTCTAATCACACATACTAGACTCTACTGTTTACACAATTTCAATAATAGACAGATACAGACTTGAACTCATAGACTCAGCCTATACTAATACAATGTGTAACAGGATGCTATAGCAACTTACAAGTCAAGCTGTTGTAGCTTCTGTCCACAACTCAACACGCACTCACTGCTGTGACGTTGGACTATCTCGAGTACTCCGGACTCTTTCAATCGCTCCTCTCGATCAATGACCTCCAATCAGTATCAGGGAATTCGGCTTTGATCTTCAATAGTTGCGATAGCTCCTCTTCGCAACTCCGCTTCAAAGCTTGTACTTGATCTATCAGCGAGCCAACGCTCCAGTTGAGTTTTCTTGATCAAGCGTAGATCAGACTACTCTAGTCCTGATCTCCTCTCAGTCACACACTCACAAATCAGTGCTCTAGCCTCTAGCCTTCCGCTCTCAGCTTCTGCGACTATCTCTCTCTCGGTGGGTGTATTGTCGTGTACTGCCCTTCCTTATATACCAGCAGACATCTACCAACCATAGGACTACTAATCCTTTTAGGAATCGTAGAACTTTGCACAAGAGAATCTTCTTGATATCTAAAAACCAATTTAGAAACTGATCTTGTTCCGACCTCTGAACAACGACTCCTGATTAATCGCAGCTGTCCAGGTGACTCCCGGACATGTTCGACGCCGACAGCTGCCCTCTGGACACTCTCCGAGCAGCTCCATGTTGACCGGCTTTTGCTCCAGCTCCGAGTCTTCACAATATGCTATAGCATCCCCTAGTAGATGTATGCTGACCTCAGACAGCTTGCGAAACTTGCTCCAGCTTCTGTTGTACACAGGTTGCTATAACATCTTCTCGTTGTTGTTTTGTTTTATCAATTCCAGTGACATGCTCCAGCTTCTAACTCCAACAGGAAGCTAGAGCATCTTCTTGAGATTATTTTGTCAACGATGTCATTATCTTAACAGTGCTTATGAGAGGAATTTTTGAGAACAGCCCTTCCGCAGTATATTATGTCTTGTGACAGAAATGATACCGGATAAAAATCGTCCATGTGGGCAGACAGAAAGGACAAGAAGGGAAGGTTAGAAAAAAATTATTAAATCTTCCCAGATATGATCAGGGATGAGAGATCTGAAATATAGCTTCTTATCTTGCGGCCAAACATTAGTGGAGGATGATGGATGGCTCATCCACATCTTTTTTAAGGCAAAATATTTTCCTGATTCCAATCTTCTATCTGCAACTACTTATATAGAGGGAAAAAGGCATCTCATGGTTGGAATGCATGTTCTAAGAGTGGGATTGGACACAGTTGGGTGTAGATGGATTGCTACAACCTACAAGCTCATCTATTTGTACAATTAAATTAGCTCATCTATTTTCATCAAATCTGCAACTATGGCTGAATATATTATGTCCGTGAATCGTCAAATTGTCAAGTCATGTTGAAACCAAAAAGAAATTATATGACAGAAACAAATGTAGAATTGGAGAGCACAGCCCATTTGTTGGTGGGTCAAAGCATTATGGAAGGAATTGTGAATGATACGGAAGCAGGGAGGGAGCCAGGAATAATCCGTTCCTAGGGTTGAATTTTTTTTTTTTATGACAGTTAGAACCAAATAGAAGAATGTGCTTTTTATAATAATTTACAAAAGCAAAATATGTTATAAAAGATAATGTATTATACAAAATATCCTACTAACTAAATTTTACCCTACGAGGTCCGCACATGTCAAATTCATTGACTACATCATCATTACTGATACAATCTGCAAATGTCCTTTCTACATAAAGGATCATAAGATCATTGAGAAATTCATCATTCATCTTATTTCTAATATCATTCTTGATGATGTTCATGGATCAAAATGCCCTTTCCGTTGTTACTATAGATACCGGTAGAGTCAAAATAAGCCAAATCAATCGATAAATCATGGGATAATATGATGATTTTCCTGATGTAACCAAAAACTGAACAAATCAGATATGGAAGTCATATTTGCGAATGTTGGATCCTCCCGGATACCAGGTAGAAATAACCCACGCTCCATATCTAGAGCATTCATATCGTACGATGAAAAGTCTGAAGGATAGAACTTTGAAGCAAATTTACACACATCTTCAGCTTTGAATGCTCGAAAATCATTGTGTGGATGAAATGATACACTAAGAATAAGAAGCTTCATAGAATTCTCTGGAAATCTACTATCAAGCTCTGTCAACTGAAAGTCTATCACAGAATAAAGTATGTTGACCCGAAAGTAGTGCTCGTTTGTTATACTCAGTTCACTATGAAATTCAAGGCGCCTCTGAGTTGCAGGTTGTGAACAAGCAGTTGCTACAGCACACGCTTGTTCACCCGATTCTAAAGCAATAAGCAACGATAAAGAACAAATGTTTGTTCACCAGTTCGGCCAATTGCCTACGTCTGGGGAGGACTATCCTCCAGTTCTCAATCCACTAAACTCCAAGGTCTCAAAGTACACACGGTTACAACTCCACGCAACCTATGCTACTTAACCTCAAGTGGAAACTAGTACACAATCAGAACACGCTCTGACTTGTGACTACACAACCTCTACTGATATTAATCTAGAACAGCTACTGTTATCTCGAACTTAGCCTATTCTAATTAATACTCAGCCTCTGCAGGGTTGCTATAGCATCTGCTATAGCACACAACTGATGCACAAATTGTCCGAGTCGCTCCGAAGCCTTCCGTTGAGCCGTTCGAACGATTCCACGAGCGCAGCACACTCTGGAATACTCACCCTCACTCAGTGACCTCCTGTCACTAGCAAGGACTGCTGTCCAGACGCTTGACAAAGTCACTCACTCGTCAATTTTACCGCGGCTACCCTTGATCAACCAACAAGCACTCTCTGCTCTGAATTGGCTTCCAGATCAAGCTTGGATCAGAATACGCAAGTCCTGATCACCCTCTGCTTCAGTCACCACAGCTCTGCGCTCACGCTCTGCTCTCGGTGATGATCGAAAATCTCTTGGCACACCAAAAATTACTCTCTCGATATTTTGTGTGTGTTCTCGCTCTCTACACTCTGCTTCGATCACCTTCAATGCTCTGAAGAGTCTTATTTAAATAAGAACACCCAGTTCCCTCATTATCAGATTTTAGCAATTTCCTAGCAACATCAATATCTCCTAATTTGAGATTCAAATCTCCCACAATCAAATCTCCAATCCGGGACGGGATCTTCTCAAGAATATTCTCTACTGCGAACTTAGAAATACCTCGAACCTTGATGATGAACTGCCAAGCCCTTAATCTGACGGTCTGAATATGTGCTGTAGACCAGAAGCTACAATGCTACAATTTTTTCCTGATACAGCTCCAGTTATAGCACCCTCCAGCTATAGCAGCTCCTTGTTCACTGATCTTGTTCACGTATGTTGAACTCCGGCTATAACAGCAGCTTGTTCACCTCTGCTGGTTTTGTCAAGGACTGCCATACTGCATCATCAATCTCCCCCTTGGCATTTTGATAAAACCCCTTTGAATGTTTCAATTTAATTTCTCCAGTATCCCCCTACCCTCTTTCTCCATCTTTTTGGAACAAGTGACAAGGGCAAGTTCCTGACCGCCTCAGAGAGGTGAGACACAGAGCCCCAGAGAGGATCTCAGGTCTTCGAACCGGACTGCATCCAGAGGTTTCGTGAAGATAACAGCAAGCTGTTTGACCGACACAACGTGCTGAAGAGCAATGATTTTCTTTTCCACCAGATCGCGGATGAAGTGAAGTCGAATATCAATGTGTTTGGTTCTACTGTGCTGAACAGGGTTCTTGGAGATGCTGATAGCACTCATGTTGTCACAGTAGAGAATCATTTCGCCTTGATCGATTCCATACTCACCCAGCATTTGCTTCATCCACATCATCTGTGCACAGCAGCTTCCGGCAGCTATGTACTCAGCCTCAGCCGTAGATAACGAGATGCTGTTTTGTTTTCTATTAAACCAGGACACCAGGTTGTTTCCTAGGAAGAAGCAGCCTCCATAAGTGCTTTTCCTATCCTCAGAGCATCCTGCCCAGTCCGCATCACTATATCCTACCAGGTTTGCATTTGTATCCTTAGTATACCATAAACCATAGTGCACAGTACCTCCAACATACTGAATGATTCGCTTGACCAGCTGCAAGTGACAGCACATACTCCTACTGCAAAGAATATGTCGAGATGGCTGGCAGTCAGGTACAGTAAGCTCCAAATCATACTTCTGTAGATAGCCTGGCTCACTTCCACCCCATGTTCATCTTTGATGGCTTTGACATGTGTGGCAGCGGGTGTTCGTTTGTGACTGGCTTTATCTAGCTGAAATTTCTACACAAGATTCTTGCTGTATTTACTTTGTGCGATAAAAATTCCATCTTCTTTCTGGGTGATTTCCAGACCAAGAAAATAAGACAGTTCTCCGACCGCTCATTTTGAATTCTTTCTGCATGTGATTCACAAACTGCTTTACCAGGTGCTGAGACTTCGATCCAAAGACAATGTCATCCACATATATTTGTGCAATGATCACATCTGACTTGGTTCTTTTCACAAATAATGTTTTGTCAGCTCCCCCTCTTTTGTAATCATGATTTTCAAGAAAGACTGTCAACCGCTCGTACCATGCTCGAGGAGCCTGTTTAAGCCCATGCAGAGCTTTCTTCAGTTTGTACACATGCCCCGGGTGATGAGAATCTTCAAAACTTTTTGGCTGGACAACATACACTTCTTTAGAAAGATCTCCGTTCAAGAAAGCACTTTTGGCATCCATTTGATATAGTTTAAATCCTAGGAAACAAGACATACCTAGGAGCAGTCTGATGGCTTCCAGTCGAGCAACTGGAGCAAAAGTTTCTTCGAAATCCAGCCCTTCAATTTGAGTGTATCCTTGAGCAACAAGTCTGGCTTTATTTCTTGTGATGTTTCCCTTTTCATCAGTTTTGTTTTTGAAGATCCACTTGGTGCCTATAATATTTACTCCTTTAGGTCTGGCCACCAAGTCCCAAACATCGTGTCTTTCAAACTCTACTAGTTCTTCCTGCATAGCTATCATCCAGAATTCGTCACTCATACCTTCTTTGAAGTTCTTCGGTTCTGTACTGGATAGGAAGCAGGTATTGAGGTGAGCGTTGCTTCTGGTTCTCCTTCCTTCTGTCGGGTCTCCAATCACATTGGTCAGGGGATGACTCTTCTGAATCTTCTTTGGAGGCTGCCTTGATGGTGGATCATGAGCCTCATTATTCTGTTCTTCATGCAAGCTATCTAATTGTTCATCTGGACTTTCTGCTTCAGCTCTTGCTGTAGCATCTTCTGGAGCCGAAGCTTGTTCACTTCTGCTCTGACTGGCAGGTGCATCTTCAGTGCCAGAGTCTTCGTCATCAAGGGCAGTGGAAGAGACTTCTTCAACATCGTTGACTACTACATTTATGGATTCCATTACCGTCCTTGTCCTCTGGTTGTACACTCGATATGCCCTACTGTTCATTGAATATCCCAAGAACAATCCAGCATCACTCTTTAGGTCAAGCTTCTTTCTGTACTCCCGATCTCTCAGAATGAAGCAATCACTTCCAAAGATGTGGAAGTATTTAACTGTGGGCTTCTTCTGATTCCAGAGTTCATAGCAATTCTGGTTGGTTCCTTTCCGTAGGGTGACTCTGTTGATGATGTAGCATGCGGTATTCATTGCCTCGGCCCAGAATCTCAGCGGAACCTTCTTGGCATGAATCTTTGGTAAACCTTACCTGTTGAGTGCCATCACACAGCTGGCTACTGCTTATGAGGTTTGCCTTTAGTCCTTCCACCAGCATGACATTGCTTAGTTTGGGCATTCCTTCAACTGCTAGTGTTCCTTTACCCAGAACTCTTCCCCTCAGGCCATTTCCAAACTTCACCCGCTGTTCCGAGCAAGGAGTTATGTTCTTCAAGAATGATCTTTCTCCCGTCATTGCCCCGAGCAGCCACTGTCAAAATACCAGCTTACTTCATTCGAGGAGCTTGCTATATTGACAAGTGCGAGATGCTGAGTTCTCTCATATTTCTTCTTAGTTGGTTCTCTGGATGAACCCTTCCTGTTGTGTGCTGAAAGATAGTTCCTCTCAATGTGACCTTTGTGCCCGCAGTTATAGCATCTTTTATACTTTAACAGCTTCTTCACACGGTGATACAGGGGTTGCTGTAGAAGGAACTGATTCACCTTCCTTGTATTTTTTTGCCTTTCCTGACTGATCTATATCTGACCATGTTGCACTCATCTTCACTCAGATATGTCTCGTCTTCACTTCTGCTAGCTGAGAGAGCACTGTCACTCTTCTGCTCAGCCTTCTTCATTGGTTTGCTGGTACAGTCGACTTGTCGATGGCCATATCCTTCACAGTTCCAACACTGCATGCCCTTTCTTCTGTCTCTTTTCTCATCGTCATTTTGAGCAGATTCCTTCCCTCTCCTTTGATTTCCTCCACCTCTTCTAGATGGTCTTCGTGAGAATGCAGATCTTGACTCCATGTTTTTTAAGAGATTCCCGATGTTCTTTACTAGCAGACTCAGCTGATCATCTGGAGCTGGCTTCTTTACTTCTGTTTTTGCCTTCAGTCCTATATTCTTATCTTTAGGAGTGGGCTCTTCTTTAACCAGCTTCATCTCAAATTGTTTGAGGGATCGAACCAATTCTTCCAGCCTCATGTGTCTGACATTTTAAGCTTTTTCAATGGCTATAACTTTCATGTCAAATCTCGTGGGCAACGATCTGAGGACCTTCCTAATCAGCTTCTCTTCAGGAATAGGTTCTCCAAGAGCATGGGTTTCTTTGACAGGTCACATAGTTTTGCATTGAACTCAGTGATCGTCCCCTCTTCTTGCATTCTCAGATTCTCAAACTGAGCAGCAATGATCTGTAATCTGGACATCCTTACTTTGTCGGTTTCTTCATGGGAAACTTGCAAGATTTCCCAGGCTTGCTTGGCAATGTCACAGTTTGATATCAACCTGAAATTGTTAGCATCAACTGCAGTAAAAATAGCATTCGGAGCCTTTGAATTACCAGTTGCTGCAGCTCCCTCTTCAGCAGTCCATTGCTCTTCAGGTTTTACTCGTGTGATTCCCCGTTCATCCATGGTAATTGGAGGAGACCACTCGACCACGATAGCTCTCCAGGTTCTCTCATCGATGGCTTTGAGAAAGGCCTTCATCCTAGCCTTCTAATATCCATAGTTGCTTTCTTCCAACAAAGGAGGTCTGCTCGTACTCTGTCCTTCCTTCATTGTTCTTTGTCTTCTTCAGAGGCGTTGTAGGATCTTTTACTCTGTATGTCGAGTTCTCGCTCTGATACCAATTGAAATTCAAGGCGCCTCTGAGTTGTAGGTCGTGAACAAGCAGTTGCTACAGCACACGCTTGTTCACCCAATTCTAAAGCAGTAAGCAACGATGAAGAAAAAATGTGTGTTCACCCAGTTCGGTCAATTGCCTACGGCTGGGGAGGACTATCCTCCAGTCCTCAATCCACTAAACTCCAAGGTCTCAAAGTACACACGGTTACAACTCCATGCAACCTATGCTACTTAACCTCAAGTGGAAACTAGTACACAATCAGAACATGCTCTGACTTGTGACTACACAACCTCTACTGATATTAATCTAGAACAGCTACTGTTATCTCGAACTTAGCCTATTCTAATTAATACTCAGACTTTGCAGGGTTGCTATAGCATCTGCTGTAGCACACAGCTGATGCACAAATTGTCCGCGTCGCTCCGAAGCCTTCCGCTGAGCAGTTCGAACGATTCCACGAGCATAGCACACTCTGGAATAGTCCCCCTCACTCAGTGACCTCCTGTCACTAGCAAGGACTGCCATACTGCATCATCACATTATTTCCGAATCCTTTCTTGTAAGGAGCTGACATATTTGGCATAGTAATAACATGCTCAGAACAAAATGACTCAACCTTCATTATCAAATGATCCCATCCATTGTCTCTCATATCTTGAAGTTTTTCTTTCATTATTGAAAGAAAGTGCATAGCATTCAAAATGTCCATGTCTTTCTTTTGAAGAGCTTGAGAAAGAAACTCGGTATTCTTCATCACTTCATGCATTAAAAGGAAACAATAAACAAAGTCAAATTTTTCTTTAGCAATTCCTTTTGCTTCCCCTTGAACTTTGTCACATCCATTTTCATACAAATCCTCAATAGTTGCTCGGGTAGCTCCAAATAACTTGATCAAACTTGAAATAGAACGAAAATGTGATCCCCAACGAGTATCCCCAGCTCGTTGCAAATTGCAAGCTTGATTCAGACCCGAACCCGTCTTAAGTGTACCAGCAGCCACCAAATCAAGAATTTCTGCTTCCTTACAAGTTTTAACATTGAATGTGTTTTCGCAGAAGAATCAACAAAGTTTACAATTGTAGTCAGAGAAGAAAAGAATTGCCACACATCAGCCACTCCTTTAGCCGAGGCATTTAAAGTCAGTTGTAGGCGGTGAGCAAAACAATGCACATAATATGCATATGGGCATTCTCTAAGGAACAAAGCTTGCAAGCCATTAAAGTAACCACGCATGTTACTTGCACCGTCATACCCTTGACCACATATGTTTTCCTCATTGAGTTCATATTGAGAAAGGACCCTGGATATCTCATCTTTCAATGTTTGAAAACCAGTGTCAACGACACTAAGCACTTTGAAAAACCGTTCTCTAATCAATCCATTACAATCCACAAACCGAATGATAATTTCCATTTGCTCCTTATTTTCTACATCATGAGCCTCATCAACAAGTATGCAAAATTTTGCATCTCCTATTTTCTCATAAATCATGGCTCTAACTTTATTACCAAGAATATTTGCAATTTGCTTTTGAATTGTTGGAGATGTATACTTGGCATTTTTTGGAGCATTGTCTAGAACTTTGTGATATTCCTCATTCATTCTTTTCAAAAGATCCAAAATCGCATTGAAATTTCCACTATTAGTAGAGTCAGCCAATTCATCGTTACCTCTAAAAGACAATCCTTTTCGTGCCAACACCTTCACAACCTCTATAGTAACGACAAGCCGCTTTCGGTTATCTACTGCTTCTTGTGAAGATAATAGGCTCATCACTCTTCCAATGTGTTTGGACGGGTTTCTCAAATTTTCCCACTTTGACATATATGTACGAAATTAATCCCTCCCATATGGTATACGATGCTCGACATCTTGAACATTGAATTCTTCCAACCATTAAATCCAATTTCAGTGAAGTGTGGATGCCAGGAAGGGTAGCTATCAAATAAGAAACAAGGAAAGCAATGTGCTCTATCCTCTCAATAGAATATTCAAGCCAAGACCATTTCATGAACCATTTGTGACAAAATCTTCGAACTTGAACTCCATCCCGAGTTGATGGATAACATTTTAAGTGAGGTTGATTCGGTCTGAGCACGACATAAGCTCTCCGAACACTATCACGTTCATTCAAAGGATACTTGCATATTGGATGACGTTTTCCGGGATCCCTTTCAAGACAAGTAATATCAAAGCTTTCTTCCTTCTCAATTGTTTCATTTTGATCATCTTCTAATGATGCCTCAGAAAAATTCATACTCCCTTCCCCACTTCCACTACGAATCTCTTAACATTCACTATCACTAGTACTTGAAGAACTATCACTTTTAAACCATTGTAATAGATCTTTATAACGCTTAGGATTTCTTTCATCCGTCATTGTCTTTAATACACTTATAATAATATGTCAAAAAAGATGATAAGAACTTTTAAATACCAATTACCAAATATATCTTCAATAAAGTAACAAATTCAGAGAGCAAAAACATAAAAATCATATTCAAAAATTTGTTTACCTTTCGAGATGGTTGCGCATAAAATGATAAAATAGGTCAGCGACGAATTTGAAAATAGATTCTGGGGCAAGCCTGCGAAAGGAATAGGAAGCAATGCCTAGGTATTTAATCTTCTCCCATTTCACAGCTTCACCTCAGGAAAAAAAATATAGCATTTTTAACTCATGAAACACACATATAAACTAATAACACCATAAACAGCAATAGGATCCAAATTTCCACTAGTACAACATTGTAATCTGGTCATATATGATTCATTGGTCTAATTAAGAACAATCGTAAAAGCTAAAAAAGTCTCCGGGTTATTGACAACAACTAAATTAGTGCCGAAATGTGTATAATGCAGTTTTGAAACATGGATGAATCCTTAGAAGTCTCCTAAGCCTCCTAGGAGAAACTTTCAACTTGAATTCCAAACTTAAAGAGAGTATTTCAAACACGGAGGTGGTTGGAACAATTCCACACAAAATTCAAAGCTACAACAATTCCACATCATCATAGACACCATACAACATACAAGGCTACAAGAATTCCAATTTCCACACCAAACTCAACAACAAGGGCAAGCCTACAGGCAAGAGTTGCAGGCTGAATTTACGACACATTCACACCAAATTCAAATTCAATCGCATATAAACAAATTCGAAAATTCGTTTACCTTCCGAGATGGTTGCGCATAAAATAGGCTGTGGCGGATTCAAAAACAGATTTTAGGGCAAGCCTGCTTTCGGTTATCTAGCAAGGGAGAGGACTCGGAAGTAGGAACTGGCAAGGGAGGAGTCGTGCTGCGGCTTGCGATCTAGCAAGGGAGAGGACTGAGAAGCACGGATCTGCCCAGGGACCGCGACGGATCTGGCAAGGGAGGAGCCGTGTTGCGGGAGATTGTTGCCTGCGATCTTCAGGAAGAATTTCTAAATTTTTTTTTTGGCTAGCCTAAGCCCAGCTCCGTCCCTGCACGGAAGGAAATTAATTTTATGTTGAACAAAACAGAAAAAATGCACATGTCAAGCAGAACGATATAGTCTTAATGTTAAAATGACGACTGCGTCATATTATAAACTTGAAATATAAAACGATGGGACATTATAACTAGTTATTTTATGATGCCCTGAGCTAAATCTTGTTCGATAGTAGCATGGTAATAATAATAAAGAGTTGCTCAAAATTAATTTAAACGTATTGTTTTTCTACATTGACACTTTTATCTCGTAATAATCAATAATGGAGCTATCCATCAAAAAGTGTAATTGGATGATTCTTTTTTCAAAGGGTTTCCCATTTTGAAATCATGCTCGCACACGTGTCATTCTTGTGCTCAAGATAAGCTCTCCACTCCTCCACAGTTCTGTTTGTTGCATTTGACAAGATTGAAATGGCTTCGTCACTCTCAAGCTTCCTGCTGCTCAGTGTCGCCGCCTTGGCGCTTCGTATCTTCATCTACTCTCCCATCTCGCCAGACCTTATTCAGTTTCCACACCGCACACCTCATCCCTACGCATCTCTCCAAGTAAGCAAGCTAAAACCCTAAAAGCTCCATCTTTCTTTGTGTTTTTGTTTGTTTCTGGGACTGACTTTTTTTATTAAATCATGTATTGTGGAGTGTGTGGAGAAGATGGGAGAAGGGTTGTTGAAGGATCCGGAGGATGTCATGGTGGATGACGTCAGTGGCATTATCTACACTGCCACAAGAGATGGATGGATCAAGAGAATGCATAAAAATGGCACTTGGGAGGATTGGGTGCAGCCCACTCAAGGTCATACCTTGCTTGGAATCACTAAGTCATCTTCCGGGAAGCTGCTGGTTTGCGACACAGAAAAGGCCAGCCAAAACATTTTACCTACCTCTTCTTTTTCCCTTGCACTTTTTTGAATAGGGTTGTTTTACACCAGGGTTTGCTCGAGGTTGGTGATGAAGGTGTTACTGTGCTGGCTTCACATGTTCACCACACCCAAATAAGGTTACCACAGCATTTATTTTCCTCGCATAAATATGAGAGCAACTTATATAATATATACAAGTCAATCTGCTCCAAAATGACCCATAACCATGTCCAGTGGCTTGATCTCAGACATGAAATTTATAGACAATTTCTGGTATTCAGTTTTGCAGATGATGTGATCGAAGCCTCTGATGGAAGCATCTACTTCAGTGTGGCAAGCACCAAATTTGGGCTCCACGAATGGTATCTGGATGTCCTTGAAGCCAAACCACATGGACAACTTCTCAAGTACCACCCATCAACCAAACAGACAACAACATTGCTGGATCATCTAGCCTTTGCCAATGGCGTGGCGCTTTCCAAGGACCAACATTACCTACTGGTTTGTGAATCATGGAAGTAAGTGCAAGCATCATCAGTTGCCCCACCAATGACTTACTATATGATGCTAATGTTTGGTTTCTCAGATTCAGGTGCCTGAAGTACTGGCTTAAGGGGGAGAAGAGAGGGACCACTGAAATATTTGTCGAAAATCTTCCAGGAGGACCTGACAACATCAACCTTGCACCAGATGGGTCTTACTGGATCGCCTTGTTACATGTTTCGCCAGAAAATCTCCAGTTCATCCACAACTGGAGGATTCTGAAGCGCCTGGTAGCATATTTTCCAAGATTGATGAACCCGGTAATGGGCATGAAGAAGAAGGCGACCGTGGTGAAGGTTGGAGCTGATGGAAAGATAAACCAGATGTTTGAAGATCCTAATGGCAAGGTGATGTCCTTTGTTACATCCGCTTTTGAGTTTGAAGATCATCTCTACTTGGGAAGTCTCAACTCTAACTTCATTGGAAGATTGCCATTGAAGACGGCAGCAGCGCCTAGCATAAACCATTGATGATTGCTGGGTTACTGATATTTCATTTTCACATCACCATCCAACTTTCAAAAAGCTCAAGCGCGGTTCAATTTCAGCCCACATTTGAGAAATTCTTGGACGAACATTAGCGAGTACACATGCATTTGATAGAGAACTATACTTATCAGTCACGCTCACTAATGGCCACTAGGTGCTCGTCAATTTCATTAGTGGACAGCACTCTGAAGACTGGATTTTCTTTTCTCACGACTGCGACCTGAGGGACAAAATATATCAAGAGTGACTAAAATGCATCAAACTAAGTAGTCAACCTAAAACCCACAATCCTTAAAATTTAAGAGAGCTTTTAGAAAATCGAGTAATAGAGCCTGCTGCTTAAGGTATAAAATAAGATACGAGGTGTAAAATCTAATCACATACAGCCTAATACTTCCAGATTATGATGCAAAGCAACAACAAAAAATTTACAAACCCAAGAAATGTTTTACTACCTCAATTTCAGTGGCCTTGAAGTATTCTTGTAGACTTCATTGACTTTTACGTTTTATATAATTCTATTGCATAATAGTAAGGGGAAAGCAGCCATGAACATTGGTAACACCAGATGTTTTTGCAACAAATTTCACTGACCACAGCCATTCTAACTGAGAGTTAACCGCACAGAACTAATTATTTCTAAACCATTGATCTTCAAAGTTGACACTCAGCATACATACTATCCCATCTAAGTAATCAGTTTGGTCCTTATATAGCGCAAACCTAAACATCTAGGTTGCAATATCTATATGATCTGAAATCACAATGGTTAATGGATCAGTTGACTATAAGAGGACTGTCATGCAGTAAAATAACAACATCGACAGCATGTGATTTGACCATCTGGTAGGTATGATCGACAACCAACAGAATTTGCAGAAAACACAAGCTATGAGCATCTATTAGAAATAGATCATTCGTTTTGCTCAATAAAATGATATTATTCTAATTTTATAGTACTAAACCCTACAACTAAAGCAAATTTAGCTACAGAAAAGCATTCAAAATTAAAGAGATTGCTATGCTTACCATCTAGCCAATGCATCTACAGGCATTTCGTAGCCATATCTATGTCGAAATTCAGCTGCTTCATTTCTCGCTTGCTGGACCAAGGTCCTTGCATCAGCTGAAAAATAAAGAAAAAGAATTCAAATATCATTTTTTGAACACACTAAAATTCAACCCAAAATGATAATATGGATCAATTTAAATTCAAGTAGTTGAACCTGTCATTCCAGTGGCCAATAAACCCAAGTATTTGGTTATAGGGAAAAGGTGAGTAACACTTGTCTGATCCAATAGCTTGTCCTGGACAAGAATGCAAACATATAACATAAACCTTAAAATCATTACTTAAGAATAAACTAATTAAGAATGATTACTCACTCACGGGAACTTTCTTCTGGGTGATAACGCATACTGAGTGTTCACCACGCACGCCAATGGAAGTAATCCCAGACGACTTCACGGCCTTGAACGCATACTCTAATCAAACATTCACATGCACAAAAAACAACATTATACAGCATAACACACTACAAGTCCTCATTTGCAAGGCTAAAATCTCGATCATAAATTATTCTAAATAAAGTCAGCTGCGGTGCTGAATTTGGGAAAGGCTACACACATTAGGGATCAATTCCAAGTGGGAACTGACCTACTTGAAAGAGACGGCCTTCAGGAGAGAAGATGGTGATGTGGCGGTCGTAGCCAGCTCCGCTTCCTCTGCTCATTTTTGCTAGTCACTGTTATCGATCTCGGCTCGAGATAATCTGATGCAGATGGAAAGTTCTGCAACAGTTGACGGATTAGAGACGAGGAATAGAAGAGTCGGAGATGAGAACGAGAAGAAGGAATTAGGGTTGAGAAGGTGAAAGGAGATGGGAACTGATTAATTCATTCCTTTTCTTTTCCAAGTCCTCTTCCAAGCATGCATTTTATACTAAACTTAATACAAGTAAGTAAAATGCATTAACATAATATCCTCACTAATTATAAGATATCAATTATCATAGGCTACGCTCTCAACGAAAACTTTGTGCTCAAGACAGACGACGATGAAAGGGAGCTCCGCTGCTACGGGGTTGGCCCATCCATCTTATGGCCCAATTAGAATTTTCATATTTTCTATAACAAGGAAATTGAAAGGTGAAACTTGAGTATCTGATTCTCGTATGTTAGTTTACATTAGTAACCAGAAAAGTATATTTTTGATAAGGGCACATGCACTCATGCCTCGCAACGGATGTGCGGGTCAGATCTGAAATGAATTTGTTAAGGGTTTGTTTTTTGGATTTATTAATTTAAATACGCAACTAAATTTAATTTGATTTTAAGTACTTAAATTACTATTCATCATCTCTTTCTTAACCGCAACACATCCACCATCACCACAACACAACACCAGCACCACATCACACCACTACCACCCCAACCATAACACCATCATTACCACCCCCACCACTACCCCATTCACAACTCTACATCAATATCACCACCATTACCACACCAACACAACCACACCATCACCACCACACCACACTACTGCTAGCGGCGGATTCAGAATTTTCTTTATTGAGAACAGTATAAAAATATTTTAAAAAATATTATTATAATTACTCTCTACGAGTCTTCATTTTCATAAAACTTCCTATTACATCTTCATTAGTTATTGATTGAAATACATCCTTCATATACTTCCGATTACGCAAATAAGTCTTCATAATGTTCATCGAAGAAAAGTATCTCTCAACAGTTGCAGTGGCGACAAGCAATGTCAAAACTAGCTTGCTCAGCCAACAAGCAAATCTTGCTCTGAATTGACCTTCTCCGATCAAGCACTGACCAGACTCTACAAGTCTTCGATCAGCCTTTGCTCCAACCACTCTGCTCTGCGCTCACGCTCTGCTCACGGTGGTGATCCAATTCTCCGCACGATTCTCTGATCTCTCTCTACAATCTCAGGTGCTTGGGTTCTCTCTTCAATCGCTTACTTTTTGCTCTGCCTAGTCGTGTCTAAATAGAAACTCCGTGCACATCCATATCACCTTTAGGAAGTTTCTAAAAAATCTCAACATGATCATATCTCCTACTTTGTATGAGATTTGATTTCCTTATCAAATCTTCAAGTTATGGCACGGAAACTACACTGAGGATATTCTGAGAATACTTGGAAACTTCCCGTTGCACAGCTACTTCAAATCTGAACAGATTTCTCTTTGCGCCTACACTACTGCTCTGCTGCTACAGCTCCTGCTGTATCAACTGCTTGTTCACTGAGCTTGTTCACTCTGACAGGTTTCATCAATTGAATGACATTTGCATTATCAGAATTGTACCACGAAGACCTTCAAATTCATTTCAAAAAGCCATCGAAAATTGAACCAAATGCAACTCCTCTCTCCGAGTAATTTAAAGAGTGAAATGTCCGCAGTTCTGTCGATTATGTTAAAGCAAGATGATCTCATAGATTAGAAGAGAAATAAAATTCATGAATAGTCATACTGTTTTGTTGAAAAGCCCAAAGTCAATCTCTAACTAATATTGATTTGTAAAATTAGACTATTTATACGATATTTCCAAGTGTTTCCAAACTTTCTTAGCCATATCATATTATGCCAATTGAATAACGATTGACTGTCGAATAGATTGTTGATCCATGTACTATTTTTTTAATTATTGACCTCCCAAATATACAACTTTTTCCAATCCTTATCATCCGTCGGCTTCGTGTCTTTACCAACATAGCCCCACATAGATTTTCCTTCAGAAAATTCTTCATATCGTAGCTCTAATATGAGTAATTCCCCCCCCCCCCCCCCCCTCAATTGCACACTAACAGCACCAGCCACGACGACAAAGAGAACGAAGCTGTAAAATCCCAAATTCATCTGCGAACGAAGCTGCAAATGAAGCTCAAGCATCGTGATGACTAATCCTAATGCAAATTGGTGGCTTTTAATACCATGTTGAAGTTGCAAAATAATTGAACAAAAGAAAACTAAGGTTTCATAAATGCATAAAATAGTAAGTCTGATAGAAGAAGAAAAAAAAGGTAACGAACAATATGCATGACACACTAAACTACCCTTACAAAATATGAAAATATTAATACATTTTTATCTAATATATGTATCTGGTAGCAAGTAGACTTTTCCCTCTAATAGTGGGCTCAGCAAAGAGCCCGACGGAACAAAAAGTCCACGGGTTGCCCAATGAATAGTAAAGCCCAAACATGGCCCTCCCAAAGTTCGCACGTGAGCACGGCTCGACGGGTCATAGGCCAGGCCAAGGCTCAACAAATAAAAGTCCGGCCCAACCGAAAAGTCCGTTGACTTGTCTACCAAAAAAACATAATGTAGCCTTACAAACAAATTATGATTATCACCATGACTCTTTGGGGTGATGTGGGAGAATTCCATGTGGGTTTTCTCTTCTTTCTTCTCTTCTACATTGTGCTATAGTCTCACATCAACGAAATAGGAAAAAGTTAATAGATTTACTTAGATATAAAATGTAAGTTTGCCTCTTCAACTAATATGTCAATAACCAAGCCTAGTTCCATACAATACTTTTGTAGCTCATTGTGGAACTTTCAAGGGTAGCCCTCTTTTGCCATTTATGGGAGGATAAATTTGAAGTCGCTTTGGTTGACATTGATTGCTTGGGAGCTTATTACATGTTTGTTGACTCTTGTGAATGAGTGGTTATTTGTCCCACATCGTCCACTATGACAAACTAGAAAATTTTAAAATTCAGATATGTGCAGAGTAGGACTGGAATTGACTTGGCCCGGTCCGGCCCGGCCAGACCCTATGTGGCCCGATATTTGTACGAGTCTGGACAGTCTAAGGGCTTCATATTCTTTAGAAGCTCGACCAGACTCGATTTTGCTTCCGGGTCGGGCTAGGACTCAGTAAAAATTGATTAGGCCCGGCTAATGCCAAAGCTTATATTAGGTATTGGACAGAAACAGTCCCATGCTTAGATAAAAAGAGCATTCAAATGCCAAATAATAAAGCAAAATTTATTTCTTGGGAAATTGAACGAACATGCAACAGCCTCGCTTCAGTGCTCACTAGATGTTGCCACAAAGTAGTCATCATTCATCAATATAACCCACCCTCAAACTGTTAAAAATCGTGGCATCCCCGACTTCTTCACTCTAAAATTAGCATAGCCAAAGCAAAGTGCCATCTCTGAAGGTTCACCCACGCCTCTCTTCTACTAATATCACCACCAGGCAGCACCAATGCTTTCTTCATTCACCCCCAACGAAAACAGCATTCCAACCCTTGATAAATTGCTTCAAATTTAACGCAATTAAGTGCGCACACAAACTTTCATTTCGCTTAGTCAATTCAAAGTCAACAAGAACGATAACAATGAATGTGGATTACTATAATACAAAATCTTCATGAAAATTGACATCATTGGCAAAAGTTGAAAAAACATGAAACGCAGATTGTTAAATAGCCCGGAAACTCTCTTACTTTGATTTGAAATCCGAATAGCCGGCTTATCGGAGGCAGCTCATACCTTCTCCGATGATCTGGAGTATTCAAAGCTGTAACCTGATAGCACTAACCGGAAGATGAAACAGAGAAAAGGGAAGAAAGGAAAAGATGAAAGAGAGAGAGTTTAACTATTTTTCTTGTTGTATTCGAAATGCCTGTAAATGTACTTATAGTTGCACACTCTATGATGCTATCACCCAATACGTGCCTATCTTACGGTTATGCCTCGATATTCACCCTCCAGCTGTCACCTTCCTGCTGCTCTTTCCCATCACAAACTGTTGGTCCTTATACCAGGTCAATGGAATCTTCATTCTCTTCCCCCGTCGCGGCTCAGTCCTTGTACAAGCTGCATCAATACTCCCTTCCCGCGGAGAGGCCGCGACCTCGTGGCCAAAGTCAGGAAAGTCGGCTCGGAACAATTGTTCATCTTCCCATGAAGCGTCTTCCGGAGCTTGGCCCTGCCACTGTATCAAAACCTGGGGAACCTCCATATTACCTCTCCGTACTGCACGGGTCCGTAGGACAGCCACCGGAACCACCATAGGTTGAGCATTAACGAAGTCCGTAGGCCATTCAACTGCAGCAAAAGGAGGGGATGTTAAACAACGTTTCAGGATGGAGACGTGAAACACGTCGTGAATACGGCTGTTGGGGGGCAATTCCAACCGATACGCTACTGCACCAATGCAATCTTTAACTCTGAACGGACCATAATATCTTTTGGCCAACTTTGGGGAGGAGCGACCCTTAACAGAATGTTGGCGGTATGGCTGCAGCTTCACCAAGACCCAGTCCCCGATTTTAAACCGTACATCAACACGATGTTTATTAGCCTGTTGGGTAATACGCAACTGTGCGCGGCGTAGGTTGTCACGTAACCGAGCCACCAGCTGGGATCGAGCAGCTAACAATTCTTCCACTGTTGCAACTAAAGTAGACCCGGGTTCATAATCAACCAGGCATGGTGGAGTGCGGCCATACACTGCTTCAAATGGGGATGTTCCTAGCCCTGAATGCGCAGCCGTGTTGTAATGATATTCAGCCCATGATAACCACTCCATCCATGAGGCTTGATTTTCTGCCACAAAACAACGCAGATAGTCCTCCAACACTCGATTCAGCACCTCGGTCTGCCCGTCCGTTTGTGGGTGGTACGCACTGCTGTGTGCTAATCTGGTCCCTTGCTTACGAAATAATTCTTGCCAAAATGTGCTTAAGAAAATAGGATCTCTATCGGAAACAATGCTGCTTGGGACGCCATGTAAACGACAGATTTCACGGATAAAAACATGTGCCACAGATTCTGCTGTAAAACCTGATGACAAGGGACAAAAGTGAGCATACTTCGATAACCGATCGACCACTACCATAATCACTGATTTCCCACGCGACTTCGGTAAATTCGTGATAAAATCCATAGAAATATCCTGCCATATCTGTTCTGGGATTGGTAATGGTTGCAAAAGTCCCGGGGCAGCTGTGTTCAATACTTTAGTTTGCTGGCATATTAAACATTGGCGGACATATTCAGCTATGTCCTTGCGCATACCCGGCTAGACAAAACATCGGGAGATCCGTGCCATAGTACGTGCAATACCAGCATGGCCCCTTACCGGGGAATCGTGATACTCTTGGAGCAAAATGTCCCGAATCGTAGGGTCGTCCGGCACCCAAATTCGATTGTTGAGAAGGACAAGGCCATCTCGCACAGCATAACCTTTAAACCGCTCAGGGGAATTCTGAATGCCTTCTACTAAAGCCTTGGCCTTAATCTGTTCCTCAAATAATCGACGAAGGTTCCTGAGGAGTCCAAACACCGGTCGCGAAACCCTCTGCATTGACATACAACTGGTATCAGGAAGACGGGACAAGGCGTCTGCCGGTGCATTATCCTTACCTGGCCGATAGATCACAGTAAAATCATACCCCATAATTTTGCATAGCCATCGCTGTTGTTCCGGGGTGTTTATCGTTTGGGTTAAGATTTCTCGCAGGGGCTGGTGGTCCGTCACAATCACAAATCGAGAACCCAAGAGATATTGTCTCCATCGTTGGATCGCCATCACTATAGCTGCCAGTTCCCTGTTATAAGCCGAGCTTCGCTGCAGAGTCGGTGTGAACATTTTGCTGTAAAAGGCGATAGGACGGCTATCTTGCGACAACACCGCACCCAACCCTTGACCTGAAGCATCCGTCTCCACCACAAATTGCTGGGAAAAATCAGGGAGGGTTAGGGTAGGCGTAGAGATTAGGGCTTGCTTCAGATCTGTAAACGCTGCTGATGCCTCCGAAGACCAAATAAAGGCATCTTTTCGTAGCAATTCTGTCAGCGGTGCAGCACGTTGTGCAAACTTTTGCACAAAGCGACGGTAGTAGCCAGCCAAACCCAAGAATCCTCTCAACTGCTTCAGCGTTGTCGGTGGTGGCCATTGTTGAACCGCTGCAATTTTTGATTCATCGACCTCCATTCCCTCTGCGCTGATAACATGGCCAAGGTACTGGATCCTGGCCCGGCCCACTTCGCACTTACTGGGTTTTGCAGCTAACGAATTGTCCGCTAATGTCTCAAATACACTCCTCAAATAGTGCAAATGAAGCTCCCAGGTGCGACTATATATCAGTATATCGTCCATGAACACCAAGACGAACTTGCGAAGCATTGGCCGCAAAATGTCATTCATCGCGGCTTGAAAGGTAGACGGCGCATTTGTAAGGCCGAATGGCATCACCAGAAATTCGTAGTGGCCGTCATGAGTCCGAAATGCAGTTTTACAAACATCATCAGCGTGCATCCGGATTTGATGATAACCGGAGCGCAAATCCAGCTTTGAAAACCACTGCGACCCCCCCAGCTCGTCAAAGAGCTCATCCACTGTTGGAATTGGAAAGCGGTCTCTAACCGTAACCTCATTTAACGCCCTGTAATCTACACAAAAGCGCCATGTTCCATCCTTCTTCTTTACGAGCAGAACAGGGGACGAAAATGGACTGGTGCTTGGTCTGATAACTCCATCTGCCAACATATCACTCACCATTTTCTCTATCTCTTGCTTTTGAAAACGCGGATAGCGATAGGGACGGACACTCACCGGAGAAGTACCTGTCAGTAATGGGATGCGGTGATCCCATGATCGAACAGGGGGCAGTCCCGTCGGGGCTTCAAAAATGTGCCTGAAGTCATGAAAGAGTCCATTAACATTCTCATGTTGTGTGCTATTCAACTCATCTGAAATATCTGGCAGTGTACTCTTTGTAATGACATGTGCTTCCGCTGTGGACCATAATGTCAAGTGAAATAAGGAGGCCACCGATTGTGCAGACCCAGCTCTTCTCAACTGACCCAGTGATAGTTGCGCTGCAGGTGATGACGCCGGTAACCCATAAAATCGAACTGGCAGTCCTTGATGCACAAAGCTCATCCACAAATGTTTGTAGTCGAATGTAGTTTCACCAAGGCTAGCCAACCAATGTGCCCCCAACACAGCGTCAGCTCCGTATATAGGTAATACATGGAAATCAACATTGAAGGAGACACCGTTTAGGTGCAGCGGAACTGCACGACAGACACCCTCGCAGCGTAACTGTTCCCCGTTGCCGACAATCACATTCAAATGGCGCGATGGCTCGACTGCAAGGCCTGCGAATTTTGCTATCCGTGTTTGCAGAAAATTATGGGTTGACCCACTATCCACTAAAACCGTGACTGGGCGCTTAGCAATGAAACCCGGCAACCTTAATGTGCTGGCCATGTTACTTCCCTGGAGGGCATTAAACGAAATGCTTGGTACCTCCCCAGGTTCCGCAAGCATTGTGTCATTACACTCCTCTGATGTTTCGTCCTGTGCACTGCCAATTCCCTCATCCAGCAAATAACACTGAAACTTTGGTGTACACTTATGACCCGGAGAGAACAATTCATCACAGTTAAAACATAAGCCGCGTGCCCTTCTGGCTGTCATTTCCGACGATGTTAGTTTACGAATAGGTAAAGAGGAGTTAGGAGTACCTGGTGCCGTGTTAAACGGCCCCGCTCCACTGCCGAAATGGTGAGTGGATGTTTTACCAGTGCCACGCCACGTTACTCTTTTATGAGCTTGTAATCTCTGCTCGGCTACTCGTGTCATGCCCATAGCCTTTGGTACCGAATCCGGACAGAACAAGACGATCTCTCTATGGACTTCCTCTTTGAGTCCTGCCATGAACCGATGCAAAAGATTAGAAGCAGTGAGCCCCGGAGTCATCGTTGATAGAGATTCGAACTCCGAAATATATTCTGCCACCGATGTTGTTTGCTGTAACTTGTTCAACGTAACTTCTGCATTCCAATAAACGGATGGTTCAAACTTCATGCGCAGCAAATCCACAAACGCCGGCCACGTGCTGATTTGCTTTGTTGCATATAACCACCGCAGCCATTTCAAGGCTGCTCCACCCATAGAGAAACTCGCAATCATGATCCGTTGCTCATGAGGCACCGCATGATGATCACAATATCGATCCATCTGAAATAGCCAGCCTTCAGGATCCTCACCGTTGAAGGACGGTACGTCAATCCGCGGTAGACGAATCGTAGATAGAGTCGCTCCCTCAGAAGACTCACCGATCGGCTGTGGGCTGGCCATACGCCGTCTGTGTTGTTCGTCCTGACCCGTCGTGATGCCTGAGAAGCCTGGAGGCGTCGGTAAGAGAGGCGAGGACGGACCTGAACCCATTGGCTGTTTATCCGCACGGCCTCCTGTGTACGAGAGCTCCTGCACCTTGTCCTGGAGATTCTCATACATTTGCAGAATACGTTCAACATTCGCCGTGTTGCGCGATGTTGTCTCAATTTGTTGTTGCAGCAGAGTTTCCAAAGATTGCGTCCGCATACTCACTTCTGTCAAGCCATTGGTCAGTGCTGTGATTGCATCCGTTGTGCTCCGAGTTTCCGGCATGGTGATCGGAGCTCAATGAAAGCACCAATGATAGCACTAACCGGAAGATGAAACAGAGATAAAGGGAAGAAAGGAAAAGATGAAAGAGAGAGAGTTTAACTATTTTTCTTGTTGTATTCGAAATGCCTGTAAATGTACTTATAGTTGCACACTCTATGATGCTATCACCCAATACATGCCTATCTTACGGTTATGCCTCGATATTCACCCTCCAGCTGTCACCTTCCTGCTGCTCTTTCCCATCACAAACTGTTGGTCCTTATACCAGGTCGATGGAATCTTCATTCTCTTCCCCCGTCCCGGCTCAGTCCTTGTACAAGCTGCATCATAACCATTCGCGGTTTACCCAAACGACGACGTTTCGCATTTGGCTTCAGCAGTGATTCAGCGAGTGGGGTTAATATCGGAATTACAAAGATCGGGAGGCATCGAGTGACCGCAGCTTCAAATTAGGGTTTTGGACACGAGTGTTCAATTGAATCAGCTCTCTTCCTCTCCTACGAGCTCGGCTATCTAGAAAACGATGGGTCACTCTAATGTCTGGAACTCTCATCCCAAGAGCTACGGCCCCGGATCTCGCACCTGGTGAGCTTTCGTTTACAGCATACAAAAGTGGGTAAAATCATCTTAAGAAATGTTGACGGAGTTTGATGTTTCGGACTTCTTTCACAGTAGTCGGATGATTAGAACGCTTTCTGTATACATTGATGTCGATGTGTGTTAGATGTGGTATGCCTTATGTTGAAGAGCGTTTCAAGAACATTATGATAGATTTGATTGTTTGTAACAGCCGCGTGTGTGGAAACCCTCATGGATTGATTAGAAAGTATGGCCTTATGTGCTGCAGGCAGTGCTTCCGTAGCAATGCCAAGGAAATTGGCTTCATCAAGGTCTCTCCTGTGTTCTTCTTTACATATTGTTAAGCGGCGTTTGGATGTTAATTCAAGTGAAAACTTTTGCTGGTTCAGATATTGCCCACTAATGGAAGCCGTTGCTGTTGAATGTGCAGTTTTTCTGAATGATTCAACATTGCATATATTAAGCTGATTTTACTGCCGCAGACCGTTGTATACTTGAAAATTGTATCATGCTATCTTTTGTTTCTCCACTTGTAAATAAGTTGCGCCCCTACATTGGTTAGGTAACAGAAATAAAAATTTGCACCCGGTCCTTGCTCTTATTGGTTAAAGAACTTTCTTAACGCTTGTGAGAGAATGTTCAATAGAATTGATCTTACTTTCATTTGTAGAGTTCTTTGTTCAGTTTAGTGTGGGAACTTATCTTACCTCTGCCGCCACATCTTATTTCTTAGGGAATTAAGAAACATGAAGTAGTAGGTGTTTGTTGTTTATCGAATTTTTGGTGCTCAAAGAGTTTAGATTCCCCACTAATTACTCAAATTTTTTCCGCTATACCACTCTTGATTTGATACTTAAGTTACATCCATAGACTAACTAGTTACCTTTTTTTTTCTTGTTTCAGTACCGCTAAGAACTTGGCTCCTAGCTCATCTGAAGATCAGTATCTGATGGCATGAAGAAAAATCTTATGAGAACCTGTTGTTTTGAAGTGAACAATCTTTCTTAGGTGATGCCCTTTGAATTTGTAGTTTTACTGGATTTATTATTACCATCTTTGTGAAAGGTTGGAACTTTGGTTCCTTGACTAATTAATCAATGGCACCTTGTTTACTTTAATTTAAAAATTATAATAGTAAGTTCAGCAGTCTTGGTTTAGATATAATACCCCTTGTACTTTTCTTTAGAGTCAACTCTCCTTGTGCAGCTTCATTAAATTGAATTTCACAACCCATTTATTTTCCAAAATTCTCCTTGGTTATTTCCTAACCCATATATCTACAACCGTTGATATGTTTGAATTTGAGGCGTGGTTGCATCCATGTGGATAGCATGTTGGAAATGAGAGGGTGATGGCATTACAAAGAATTTAGGCATAAAAAATAATGTTCTAGAAAATAGGTATGGAGTCTTATCAGCAGAAATGTCTCGTCTCAAAAAATCCATCTCCATTGACGTATGTTTTACTAGAAAGAGTTTGAATGAACATAAAACATGTGTACAAATCTGGAAGTGGATATTGTAGGAAGAGTTCCTTTCTTTTGCTAACTCATATGGAGTTTTATAAGCTTATGAGCATCATGTTAATCATCTCTCATTTGTTTTGAAATATATTTTCTCAACAACACAATTGAATTAAGGAAAAATGTGGCATGGCCCAATCAATAACTTTGTATAGAGCATATATATATAGTGCGCTCAATAATAAGGTACATCATTGAAGTATTTTTTGGACTATTGATGCACTTTTATTTTGTACATCAAATGGCTCACATTATGCTAAGAGATATTGAAGGAATAAATCAAATGAGCTTCTGTTTAGAATTAAAGTGCAATAGAATCAATTTGCATTTTAATTTTCTCTCTCCAACTAAATCTCATTAAACTTTTGTAAAACTTATTATACTATAATTCTTTTTCGTGTTTAGGCACACAAAATACATTGAGTTTTTGTTATGGATCTAATGAATTCTAATATGGATTTTTTGAAAAGTGCATTGTTAAGATCAATTGCAAAATTACATTACAACATATATCCTCAACTAAACTAACAAAGTGCATTGCATATTATGTCAAATTCTCTCGAAAACCTAAAGTGCATTGATACATATTAGCTCAAATCTTCTAAAACCTGAACTGCATTAAGTTCATTGTTATAAATAATTAAGTTGTGTTAAATTTAATTAAAATTTTATAAAAATAATATTGTGAATAGTGAGGACAAATTGAAGAGGGAGAAAATAAAGAAGATGTTACTTGAATATTGACATGAGGGTTGAGAAAATATGAATGACTAAAGATTTAAATACAGTTTCAAGTACAATTAGAAAATTAATTAATAGTGAGAATAGTAGTGAAAACATGTCAATATGTGAGTTGTTGAATCTTTTGATACAAAAGCCCAAAAAATACCTTATGAATGTACCTTATGAGAGGGCTTCATTTGAACGATAATATATATATATATATATATATAAAATAGGGCACCCAATTGAGGTCCCCTCATAAGATACACTCCTAATGTACTTTGTGAACCATTTGATCAAATGATTAAATGGTTCACATATTGTCCCTTGAGAGATACAAAAGTTAGAAATTTTATCTTTTAGTGATTAAAGGTATGAGTTTTGATAGTTTTATTGGTTTTGGGTTGTTTTGCTTAAAGTATATTTAACTAATAAGTTTTGATAGTTGAAAAATAGTTTAAAGAAAGTGCATTAGTTTGTAAATAGAGTGTATTTTACTATTTATTAAAACTCTCATATGAAAGTGCAATGACTCTCAAATGCTCCAAAACTCCAAAATGCAATGATACATGTATAATCTAATGTTCGTACGTGACATGTTCACCCGCGACGATGCTTCAAAGACTTGTACTTAATCTTTTGACAAAGCTTCGCTCCAGTTGAACTTTAATGATCAAGCGTGGATCAGACTCTGCTAGTCGTGATCGCTCTCTGCTTATGCACTCAAAGCTCTCTGTCTATGTGCTCTAACTTCTAGCTCTTGCTCTTACTTATGCGTATGAGTTGTATCTTCTCCTTGCATGTGATGCTCCCTTATATACTAGCAGTCTACGGGGATAACATTCTCAGTAATTTAAAACTCTTTCTAAATATTTTTTGGCAGTCCCAATCTATCCCAAGATCTTAGATGTTTGTTGCGATATGGTTGTAACAACTATCTTTCTAAGTTTGTTTAGGAACCATGTCTTATACTCAATCTTTGCGAGTTGTTTGCTCAGTCTTTTGTTGCTGGAAAATCCTTAACTCTGTAGGAAACTTACTCAGAACTCCGATTATAGACATTTGGTCCATGGCAGGAAATCTTGCGGGACTACAGTCTTCAGGTTTCTCCAACGGCTGTCTTCACGATGATGTATCAACTTGCTAGATCAACTTATAAACGTTTTGTCAATGTACGGTCATAACTCATAACACACTTAATGCAACACAGATCCATTTCACTATAGGAAAAAGGATGACGAACTTCTTGGTCTTGAAGTACTATATTTTAGTATTATTGGGCGCTAATGTATCTTGGCAACTGTACACGACCTGATATTACATTCTATGCTAATTAACTAATAAGATATAGTTTTTCTTTAATTCGAAGACATTGGACTGGTGTTAAGCAAATTTTAAGATATCTTTGAGAAACAATTACTATGCGCTTATTTTATTCAAAGGACTCAAAATCGAGATTAATTAGAAATGTTGATGCCGGACATTTATCTGATCCTCACAAAGCGCAATCACAAACAGGTTATGCATTTACATATGGTGATGCCGCTATATCTTGGTGCTCTATAAAACATACTCTTACAACCATTTCAAATCATGCCAAATTATTAGATGTTCATGAAGTAAGTCGTGAATGTGTATGACTGATGTTCTTAATTAATACCTCAAATCCGATAATCATATGATCTTTCTATTCACAAACAAGTTTCTACCGTTTTATATGAAGATAATGCAATTTGTATATATCAAATTAAAGAATATCACATCGAGTGAGACAGAACAAAGCACATTTCCCCAAAATGTTTCTTTATTCATGAATTTCAGAAGAAAGGAGAAATCGAAATTTGTCGAATTCGTTCATGTGAAAATCTAGTTTACTAAGACACTTCTTACAACTTCATTTAAGAAATTGGTTCACAAGATGGACATGTGAAAGCTTAAAAACATATGTCGACTACAGTGAAGGGGAGAACAATCATTTCCTTATTTTGGATTATATCTTCATGACTTTTTTTAAATGAGATAACATCAACACGTGCAAATCATGTACTTTTTTTCCTTCACTCACATTGTGTTTTTCAAATAAGGTTTTATATTTGTAGGAGTCTCGTGAATATTAATTGGATGACTTTTGGTGTTTCCAATTTATGTCTCTATCTTTGTACTTATTTATTTGTATTGAGATCATGTCTCTTCATGTAATTCGGTTATTACAAAGCATGAAAAATAGGTGTCCTCAATTCTGTTATGCTCTACATTTTACAAGTACATTTTCGTAACGTAATTAATATTTTAGAAGTATACGCTTTAATCTGGCGTGACTTAATAGAACGTATTACTTAAGGAATGATAATCAAGATTAGTCATTTATTAGTTCAAATTTCCCATCAATCTCCCTCGTACTTTCTCCGTACAAATTCCACATTCCGACGACTCCTCGGCCCACTCATCCTCGTCCCACATAGCACGTACCTTGTCTATTTTGTTCAGGTAATTCTCGGACCATCATTAGGTTTTGATTCAATGGTGCTGACGGATCATGAACCTAGCTGCTTGGTATGTTGAGATTCACCAATATGTTGCTGGGTTCCGCTATTTGAGGTCAATGGTTCCAGTTTTATTGGCTCATATATTTTTCCAGGAGAGTAAAAGGTTTGGCAGACTCCTTAGTGTAGAACATCAAACATATTTTGAATTTAATATCAACCTTTTTTCAGGATTCATTGTTCTGTTTGGAACTATAGGAGAAGAACTTGTAGTTGGAATTAAGTTCTTCCTCTAATCTGGGGCTATTACAACTTTAGGAACAATTGTCTTTTCTAGCAGAACGAAACAAGTAGTCCTAGCATTTTTTCGTGGATGTGTAAAAACTAAACTACTTGTCCTATGAGATGGATTAACCTGCATAGCTTATTGCAAGAAATAACTTTAGCCTCGTCCCCCAAATAGTTCCACTAGTCAGAGTTACATGTTTTATCAATTTGAATCAGTATTCACCATAGAGACTTCCACTCCACCTCAAGAGTAATATCAGTGAGTAAAAATCTTCAAGAGTCAGGTTCCCATGTTTAAGCCATACAACCTTAATTGTGATTTCACTATGTTCTTTTTTAGTCTATAATAGCTTTGGTTATCTATTCACCTAAGTCCTTGCTACTGTTATGTTATCCGTGCAAACCAGGGATCATGATGCTCTATTAGCTTTTTTAATGCTCTATAAAAATACCATGATTTGAATACTTAGTAATTAGTTTATTCAAAAAATAAATCTTATTTATTATAATTAGTTCGTTTTATAAATTCCATTCGGCAGATGCTCATGAACTATGCCCAGATGGCACACAAAACATGCTAAATGTATGATATGACTCAAAAAATGAAAGGAGGCTTCCACAGTATCAGGAGCAAACAAATATCACTTGTCCTCATAGTTCTTGTATGCATAACCATTCTGATATTGGGGTGTCAAAGAACTTCTCTTCTTTTTCCATTCCTTCTACAAGTTGATCAAGTGTCACGGGTTTCTGAAGGTATGCTATGGTGGTATTTTTTCGTTGCATCCATTTTTTCTGTGTTTTGTGTGCCTGTTACTATCTCCCTTTGTAAAACTGAAGTAGTCATTTGGGGAAAGAGTCTTGGTCAAGCCATCCAGGGGGGTGGCCGGATGGTTGGCCGGTGCCTAATGAGCTTGTTATATCTTGTCAATGGAAAACTGGCATGTGATGCACCTCATCTGTTCTTCTGCATAAGATATTTTTCTAAATATATGCAGCAATTGTTAATTGTTTTTGTTTTTATTGTTTCTGATCAGATGTATTGATCGATGGCTCTGAACCAAGGCCAGTATTACCGACATATTCTATACAAGTTAGTGATGGTGAAGAAATTGAACTTGACAAGACAAACAATTCAGATGAGCAGGATCAACAGAATCACCTGGAAGAAACTTCTCTGGTTACAGAAGAAATTCCTGCTAATGATATCGAGATTGGTCACAAGCCCAGACTGGCTTTAGAGGAAGGTAGTGTGATCACTAATCAACCATATTAGTTTTCTGAGTCAAGCACATGCCAGTGACATTTTTCATTGAATTGGTTTTCTGATCTCTCTTCTTATCACAGCATACTGTGCGTAGTCTCATTTTGCTACCTTGTAAAGTCTGGTCAGTGGTTTGACATGTTTAGCCAATGACAAGTCAGCGATAGAGCTCATTGTATCTCTTCCGATTTTGCAATGCTCTCGATTAACTTTGTGTAAATCATGATACTCTTGCTCAGATAACATGGCTTCTGGTGATACTTTCTCCTATAATAATAAAACTGAAGATGGCCAACATGTGACTTCAGAAGAAGGAAAGAAGGATGAAGTGGATCAGAATCGTGTAAATACAAATTCTACAAGTGACTTGGAGACAGCTTTGCCTAGCCAAGTATCTAATAAGAGTATAGTTACTCCAAATGAGAAGCAAGGTATACAGTTAGATTATAGATATTCATGAACTGTGATATACCTCTCTGATGCCAACTATTTAACATCTTACTCCTATCTCTACCATAGGATAACATTTAGCCAATGACAAGTCAGCGATAGAGCTCGTTGTATCTCTTCTGATTTTGCAATGCTCTCGATTAACTTTGTGTAAATCATAATACTCTTGCTCAGATAACATGGCTTCTGGTGATACTTTCTTCTATAATAATAAAACTGAAGATGGCCAACATGTGACTTCAGAAGAAGGAAAGAAGGATGAAGTGGATCAGAATCGTGTAAATACAAATTCTACAAGTGACTTGGAGACAGCTTTGCCTAGCCAAGTATCTAATAAGAGTATAGTTACTCCAAATGAGAAGCAAGGTATACAGTTAGCTTATAGATATTCATGAACTGTGATATACCTCTCTGATGCCAACTATTTAACATCTTACTCCTATCTCTACCATAGGATAACATTTAGCCAATGACAAGTCAGCGATAGAGCTCGTTGTATCTCTTCTGATTTTGCAATGCTCTCGATTAACTTTGTGTAAATCATAATACTCTTGCTCAGATAACATGGCTTCTGGTGATACTTTCTTCTATAATAATAAAACTGAAGATGGCCAACCTGTGACTTCAGAAGAAGGAAACAAGGATGAAGTGGATCAGAATCTTGTAAATACAAATTCTACAAGTGACTTGGAGACAGCTTTGCCTAGCCAAGTATCTAATAAGAGTATAGTTACTCCCAATGAGAAGCAAGGTATACAGTTAGATTATAGATATTCATGAACTGTGATATACCTCTCTGATGCCAACCATTTAACATTTTACTCCTATCTCTACAATAGGATAACATTTAGCCAATGACAAGTCAGCGATAGAGCTCGTTGTATCTCTTCCGATTTTGCAATGCTCTCGATTAACTTTGTGTAAATCATGATACTCTTGCTCAGATAACATGGCTTCTGGTGATACTTTCTCCTATAATAATAAAACTGAAGATGGCCAACCTGTGACTTCAGAAGAAGGAAACAAGGATGAAGTGGATCAGAATCGTGTAAATACAAATTCTACAAGTGACTTGGAGACAGCTTTGCCTAGCCACGTATCTAATAAGAGTATAGTTACTCCCAATGAGAAGCAAGGTATACAGTTAGATTATAGATATTCATGAACTGTGATATACATCTCCGATGCCAACTTTTTAACATTTTACTCCTATCTCTATAATAGGATAAGATCTGTTTATATAAGGGCCTTGTTGAATGTCATATTTGACGTTGTTTAGTGGAAATGATATGGGAAACTAGAAATGACTATAATTGGAAATTCTATTTACATGGGAAACTCTGAATTTTTGACACCTTATACTCAGTATTTTTGGGATTAATTTCTTTCTCTGCTCATCAGATTAAGTTTTAGCGTCCACTTATTTGTTTCAGTGTGCAATTACGGCAAAGGAAAATGGGTTTCAGATGAAAGCCGTCCATTATATTCTGGGTTTAAGTGTAAGAGATGGCTGTCTCCAATGTGGGCTTGCCGATTGACTCAGCGAAAAGATTTTGCATATGAGAAGCTCCGGTGGAAGCCAAAAGACTGTGACGTGGAAGATTTTCAAGGAGACAAATTTTTGGAAAGGTACTAAAATTTTATGGCACGAAATTCTTTTTTCCGACTCTGAATTGTTTTTGTATCATCAACATGAGTAGATAAATTATTGTACATCTCAATTGAATTTCCTTTATGTGTACCTTTAGTAGCCCTGTTCTATGTATCTTTATTTATTATCTTCCACTATTGGTGACCAGAATGAGGAACAAGACACTTGCTTTTGTTGGAGATTCTTTAGGACGACAACAATTTCAATCCATAATGTGTATGATAACTGGAGGCAAAGACAGGCTGGATGTTCGAGACATTGGGAATCAGTTTGGACTTGTAAGAGCTCGTGGGTCTGTTCGTCCTGATGGATGGGCATATTTGTTCCCAAGCACCAATACCACTATCCTCTATTATTGGTCTGCAAGCCTTTGTGACTTGACACCAATTGATCCATCGAACCCCAAAACTAAAGTAGCCATGCATCTTGATCGTCCACCAGCATTTTTACAGCACTTCCTTCATAGGATTGATGTACTTGTTCTCAACACCGGACACCACTGGAATAGAGGTAAACTTAATGCAAACCGATGGGTCATGTATGTTGGTGGAAAACCCAATACCAACAAAAGGATTGCTATGATTGCGGTAGCCAAGAATTTTACCATTCATAGTATTGTACAGTGGGTGGACTGGCAGCTTCCTAAATATCCTGGGTTGAAGGCGTTTTTCAGGACTATCTCACCTAGGCATTTTTTCAATGGTGATTGGAACAGTGGAGGGAGTTGTGATAATACCTCCCCCATGTCCGAGGGAAAGGAGATATTACAAGATAAATCAAGTGATTCTATTGCTTCCAGTGCCGTAATGGGTAAAAGAGTTAAGCTTCTAGACATAACGGCTGTATCCCAGTTAAGAGATGAGGGTCATATATCTCGATATAGTATCAAAGCTACTCCAGGTGTTCAAGATTGCTTGCACTGGTGTTTACCTGGCGTTCCAGATGCATGGAACGAAATTCTCAATGCACAGATTTAGAAAAGCCATCCAGATAATATTACCCTTCTCGCTGCCTGCATACAGTACTTATTCATGTTACAGCTCGAGTAAGACTTTGGCTTACATCCCTGGTGACTTTGGTATTGTAAAGTTTTTTGCTTTCACTCCAGTAGATTATTTCATTTGTTTTATACTTTTCGTGGTCGTTCTACTTGTTCTTGATTTCAAAATTTGGTGAAAATTCTACTAAATAAAACGAACATAGGAGTGAAGTTAATGAGTTAAAAGAGTGTGAGTTTCTCTACTTCTTTAATGAATATTGTTCTTCTTTGACATCATCCTGCAAAATGAACTTGCATTACTAGGACGATGAGGAAATCAAAGAGACAGTAGATGCCAAGTTACAATTGACCAGGTTGAGATGAGATGTGATGAGGAAGCAGCTGAAAATGATCCAGGCCCCTGTATATGACTCACTGCCACGCACACTCGCTATGATTTAGACCATGCAAAATCTACCCATTCAATACTAACATCCAACCATGTCCTCAACTCGAATATCATGCTTCAGTGACAACAATGAAAGAAAAAAAAAAAACAACTCTTATCATCGTGTCCCACCTTTTGAAAAGCCTCTTCCATCAAGTGATGTCATGTCGGATTTAATTTTTTTTATATATAAACGTGATTTTTTTTTGAAATTTGTGTCCGATTTTTCATCTTTTGAAAATGTCATATTTTAAACAAAAATTGGACTTGACATCTTTTACTTTCACAAATGTAATTTGTACCGTCACCACTAACATTAAACCGACCTGAAGAATTCGTGACAAACCGGTTTAAAAGAGCAATTCTTGTAACAAACGATTTTTAAGCGGTTTATTTTTTGGATGGATACACATGATTCTTATATGCCACAGGATGTCCATAAATATGAATCAGTACCAGAAGCTCGAAGATAAAAAAATATAGATGAATTAATTATTCTTTGTAATACCTCAATTTGTTCTATTGGGAGATATGTTTGTGATCGGTTAATAAGTATGCACATTAATTATTTTGTCACTAACATACCATAATTTTTGTGGTGACCTATGGATGATGGTGAAGCCAGACAATTGAGACATGCTAGATTTATAACGATTCAAATCGGCCTTTTCGGTTGGTCGTTACAGATGGTATCAAAGTCTATCCTTCGCAGTGGGTGACAGAGGTCGCCGAATGGAAGGAGGATCTTGCGATGTGTTCTCATTAGAAGGATTTAAGTGGGGAGCATTGTAACACCGCTGTTTGTCTCATGTCCGTTGGGAGATATATTAAGCATACCGATTATTTTGTCATCAACATATTATGATTTTTTGTGATAGACCATAGATTATGGTGACCTATGAAATGATAATGACGAGAGACAATTGAAACATACTAAGAAACTCAAATCGGCATTTCAGGCTCGATAGTTGCATCCTTAATATAAATTTTACCTTTTAGGGAAATGTGTTTAAGGGACAATCCAACACTTAAGTTATTGTACATATGAGCCATGTGTATCCATTCAAAAGACTAATCATTTTTAAAGGGAGCCATTTCGATTTTTTCTTTAAAGCGATCTGTCACAATGTCTCCCGATCGAAACCCGTCAACGTTAATCTTAAAAAATAAGCCACAAACCGTATTAGTAAAAAACGATTTGTAGAAAAAGACAAATATAAAACAAACTTGAGAAAAAAAATGACATTCGTAAAGTATAACTTTAAAAAGATGTCATTTCAAAAAAAAATATTTTGTTCTGATTGTTTACAAGACTGAAAATGACATCAAGCCAAGACTTAAAATTTTCCTAATTGAGAAAAGATGTTTGGATTTGATTGATGAAAATCTCAAAAAGAAAAGTGGGTAGGTGTTTAATTTTATCAAACTCTTCAATTTCGACATCTTTTTTGCTGATGCAAGATTTGTAAATGAGACACTTTTATTTATTTGTTAAGATAAAAATTCTTTATAATGAAATACTAGTTTAGTTAGTGCAGTAGGAACCAAATAATTTTATTTTACATGGCTCGGATAGGTTGCATCTGGACCGTCCAATGTAAAATATTTCTTTTTCACTTTCCTAATAAATATAAATCCCTCTTTGCGATTTCACTCCCCTGTCTCCACCCTTTCGCATCGCCCAACACCATTTCCCGGCAATCGTCAGGAAACACGAATTCGCGCGCCGATGGTTTCCACACCGCGAAATAGTTGGAAATTCCGCCGCCAGCGATCGGACTTGAGTCGGTGGCTATCCACAGCATATTCGTACAAGACGGTATTATTGTTGCTGTGGTTGGTAGCCGTCATTTCATTCTTCCTAGTCCAGAAGGACACTGTAACTTGGCTCACATTTCGTCCGGAGAGGCCGATTCCCAGGCTGCGGCCGGTGGTGTTCAATTTGACGGATTTTGGTGGGATTGGGGATGGGAAGACGCTAAATACTAGGGCTTTCGAGAAAGCTGTTTTGGCCATTTCGAAGTTGGCAGGTAAAGGTGGCGGTCAGCTAAATGTGCAGCGGGGACGCTGGCTTACTGCTCCGTTTAATCTGACCAGTCATATGACTTTGTTCCTCGCTGAAGATGCTGTGGTACTCGGTGTTCAGGTGAGTTTGTTAAATTGGGGATGCTTTCTTGTGGGTGATGGAAAGTCTCATGGTATAAATTCTCCAGAAAGTCAGTATTTCTATCTGATTTTTGAGTGATGCCGATTTTCAAGTTTGTTGCTTTTCTTAGTTTAAGTAGTCATTCACTGTGAATAACTCATTTCCTTACTGAGCTAGATAGCCACTTTCTGGATTTTTGAGTCTGAAGTAATCACCTTATATATTTGATATATGTTTCTGATGCTGTTCCAAATGATTTCATTGCATACATTTTGAGTCATAATTAACCGTGTGATGTTTTGGGTTCTATATTGCATGCAAGAGTCTATGTTTCCATTCAAATGCTGTGATAATGGAAATATCAAGGTGGTATGTGGCCCCCCTTTCATGCAACACAATTAGCATGATCAACTTGACAGTACTTGGTTTGGTTGCTCTTTATAAATATCAATGGTCTCTTATGTAGTTATTTCTGCCTTTCAGAATGAGAAGTACTGGCCACTGATGCCTCCTCTTCCTTCATATGGATCAGGGAGAGAGCGTGCAGGGCCTCGCTATGGGAGCTTAATTCATGGTCAAAATCTTAAAGACATAGTCATAACAGGTAGATATTTCTCATGTTCCTGTCTATATCATAAGGGAGCTACCCCATCTGTTTCCATGGAATGTTCAAGATAAATGTTTTCCATGAAATGGAAACTGTCTTTTATTTTATCAATAGTCAACAGAAAAAAGTATGCCCTAGATCTAAAAATCAACTCTATTCATTTTTATCTTTCATGCCATGGAGTGGGGATGGTGTGTTGTATAATACCAAAGCCATATCATTACTATTTTAGCAGAAATAATTGGTACATGAACTCTAATCCATTTGTTTAGCTATCAAAGGCAGCCTGTATCCTGCTTTTATCACTATGGAAATAGATTGTCTGTTGTTCTTTTCGCAAGTTCCCATTGATGAATATGTTCAACCCATCAATATCTTAACTGATGTCCGTGCACTTAAACTATCATGCAGTGAATTGTGAGTTCTAAATATAGTGTGTAAGCGTACTTGAAACACATGCTTATCTACATAGTTCTTAGTTGGTGTAATTTTAGGATTATTTCACAGCAATACCGATAAACACTTTACTCCAGTACTCCACTATTGGAGCCCTAAACTTACACAATCCTTAGAGTGTGCTTTGCCTTGGACACAGGACACAATGGCACTATTGATGGTCAGGGCCAAACCTGGTGGAAAAAATATAAACAAAAGCTTCTAAGCCACACCAGGGGGCCTCTCGTGCAGATAATGTGGTCTAGGGATATTATAATCTCTGATGTGACGCTCCAAAATTCTCCATTCTGGACATTGCATCCATATGATTGCAAGAACATAACTATCAGTAATGTTACTATTTTGGCCCCCATAATTGGTGCCCCGAACACTGATGGAATAGATCCTGGTAAGTCTTCTCTTGTTGTGCTGTGAATGAATGTTGAATGTATGTGGTGAACTACTATTTATTCATTAAAATGTTTCATCAGTATGTTATGAGATACTGGGTGTCCTTCAACTATTGAAGAAATGCTCACAGTAACTTGAAAATAATTGATAATTATAGATTTTTCTATTAAAATATTAAGCTGAAAGTCCACTAGGTGTGTTCTCACTTGCTCTAATGATGGCATTCTTACGAACAGGCACGACTAACCATATGACATTGTAAGATGAGACTATAACATTAAATAAATAGCTGATGCATTGAAGAATGCAGCTAACATATCAACAAGCTGATGGCAGTACTCATGTCTTGGTGATCTGTCAAGGTGGATCCCCGAAAGTTAATACAGAGTTTCCTCTGGTGGGGGTAAAGCCTAGAACTGAACTCTAAATGCCTCCCACAAAACTATACAGTTAACTCAAAGCAAGTCTCGGTAGTCATAGAATTATGTTGCTTTTGAAAATTTTTTAAAACACTGTACTAGGTACCTGGGTGAATTCAACATATGCATGCAACAGGCATGTACATGATGCTTAGTTATTAAATTTATGCTGCTATTATGGTTATTTGTGTACTCATCTTTTCAGTTCGTGGTTCTTATTCATGTCCATGACCAATATGCTACAATGGAGGGACTAAATTAAACATAGCATGTCAACAGATTCATGTGAGGACTTGGTGATAAAGGACTGCTACATCAGTGTAGGGGATGATGGGGTTGCGATAAAGAGCGGCTGGGATCAGTTTGGGATTTCCTATGGACGGCCTTCAAGGAACATTCTCATCCAGAACCTTGTAATCCGCTCAATAGTGAGGTAAATTAATGTATTTGATTAATAATTGCTCGTTTACTGAAACAATTTTGGATGAAATCACTCTTAATATTTCTTCTGAAGGTAGTTGTGTGTATTTTATGTGTAATCCCATAATTTTTATTTATTATGATTATGTAAAAGTGGTGTGACATGTTTGTATCTTGGGACCCACAGTGCTGGAGTATCAATAGGCAGCGAGATGTCTGGTGGAGTGTCAAACATAACCGTGGAGAATCTTCGTGTTTGGAACTCAAGACGCGGTGTTCGGATCAAGACAGCCCCTGGGAGAGGGGGATATGTTAGGAACATAGTTTACAAAAATTTGGAGTTTGATAATGTCCGGGTTGGTATTGTCATCAAAACAGACTACAATGAGCATCCTGAAACGGGTTTTGACCCCAAAGCTCTTCCCATACTTGAAGACATCAGCTTCACCAATGTCCATGGTCAGGGAGTCCGTGTTCCAGTCCGCATCTATGGAAGCCAAGAAATCCCAGTGAAGAACATAACTTTTCGCAATATGTCAGTGGGAATCACATATAAGAAAAAACATATATTCCAGTGTTCGTATGTTCAAGGTCGCGTCATAGGTACCATATTCCCAGCTCCCTGTGACAATCTCGACAGATATGATGAGCATGAGCATATGGTCTGGCAGTCTACCGTCAGGAACTCCACAAACATCGACTACGACATATAAGAAATTTCGTCCTCGCACCCAACAGACAGTTGGAGTTTTTCATCTCCCAGGTCAGTAACATAGTGATTTTAAATTGAATGTACACACAGGAACTTGTTGGTTGACTGCCTGTTGTTGATGGTTTTTAAAGTAGTGCTGGATAATTTTTACAACAGGATCGTGTATTCAGCATGACAGTTTGGTATTATAGAGATGCAGCTTATATATTATTTTGTTTAGTTGTGTGTTTGTTTTCTGGTTAAGTCAATTGTCAGTCAAATGTGGAAAGAAACTAGGTATCATGCTGCTCTTTTTATAGTTTATACACAATACAAGATGTATCAAAAAACTGAGGTGTCATTGCAATTTGCATTAGCTTGTCAGCTAATGTATCGTGGCTGTATTGTGAGCCTTTTGATATCTTGGTGTTTCAGTTCTTGTCCAGGCTTTTGTTTTATTTGTCTACTTGGAGTTCAGGGTGTAATCAGTGAGTAAATGGTTGCAGCAGGGTTCAAAGTATTTGGGGATCCCTTTGGAGAGCCACGTGCTAAAGAAAAGAAATTTCAGTCTTATCATTGTGTTAATCACGAACAAAATTAATTCATGATATACTAGATTTCCATCATATGCTGGTAGGTGGGTTCTGATTAAACATGTGCTTACTAGCGGGTGCTCTTTTTGGATGGGGATTATTCTGTTTTCAAGGGGAGTGTTAAAACAATTAGTTGCGTTGTGTAGAAACTTTCTCTGGACTGGGTCTTCGTCTTGTAATAGAAATTTAGTTGCCTGGAAAAATGTTTGCTGCTAGGAGGAGTTAGGAGGTTTGGGGATTAAGGACATTGGGATTTTCAATAGAGCCTTAAATCTGACACAAATTTGAGATATTTGCCTGAATAAAGACACTGGCTAGATAAAATGGTTGCATAATTACTATTTCACAGATTCTTCACTTTGGATAATGACAGAGAAGCACCAGCCCTGGTCAATTAAGCGAATTTTGAGGTTAAAACCCGTTGCTATTTGGTCCGGATCATATTACTAGGTGGAAGGATGATAAGGATGAATTCAGAGTGAGAGGTGTGTACAACATCTTGGTGAATGGGGTGAAAGGAAAAGCTAGTGGGATCTCTTGTGGGGAGAAATCGGCCCCCAAAACATACCTTCTGCTGTTAGTTGGCTGTGTAAAATAAGATTTCCACGACATATAGGATTAAATCTAGAAAAGTCATGGGTAGGGTTTGCTGCTAGTGTAATCTCTTTCCTGAGACAAATGAACATTTATTCCTTAATTATTCATAGATGAATATATTTGGCCCTTCAATGCAAAGATTAAATTTCTATGGTTTGCTGGGATTCTTGGGAACTCTCTTGAATTGGAAGAAAATTTTCAATTACAAGAATAAAGAGGAGAAAGAGTTGGTGTCATTCATGATTAATGCGTCTATTTGAAATGGAAGAACAGCAATGATACAATATTCAGAGGGGAGAAGGAGGACAGCCCCTTGAAAAAGATTCGGAGAATGATGATCCTTAAAATTGAAAGCATTCAACGAAAAAGTAGATGGAGGAATATCCAGCCATGAACTCTCTTGGAGGGGTTCTGAAATAATTTATTGGTTATGTTGTCCTTGTGGCTGTGATATTAATTTCTTGTCTTCTGAATTCTGGGGTGTAGTGGCCTTTGTTTTATGTGTTGAGCAGTTCTGTTATTGGTTTTGTGCTTGTTGATTCTTTGACTATCTTGTTGGTTTTAGTCGGGAGTGTGTTATCCAATTTGACTTTTTGCTCGAGTCCGTTGTCTGTACAAGTGTTGTAGCTTGGTTGCCTGAGTGTCTCAGCGCCTTTATGTTTTGGCATAGTTGTATTCAGTGGCAGATTCAGAGAGTCGAAAGAGAGGGTCATAAAATAAAATTATATGGATTTATTAATATTTAATTAATATTTATTAAAAAATTATTAAGAATTATTTTTTAAAAAATAATTTTTTGTAAAATTTTATGCAGGGGGTGTGGGGCACGGGACCCTGTAGCCCCTAGATCCGCCATTGGTTGTAATATTTCATTTTTGAATAGAAAACATCTCTCTCAGAAAGATGGTTGTAATCAATATTGTGTGTCCTGTGTCCGGTTATATCTTCTCTCCCTTTTCCTTCCTGGCCAAATGGGCCGATGGGCTCAAAAGCCCGATCCTGGCCTGACCCTTCTACGGACCGAGGATGAACCCAGCCTTAGGGGCTGAGTGTCGGATAGGGTCGACAATTAGAAAGTTCGGCCCGGTTCAAACTGTAGAAAAGTGTCTTCTACCTATTTTTTATTTACATTACTTGACTGACTTTAATTTCGTTTTCTCTAAATATAGAAAGTTTGGAAATTAGAACTACACGACTACTTCCACACAAAAGAGTGACATTCAATGATATTCCTTGTTTTGGATTGGGGTGGGATACTGATTAGTGGCATGTTGATGTTTAAATTTAGAAGTCATCTATTGTTTTGGAGCTCGCATGCTATTCTTTGTGGAATCTCAAGCCACATCGAAATGTTGAGTGCAGCTAGATTTATAACAACCTCTAAAACAAAAACCTATTGACATGTAATAGGTATTGGAATCTTTACCAATCGCATTAATTATTTTAGAAGCAATAACCAAAAGGCGTTTTAAATATGCGTGTGTCAAACTACTGACATAGTTAAATTATGTTTTAAATATGTGTCAAGCAAATTTTTATTGATGAGAATCGCATATAACCGAAAGGAGCAAGTGTATGCGTAAATTATTTAGAACTATGCTTTAATTTAACTATCCTAAAGAAATTATTTTTTGTTTTGTAAAAATGCAGGGAAAAATTTCACTCAATTTACAAGGTAATGTTGCTAAAGTTGTAAAAGAAAATAACAAATGAATGTTAGGTTTCATAGATGCGTAAAGAGTGTGTCTGATACAATACAAAAAAGTAAGAATAAATAGGCAACAAACAACAACTAAAGACCAAACCACATTTACAAAATATATAAATATTATGATCTAATATCTCCTCACACTCGCAGTACAATGGTGGAAAGCATCAAGAATTTGGTAACAAAAAAACGAAAGCGTGCTTTGAAATGACCATTCATGTAACATCCAAAAACATAGTCCCACAACAGAGATTTTCTTTTCGGAAAATTCTTTATGACATAATTTCAATATGAATCATTATATCAATATGAGTCATTATGCTCATTCAATTGCATATTGATAGACCGAAGTGAATCATCCTTCGCGCCAACCATGATGAACAAAGACAAAGAAGTTACAAAATCTCAAATTTAGATGTGAAACCCTCGAATTTCAAAGTCAGATGCAAATTTGCAAAATCTCAAACTCAGATGCAAAACCTTCGAATTTCAAATTCAGATGCGAAGTTGTAAAATCTCTAACTCAGATGCAAAACCCTCGAATTTAAAATTCAGATGCGAAGTTGCAAAATCTCAAATTCAGATGCAAAACCTTCGATATCCCAAATTCAAATGCGAAGTTGTATCATGAGTTTGAGGAAATATTAGATAGTAATATTTTCATATTGCAAGGATTGTATTTTCATTTGTTGCCTATTTATTCATACTTTTTATAATATACCAAACTCATTATTGAAGCATCTATAAAATCTAGCCTTCTTTTATTCTCTTCTTTTAACACTTGAACAAATACAGGGTTGATATTTCACCCAAATAAATAACAAACTAATTCATACATGCAATGTTAGAACACGATGGAGATATATCGTGTATATATTCGAGTAAAGACAATTATCTTCGCATACACTTTAACTATGAGTTCCTTCTCTGAGTTTTAACTCTTTGTTTCTAACTTGTTCAATTATCATTGTGCGATTAACCAAATTATAAGTTTGTAATTTAAAGTGTTTCAAACTTTATGCCAATGTTATCGTCACTGTACACTTAAGATTAGTTTATCCGAATTTCATTTAGGCTTATTGGAATTTCACCAATGTAATATTTCATTCAAACACCTTATTTGTAGCATATATAATTATGTTGAATCAAATCCAACTTGCAAAAAGTGGGATCACTTAGCAAAATGCAGAAATAATAGAAAGAAAAAAGTCACCAACAGATTTAATAGAGAGAGAGATTATATGGTGAGTTCATTCCTATTTTGTATAACATCGATTGAAACCAGAGATTGTTACCTGCATTTTCCAGCTCTCACCCGTAAGTTCTGATAGAACCTAATATAAATCAACCATTAGAAGGAAAGGTAATGATAAAAATCAGCCATAACTTTTAATTGCTGAAGCAGGATATGTACACGGTAGAGCACAAAACTAGACTATTAACTCAGCAAGAGGACACTTGAACATCGGATGAATCTTAGACTATAAACTAAAGTCTAAAATAAGTTACTTGGTGATCTACACGGGTAATAAAATATGTGCGGCCATATTCTCAACTCACCTTCAACAAACCATATTAACGAATCACTGCTTTCTGAAGAACTCTGCTTCTCAAGTGTTCTAATTCCACATTAAAGACCAAGGATCTTGAAATAACGTAAATTGTAATCCGTCAATACCAATATGCAGGTGGAGCACATTTGGCCGTACGAGATCACGCAAGGTGCAATTATACTTGTTTCGGTGGTCCAAGGCATACTGATTCGGCAACAGCAAAAAATTTCTGGATGTGTTTCCAAGACACCAAATTGGTTGGAGCAACGTCCTTTCATCTGTTGAATGACACAGCTGATGTGTCGTCATAATTTCCTCTCCATGCATTCCCATTATCTGACCCGCTGCAAGTTTGATTTGGAATCACCACATTACCCAAATCTCCATCTAGACTCATCTGTTGCACTTCAGCAGATGACAAAATCTTAATACTCTGTACACAGCTAACAAATTCCCTGCAAGAGGATGGAAATTTCCGCTTTTAAGACACGTGAAAACGCAACAAAAAGGAGATGCCTTGAAATATTTGTTGACTTACTCCCACGGATCATCACCCACAAGCAATATATCATTTTCATGATCAACATAGACCAGCTTCCAGTCTGTTCTTTGTGGATCATCTAGCTGCCCTTCAATACCAAACATTCGGGCCAAGTCATGTTTCAGCTCATCATACCCTCTATAGCGCGTGACATCAATTGACCTCCCAACTGATCCACGTTTTTGAACCTTCAAAATGATACAGATGTCAGATAACATGTAAAACCCAACCGTAACATTCAGATTAATAGAATAGAACACGAAATGAAAGCATGTAAATTCAGCTACTGAAACCATTAGTCCTCAAGGTAGGCTTCTTCTGATTGTATTAGCTTCACTAAGGTGATAGGAAATTATCACTTATTCACGTGACGCTGTTAGACTTATATGACCATTGCTAAGCCTTAAAGCGATGCAGTAATGCATAAGGATTAACCAGGACAGATGGCACACGACAAATTAGCTGCTGACTTGAAACATTAGAAACAGAATGTCTAGCAGGCGACAAAGTAACAAACAGAATCAAACCTTATTATAAGTACGCATGCGCTGAGTCTGGTTACTCCACATTCCATTGCCAATAACAGCCGTGTCACTGACGGATATATCACCTGAACACCCAGGATTGAAAGACATGTTCGGAACCCCAAATGACTGCGAGCTGATTGCAGCAGTAGATATGTCTGTCTCAAGATCTCTTGGAGTCGTGCCATAGTTAGAAAGTAGATTTTGCAAATCTTTTCCAGAATCATAACCTCTCGTCATCAGAGTGTCAGGTGCTAAGCCTTCTGCATTAGCCACAATAGATATATTGTTTCGCGGATTTGATTGGACGTCTCCATCCAGTAAGGTCGGGAGCAATAAATTAGACTGAAAATTGTTCGCATCCAAGCAATATGATGTGGCAGATGATGATGCTTCCAAGTATTCCGACACATTGCCTCTATATTTCAATGGATCTGGTCCTCGCAAACTTGGTAGCTCATGTTTCACCCGAACATCAGATTTGTCTTGACGCTCCTGATCCAAATTAGCCTGTTCAAAACCAAAATCACCAGTCATCCCTTGACGATTCCTATTCAGAAAATTAGAAGGGGACGCCTGGAAATAATTTGTAGATGGTGATGTTGAACATGATGGAGCATCTCCATCAGTAAAACCAGAATGCGTCCTGGCCGTTCTAAGTTGCTTGGGTTGTACTTGCAGCTGATTCACAGCAAACTGCTGAGGTTGGGAAACATTTGACTGTCGATGCTGAGAAGGTGGCTGGAGCAATGAGTGCTGGTTTGGTTGATGCAGCTGTTGGAGTAATTGCGGCTGCAAAGATGAGACAACTGGAGCAATCTGCGACTGTTGATGCTGCTTTTGTTGTGCTTGATGTGATGATTGCTGCTGCTGCAATTTTTGCAACATCTGTAGCTGAAGCTGATGATGCTCTAAACTTTGCTGGGACTGTGATGACTGCAAAACTTGTGGAAGCTGCTGTGATCTTTGCAACATGTCATGATGTTGCAATACGTGTGGAGGTGACTGCTGCAATTGTGACTGAGACCCCTGTGGTTTCTGTAAGAAAGTGGATTGAGGCTCCAGCTGATGCTGAAACTGCATCTCTTCTGAGGTCGCTACATGATATGGATTCTTAGAAGAACCAACCTTTTGGTTTTGGTCATTGCTTGTTAATAGTTGTTGCTGAATCATAGAGCTCATGACTGGCTGCTGTGGCTTCTGAGTCGGGATCTGAGCAGTAACTAAGCCATTATTTACAGGAGGCTTGGAGAAGATATTTTGTGATTGCTGCTGTGATTGCATATGTGACTGTGGCTGTGGTTGAGGCTGTAGCCTTGAGTGTGGCTGCTGCGGTTGTTGTTGCTGTTGCTGGGCCATCTGTGGGGCTAAATGTGGCTGTATTTGTTGAGCTTGCTGCTGCTGTATCTGCGGAGTTTGTTGTTGAGTCTGCATTTGCTGGGATTGTTGCTGTTGCAACTGCATCTGTTGAGACTGTTGTTGCGGAGACATTTGCTGGAATGATTGTTGCAGGGACTGATGCTGGACCAGTTGGGATTGCTGCTGCTGCATGTTATTGTGATTTTGTAACAGTTGCTGAAGTTGGTGATGCTGAGGCCATGTAACAGGCGGCTGCTGAAAAGGATGCACTTGATTCTGCTGATTTGCTTTGTTGAACTGAATGCTTGCAGGTGACGGAGCTTGGTTCTGAAAACTCAATAATTTGGTTGGATCATCTGTTCCAAGCGCATTGTGTAGGACAGTCGAAGACAGCATGTTTGGAAAGAATCCTGATTGAGCAGAGGGAAACTGATTGTTTTGTTGCATACTCATCCATTGTACTAAGCTTAACCCAGGGAAAATTGAAGTTGCAGCATCTTTCATGCCAAAGTCATCGAGCCACGGCATGCCTCTTTTCAGTGTATTCTCCATATCAGAATCGTCATCTGAGGGGGGAACACATGAGAAAAAAATAAGTTATATTATGGCAGAAATGAGGAACATAAGAGCTCCTAAATAGAAATTTCAACTATTGCAGTCCACATTACTATAAAGCCTCGGCAATGTGCCGTTATAACTGTATAGTTCCAAAAATTATATGCCAAGCATGACATGGATACTGCACATTGTATTATCATTTATCCAAACAATTGTTTTGCAGCTGAAACTCATCTGCAGAACTAAATGCTAAGCTGTCAATAAATGGTAAATATTTCATCTTTATCAAAAACTACGGTACATTTAATGTATTTATTATGAATACCACCTATAGCACAAGGACTAACAATGTAATGCTCATCTGCACTGCTTATTTGGGTGATAATTGCCTATCATAAACATAATTGACTCTAGAATAAATAACCAAATATCAAGCCGGAATCTAAACACACCACTACAAAGCCCCTGATAAACTATAACTGACTAACTGTGATAGACCATTAAGATAAACTGCAAACAAGCAAATATTTCTAATGATAAAACGGCGTAGTTTTGATGTAATTTTGTTTGAAAACAAATTTTTTTTAAAAAAATGTCGGATGGTTAAACAAATACATAAAACTATATAATTTTATCATCTGTTATTGTTGGCTTGTACGTACAGGATCTTATTCCGTACCAGACGCAACTAAATCATATAACCATATTAATCATCCCCACTAAACAATTACAGATATGACAGATTTTTGCTATTTAGATTTCGGATATTATTCAATATTAACATGCAATCCATGATAAGGTGTTACTGAACTTCAGGCATGCATCATAAGTCTAGAAAATTAATTAATTTCACCTGGATATCCAGCCTGTTGGGGAAACTTTGGCCTGAAAAATGGGGGTGGGCACAAATAAAACGGGGTCACAACAGGCTCAATTTCCCAAAGGGAGACCCGATTTGGACGATCTCCGGCTGATGACTCATCCCAATTAACCTACGAGAAATGTAAATTTTAAATGGAAGGATCAAGTAAAAAATTATATGATGTCTTACACCAGAGAGAGTGAGAAGCAATAAAAGATTATAGAAGTGCAAAAATTTAAGTTTACTGTCAAGCAGAAGTTCTTTCACAGAACAAAAAATCAAAGGCATCTTAATTCTAACCAAAGACAAATCTTACACATCTTTTAATGTAGGACAGTAGCCGTAGATAATGTCAAATGATAAAAAAGAGAGATAATGACAAATGATTAATCCATAGCCACAAACCATACTCATTCGAGATGCGGTCTCTACTTTGATAGATTTTTCATGACCGCAATGATACACTTGTGTTGCAGGAAGGAGGAGTACCTGAATGTTCCGCCATTGCGACCCCTTCCATCTTACAGGATCCAGATCACTGATGCCTGTGATTGTACCCATGTATCTTCGTATTCCTGACTCTTCAGTTTCAAACATCATTCTAAACCGCATTCCAAGCGAAGCTTGAGTATACATAGCTTTATTATACTTTGCTAAAGGAATAACAAACTCGCAAGGACTGGCCCTGAATTGACACAATATAAACGATAAACAATAGTCAACCTCTGACATTTTAGAAACAATCAAACGCTCTGCTGACAAAAATATAATACCTTGGATTGTAAAATATAGTAAACGGACTGTTGTTCGCAGCAGCATGAGCAGCAGCAGCTAAAATACCAATATGCATGCTATCACTGGATATGACAGATGAAGACAAAGCAGGCTGCTGCCTATTGGCATGCCTAATGCCCAATAGAAATTGTGACTTCTCATCTCTGGTATGAATAATCACCTCAGTCAGTATTGGCATGTACAACATATGAAACAAATTAAGGTTTACCGGTATAACCTGACATACCGAATGAAGAGAACAGAATCCCCAGCAAACAGTCTTTTGGTACTCACGAAGACACTCCATCCAGTAGTTAGCAAGTGCCGTTTAGGTTGACCTAGGGGCAAGACGAACAGACACCACAAAGTTATTTTGTGCTGTTAGCAATCAATTTGTGCTCCCTTATCTCAACAAACACTCAATTCTACTGGAAGAATACCCTAGGTTCAATGTCCATATAGCAAAACAGAAACAAAAATGAAACTTATATAGTTATCTTGATCATGAAATGATAATTGGGATGACTAGTCATACTTAGTCTACAAAATTGAGTCTCTTAGAAGTTAGAACAGCCGGTGATGTACTCGCAATAACTCACTGGATGTAAACAGATTATTATATATAATAAAGACAAGATAAGAATAATGCATTAACAATGAAGGAACTTTTGAAAGAATTTAGTGCGATTCTTCTTTGAGAAGATTTTATTAGTAAAGAGTAATGACTACCACCTTGGAAGGTATTTATCTATTTTTTTACATATTAAACGGCTATCGATTATTTGTGATTTAGAATAGATCAAAATTCAGAAGCATTCGGCACTTGGAAGCAGACGAAAACTGTAGGAAACATTTTTGATGCATTATCTCTTTGAATATATCTCCCTCAACCCATGTGCGATGTCCGACTACTCAGAAATATAGAAAGTCTACTAACCGCGGTAAATATGCCTGAATGTCCACATGTTGTCATGCAAATCTCTTGCTGTCAACTCTTGAGCAGGGGGTTGCAATGAAAAATCCTGTACCCAATGTACCAGCAATGAACAAGGACATTAACTACACAAGAGTGACTCATTCAATAAGCATGAATACTACAGTAATACACACCAGAGGAGGGAAAATCTTCTCAGCGGCACGACGAGGCACTGAAAATCCACCATGCGTGCTAGTATCACTAGCCGTAAGAGTTTTACAGAAGAACTCAGCTGGCTGCCTGTTTTGCTTTAAACCCAAATCAGATGCTAGCAGCGCTTCCTTGTCATACTGTGGATTGATTTGATGCTTTGTTTTTAACATGACATTCACATCAACTTACAAAACAGACAGTTTCATGTGAATAGAGTTGTGTGATTTGATTTTGTTTGTTCAGGTGACGAACCTTGGTTACAGGCTGCAGCATCATCTGCGCATATACCTCATCTGTCTCTGGGTCAGCCTGATTAAGATGTGAACATTGATATACTTCCACAATATCCTTAAATTTAATACTGATAGGCCTTAAACAAATTCGAAATAACCCAAAGCAAGTACCAACTATGACTTGTTTACGGACTACTTGCTAGCTAACCGGAAACATATCAACGAAAAGGATATGCTAGCACTGTGAAAATACCATACATGAAGAGTGACATTGTGTAGCATGCATATCAGCTTTGAAGGAAGGTTCGGGTAACTTGGTATACCATCTGTTTCCTTTTGCATTGATGCAGCCACCTGAGATTTTATACTCTCAGTAAAGAATCATAAACAAAACATATCAATCACTCAAGTAGTAAGAATACCTGCTCACTGTGACCTTGAGGAAAATAAACTACAAGGCTCCCAACCGGAGGCAATGAAACTAAAGGGCCAGCACAAGCATGCCATAACTCTGAATTTATATTTTTCCTTTCTCCTGTCACCCAATCATGTATTAAAAAGACCAATTAGCATTAGCAAAAAAATACAAAAGCATTCTGCTCGCTAGTATAAGTATATAGACAGCTAGCAGGAAGAGTGACATTGTGTAGCATTGAATATAAGCACTTATGATAAAACAATCTATGGACTCAAACTTGGGGGAAAAATTTCGATTGGTCATGATTTGAGAAGATTGTTCCAAACATGTTATCTTTTTGAAAAACGTATCCTTTTGTCATTTTTTCAACAAACCGCTACTACTAATAGTATTATGTTTGTGTTTTTTGTTTAATTGTTGACTAGGCGCTGAGTTGACATCCATATGGGCTGGAAAATAACAAATTGATGTTCGCAGTAGCGGTTTGACTAAAAAAATAGGTCAAACTGCAACCAAATCGTTTGTGGTGTACAAAAATATCAAATGTTTTGATGTTAGAATTCTACTCAAACCGCTGCTAGCAATGCGGTTTGACCTGATTTCTGTCAAACCGCCACTGCCGTAGCGGTTTGTTCCCGTTATCTTCCCGAGCTCTTTCTCTTCCCATTCGCTTGACTCTCCGGCCGAGCCACCCTCTAACCGTTCTTCTCTCCTCAAGCAGCAAGGATCCGACCAGACGACGAAGTGTCGCCTCCAAGTTCTAGCACCGTCCATCCCTGTCACCCATTTTCCATCGCCCGAGGTTAATATGCTCTATAGTTAGGGTCAGGGTTTTGTAAAATCTGATATATTTGAATTAGGTTTAGATTGTTTTTGTAAAAACTATCAGTAGCGGTTATTGTCAGTAGCGGTTTGTTATTTTTCAACCACATCGACACCATCTCAGCGCCTAGTCAGAAATTAAACAAAAGTACACAAACAACCGGTTACAAGGGATAAATTTTTCAAAAAGATGACATATTTGGAACTTACTTCTGAAATCATGGCCAATCAAAAAAAATTTGGTTTGTAGAGCGGTCCATAAAATACAAGTACAGATTCATCAAGCCAATTAGTTGATCCCTAAATGAACTAAAATACACAAGAAAAAATTCAAAGCATTCTAAATATAGAGTGTCAACCACTTACCCTTTATGCATAAGTAAGAAATCTGGGGGAAACTGATAAGAAAGAAGACAAAATTCTGCAAGCGCAATAGTTCTTACTAAACTACCAATCAATATGTTCATAGCATATTTGGTGAAAGATGATTGGATGCATCTGAACTGATACACGACATGCAAATGGCTGAAGTTTCACATATTAAAAATGATAATTAAAAATAGACCATATGCACCACAGGATTCAAAATCAGTACCTTCCCCTGAGTTTGCCGGAAACCCATTTGCTGGTGCCTTCATATCGACCAAGCAATTCGCCAGTATATGTCAAAGTAAGAGCATCAGTAAACTGTACTCAATCCTGAACCTTCAAAACAAGGCTTGATCTAAATTCGGCTACAAACTCAATATCAACGGAAGGCCATCTGCCCTTAACTGCAGCATTTCTTCTCAACGATACTGCAACTGGTTCTAATTGAACCAAGTACACGTCGTAGCATTCAGTTCGAACCCCAAAAAGGCTTGGAAGGTCAGAATCCGATTCCTGAAGAAACACCTACTCTCGCTTAATAAGTAAGCAATACATTCAATAGGCTTCTGGCACTCGTGCATGCCCCTCCAAGACTCGCAAGCTGTAAACAAACTGCTGATCCTGGCAGATCCAGATTCTTAGCTGCGCTTCTCACTTAGGCCATCTTGTAGCTCAGTATAAACCAGACTAAAACATAAGACAAGCCGTACTCGTCAAAAATCAATCGACGATCAGCTCATATTTCGAGAAACCGAAACTATCACAGACAGCACCAAGCGTCAGTAGCAGAGCTCCGACTCACAGAACTCGGCAAGCTTCCTCGTAACCACCAGATTCAACCCAAAGTCAATCTCAACTGGATTTCCGGAAAACTCAAATCCCGCCTAATCTATCCTCCATTAACCTTTCTTTCCAAAGGCGTTTCCGCCTCAATCAACGGCTCCTGCACCTCACCGTAAATGAACCGTGAGAAGCACAAACTAACGAACCTAGCGGTAGAGGCGGAGAGGTGGTGGTCAGAGCAGGTGAGGGAAGTGACTTGGTGGAAAAGCGAAACCGTGCTAGACAAAAGAAGAGAGAATCTCTGACGCGTCGCCGGAAAATCTGACGCCGGAGAAAGCGAAGGGAGAGAAGAGAACCTTGCTAGCTTTTTTCGACGAGGAGAGGCGACATGAAATAGACGGGAGCAGCTGATAATCAATTAAATAAATAAATATTGATTGAATATTTTGGCGTGCTTGGGTCTTGCCCAACACCATTATCATTTTTTAATCACCCGCAAATTACTCCCATACCATTTTCATTAAACATTTAATTTCTTCTATAAACATACTTATCAAATTCACTGCTTCATTTAACCCCACAACTGAACTGGACTGTTTTACGCGTCACAATATGTTGCATTTTCTGTATTATTATATATAGTGTTTAAGGGTTTAGCAAAAGAATCCTATTTAATTATTCAGAAGAGTAATTTTGATACATTGAGAAATTTTTGAATTGATTTGGTAGACGTGTTGACATTAAGAAAGAATAATTGGCTAATTTGTCATTTTATTTGTATTTTAATAGTTACAATTATTCATCAAATAGAATAAGGAGATCTTTTCAAAAAAATTAGCGACTCCACCATATATATATATATATACGAGTATTTAAAATAAGAAAAGGATGTAAATGAATGATTGTAATTATTACATTTGGGTCCTTTATTTATGTGTTAATAACCACAGGGATCTGGAGCAGGCTGGAGTGCGCCGGAAAGGCTGGAGGAGTTTCACATGTTATTAATAAGTGGTTTGATTTTCATTTAGGTACTTTTAATTAGTATTATATTATTGATGTGGTCCATTTAGATTAATAATTGATGATTTGTAATGTACTTTTGGTCGCCCACTATAGCAAAATGTAATCGTACCCAAAACATATATTAATTATTCACTAGAGTTCCAAATCATAGCTTTTTAGAAATGAAACCTTGGAAACAAGTTCCGATCGATAACACAAATTCGATGTCATAAATAAATGATGAATGTGATGAGGAAGGTTAATAAGGAGAGATGTGTGCATCATATCATATGGTCTCCCACCTTAATTAAGTGCAAGGTGGGTCAATTAGAAGCATCAGATGAGATGATCAAATCTGGACAGCAATAGAAACCAAATTCTACAAACTTGAAATCAAATCCGCCATGCACAACCACTGGCCATGCATACTGATTAAAACTACTGTATGCTATGGCCGCTTATGCATGTGGACGATGACAGAGAGTGTCGGGGAAGCTTAAGCTGCACTACAATATCTCTCAACTCAAACCAGGTCTTGTCTATGTCTCTGTCTTGCCCCCACATCATCTCTCTCTAGCTGTTAGGGGTCGGTGCGCCTGAAGGGTCGAGCTCGTTCATATTCAACCCATCCTTCATTTTTACCAGACCAGCTTGGCCGGACGGTTGGAAATTCTTCCGGGCTGTTCACTTTTATTACATTCGTCCGGTTAGGCCTGACCGATCAATATTTTTCGTACCGAACCGGGTTATTTCAATAAAAATTTAAAATATGTAATAAAAAAAATTTATAATTGTTTTCATACATCTTTTATGAAAATTTATATATACTGTTTATAAATATAATAAAATTACACGGGGTAAATAACTATGTTTATCGAAAAATTAAGTTTTAAGTAAAAGTGGGAGGGGGCCGGATAGAGTTCGAAAAGAATAGGCAGGAGTCTGACCCTAGGGCTCTCGGATCGGACTCCCCACCAGACTTTGTTCGGATAAAGATCAGATCGAATTAGGACTGTCCAATCAGACCATTTGATGAACCTACAAATTATATGTGTATGTATAATATTGATCTCTTTGAATATATATAATGTTTTTTCTTATTATTAGTTAAGCTAAGTTAGCATGTGGAGTGATCACTTTCATGAACCATCCCTTTCCGCCTACCTTTCCAGGTATACATAGTTCAATCCTATTTCTTTAATTTGGTCGTACTATACTTTCTCTATTAAATAGTAGTGCTAGTTAATAGTGAGTTTTATTCAATTAATTGTTTATTTCAAACTTCCATGTTGATTGATTAAACTTAGATTATGTCATTATTGATGTGTTACGTTCGGTTGTTTGAGAAAGATGATGGGACAATAATATGTTTCAATTGTGACAATTAATGGAAAAAAATGAAATAAAAAGGAAAGTTTTTATATTTTTAGGCTTCTTTTTGAGTGTCGAATTTTTTTTTGAAGGAAAATAGTTTCTATGTTTGGTTTGTCATGGAAAAATAAAAGAAAATATTATAAACTTTTCTATACAACTTTTCATGGGAAAACAATATTTCAACTTGTTTTCCATTTCATTTTCTTTACTTTAAATTTTCTAAGATCCAAACAGAGCTTTAAGTTTTCAAGGTAAATTAAATAGAACAATAGCGCAGAGTTAACATGTCTATGTATTCCATACGAGAAGAGGCCAGAGACGGGAGATTATGATGTTATGAATGGAGTTAGGGTCTCTTTCTTAACTTAAATTTTCAATAAATAAGTTAAGTTAAGTATATAAACCCACCACCCGTCGGCCGTCGCCGAGCATGCCTGGCCACCGCTGGTCCGACATGGCCGTGGTCTGCGAGGTTCGGCAGTGGTTAGTGATGGTCCAACGGTGGTCCGTTTGTTTCAAGTACTTAAATTAAAGTTAAATACTTCAATAAATAAGTTCAGTTCAAAAAAAAAAATAGACCCTTAGTTTTAATAGAAAATATCAATCACTTATTGATATTAGCCATAGAAAGACGTTATCATTCACAGTATATATACATGTTTGTTCCTAAAAGATTAGCTAGTTGGATCGACAATTTAATCTCAAATATTAAGTATTTTATTTAAAAAAGAATTTTCTTTCATTTTTTTTTTTTTGTTGATTTCGTGTTGAGCAGCAAATAATGACACTTTTTATTTTGTACCTTTGCTATATTAAACTGGGGATCGGCAATATCTTTTCCGTTATGTTTTTGGTGCAAATTAACTAACAATCCTTCCCCATCTTTTGTAGTAGTTGATGATGTGTAGTCTTTGATACGTCCATTCAGTCAGTTCATTAATTTGATAAAAATGAATCGAACTTTTCAAATTATGTTGGGGAGATATTCAGAGAGCGGATGAGTTTGAAAAGAGCTTTAACTTTCTAGGAGAGGGAGGAGCCAGTGAGGTTAGCGTTGATGGTGCAAGTAGCAAATCCCGTAATGGAGGTGAGGTGATGACACTTAACCAAGGGATCCAAGCTTTCTCCTGTGTATGATACGATTGAAGTTGTTGTGAGGCTCAATTGCGGAACTCGCGACGCGGATATGAATGTTAAAGATTGGATTTTTTTGGTGAACTCTTTTGATTTGGAACTCTTTTGATTTGGTATTGTTTGTCAAGTATGTAGGAAAAATATATATTAATTGACCTTTACGAACACATAAGCTAAAATTGAGGATGTCGTCCATCTTGGATTGAGATGAATCAATAACTTGATATAAGAGATATAAAAGTAATTATTCATAAGTCAAAATCTAAGTTAAATTGAATGAGATATTAATGCTCAATATTCAGTCGAGTCTTGATTTTTGTTTCCTTCTCGATTTTCTTCATGTGGGATTGTAAAAAAAATGTGTATTAATGGTCCATCTTTGGAGCTGAATTTATTTACTAAAGTATTTAACTTTAGAACTTAAATTACTATTCATCATCCTTTTCCCACCACCATCACTACCACTACCACTACCATCACAACACACCACCACCACCCCCACAACCCCAACACCACTACCACCATGATAAAGATAATAATTAATAGACTGAACTTAAATGTATTTAATTAAATTTAACTGAATTTATTTACTGAAAATATAAGTACGAAAGAATAGACACAAGTGTGAAGAAAATAATGGTGATATCTCATTTTGTGAGTCAAATTGAGGGTGAAGTACACCTCAGATTAGGATGAATTAATACATTGAAATAAAAGGTAGAAAACTGATTATTCATAAGTTAAAAACCAAGTTAAATTGAATGAGATATTGATGCTCAACATTGAATCGAGTCTTGATTTTTGTTTTACTTCTCGATTTTCTTCAGGTGGGGATTGTAATGTGTATTAAAGTGTGAAGAAAATAATTGTGATATCTCAATTTACACCAAATTAAGAATGAAGTACACCTCAGAGTAGGATGATTTTTTATTTTTTATAGAAGTAAAGCATTCGCCAATGATCATTACATCTTCCTATATTTGTATGTTGGTGATTCAAATCTGAATATTGTCGGGAAGTATCTTTAACGCTTGCCTCGGTGTTATGGTATTCTTCACAATATCTTTAATTTCATTTCCTTCCTTATCTTTGTCGCTTATTGTCAGTCCTTTCAACATCTTCTGAAGCCTTCTCAAGCTCATGTTTTCCAATGGCGTCGTGGATATTTTGAAACTTTTCCAGTCTGCGAGATACTGGTTATGTTCTTTTTGTTGACATCCTCAGCCGCAGAGGGCTGTTCTTTGATGCTGTTTCTCTGCCCCATTTGCTGAGCCTTAGGATAAGGAGGACTGGTTCCTAGAACTTGATTAGCTGCTTTGGGAGAAAGGCTAGGAATTTTTTTAAACTGCACGTTTGTACAACTTAATTCCAAAAATGCCATGAGTTTGAAGTTATTTCCCAAAATACCACTTTTCATCAAACCGCTACTCCCAGTAGCTGTTTCTGTGTTTTTAAAAACTAAAATGCAGAATGAGTGATGATTTGGCGTTGAGTTGGATAGCTCACCACAAACTGCTACTTGTAATAGCAGTTTGACCAAAATTTAGTCAAACAGCTACTACGAGTAGCGGTTTGTGGTGAGCAAAGTTTAAGAACTCACTCCTTATTTGCCAAATGTTTTTGAATGTTGTATATTAACATAGCAAATTCTTATCAAGTGTAACTAATTTAGTGTTTGAAAATTTTAGAAATCATCCTAATCATCAAGGTACATAATACTATTAACGTGCAAAGGAGTTTGACGACTCAAGTCTAACGAATAACTGGACCTATCGATATTCGAACCAATCTTTTAGGCCTGGTGCTCCTCCGAAGTCTTTGTTCACCGTCTTTCCGAATCTGCACTTGAGTAATTTGTGAAAGACCTTAGTCACCAAAAGTTGCATCTCCGGGTACTGGTTCGTGAGAAGGATGAACTTTATCTGCGCAAATGTGGGAAAAATTTAGCTACAAATACAGAAATTGTGCAAAAAGAGCGGGTGATGCGTCTACCATCATGGAATTGAATAAGGTCCGGTGTAATTCCCATAGCTCCATCCTCTCCAAGATCTGCCAGATCCGCATAACTAGCGTGGAATAAATCGTAAGCCAACTTCTTAGATTTTTCGAGCATATCATCTGAAAAAATTTCAACGATTATAAGGCCAGATCGGACCAAAGAACGTACCTAGAAAAGTGAACCACAATTATGTTAGAGAAAATATGTAAATCATAGAATAACATTTAGGGTTTATAAGAAATTTACATGTGGAGGCATCTCATGTGAAGTCGGTCGATATGAAATTGGCTGATTCTGGGCTTGCGCGGCTGAATAAATCTGCGGGTAACTGAGTTATACCATTCAATGTACTCGTCCAAAGACCCACCGTCCCCACTACTCTCAACTTCACCGATGACAACACTATGAATCCTATTGTTCCACAGTGTCACATATGCTTCTAACTCTCTACTCCATCCTTCTTTGATTTTTTCCTTATATCAAATGCAATTCTTTGTGCATTGGGTGTGGCATGTGCGGGATTGGTTGTCGGAGCCCAAATTGTCGTACACTCGAGATGGATAATGCCATGCTGCTATGTTGAAGCGTACCAAAGATACTTCATCCATCCAAATATGGCGTCTCTGAACACACATCAGATTAAGTGATGCAAGTATATCCTCTGTGGAGGGCATGGCATCCATACAACATCAATATTCTGTTGACGATCTAGTTGGTCTCGGTACAAGAGTAGCACGTGCTGAGGAGTCTCACGATATGTCTCAGAACCGTCCCATTTCCTGTATCCCAGTGCGGCGATACCCACTATCGGAGGTTTAACAAGTTGTTTCAGACGTCCTATATACATGTGCTCCCATGCCCATAGTTGGAGCAGTACGGTGCAGCCGGTTAGTTGCTTATGGCAGACCTCGCACATAATGGAAAGCTGCATGTAAAAAAATGTCAATACCGCGTTGCCCCAGTTATATGAAATGACTGAGTCTAGGTCAGCTAAACACTGTAGGTAGTGAAGCGAAACATCACTGCTTGATCCATCTGCATAAGTGAAGTACCGAGCATGCATAGCATGTGCGCTCGAGCATATCTTTGTAAATCCTCTTCAGTAGCATCTGGTGGCACTACGCTTATATGATTCTTGAACCAAGTCCGATGAACGCTGGTGCGTGACTTTCCTCGAGGTGGAACTGTCCCAAGCGTGGTCATGCATAATTGATCCCAATTGATGGCATCCTCACTACCGGTGACTGGCCTGTTGTCCAAAGGTAACACTGTGATGACACCAACGTCCTGTAAGGCCACGGTCATCTCGTCGGGTCTAAGATAAAAAGTATGCATCTCAGGTCTCCATCTCTCTACCAATGTAGTTATAAACCCGTGATCCACTTTCATTTTCTGCACTAGTGTCCATGGGTAGAACCCTGCCGTATAATGTACTCTGATATCCTAGTATCCAAGTCCCACATGTTATGTCGGCGTACATCTAACACATCGGAATCATGTACATAATGTAAATAATATCAAATTGCGATCAATATAACAATAATACACATGTAATTCAAACCGTACCCCATTCCGCCAACATTCCACAAATCTGTGCGTATCTTGCCATGTCAATATTGAACTGTCTATGGGGTCTGGGTTGACAACCGAAGATAAATCGTCATACTGAGAGTCACTGTGAGGGTTCGCATAAACTCCCGACGATGAAGGAATGTGGGTACCCCGCAGCATAGCTAACTCAAAATGCAAGTTATTAATATAACAACGAAGTAATTAACATGTAAAAATGTGCATTTGTCATACAATAATCAATACAAGAAATGAACCCACAATGTCATGTGTCTCTAACACAAACACAAACACTACTGCGTCGACGCGTCATACGTCTTCTTGTTATGGCCAACCACGCCGCACTTAGAACACCGCATCGATCTACCAGCTTAAGATGCTCCTACTGCTGGGCCCGCCACATAATACGAAGTCCATCTCATTGCATCTTCTTCTTGTTGGTTCACGACATCTTTTGGTTCTTTTGAAATGTCAGTTCGGCACAGGTTCAGCCCCTTCATTAGGGTTGCCAATATGCATGATTCAGAATGAGATTGAACTTCAGATACCATGTTCTATTGTACGCGTCCATGTGAAATTTTGGGGCAACACATGCACTTACGCTCATATGCTCTCTGATGCATACAACCAACACGTGCCAACATGAATAGTGGAATTCCTACCATTTTCCATACGTTAATGTGTCGGCGCTGATGTTTACGATTTGAACATTTTGTTTGTAAGCAGTGGTGACTGAAGCTGCTCTATGCGTTCGATCGTATATTTCCACTTCATGGCCAGCACACTTTCACCTAAGATGATTAATTTTTCTATTCAATAATATTTGAAGACAAATGCCTAAGAATATTTGGTACTGATCACGTCTCCTCGTAAGATATTCGTTCGCTTGTTTGAAAATGTAGTGTACCAGCGTCGTAATTGGCAAGTCAAGCCCTCCCTTTAGAATATTGTTGAAACATTTAGATGTATTTGTAGTCATGGAACCTGGCCTTCACCTTTTGTCGTCATCTGCCAAAGCCCATTTTTTAGTTGACAGCTTGTCAAGCCATTTCAATGCTTCAACATTATCTTTCAATTTTTCCCTCAAATCAGAGAAAAGCTTAATGAATTTCTTCTTCTGATTTTAGTGGGCAATACATGCAAGGAAATCTTTCAGCTGCTTGTTCATCACCCCATATTAAAATTACGCACAAGATGTCGTGAACACACACGATGATATGCCCTTGGCCGTGCCCAATCTGGATCTTTCATTGCGTTTATGATTCCAATATGTCTATCTAAAATAATGCAAAGCTCTTTCCATTTTGTTACCTCAGCCCTTAAACAAGTCATCAACCAACTTCAGTTATCGTTATTTTCACTTTCAACCAGAGAATAAGCAAGTGAAAGAATATGATTGTTTGCATTTGTGCGCACGGCGACCAATAACATCCTTTTTTATTTACCATAAAGATGAGTCACATCAATACAAATTACGGATTGACAATGTACGAAAGCTTGTATAACAGGTGAAAATACTGAGAACACACGATCTACACTAACTTTATAACTTTGTAACGGCGTTGCTTGCCAAAATACAGCGCTCCGGGATTTGTATATTGGACTATATTCATAAATTTTGGCAACTGTGCAAATGATGTCTTCAATCTCCAAATAAATATTCAAGGGCGTTTTGCCTTGCTTTCCATGCCTTCACATATGAATACCATTGAACATCAACTGCTTGATGGCTCTAGGAGTAAGCCTCAATTTCTTCCGAATAATGCCATTGATTTCCTTAGCTATGAATGACTTGTTGAAATGAGTGTTGTCCTTAGAAATAATGTCTTTCTCGCAAGAGTGTGCTTCTCCGTATCTAGTGATCTCCCACATAGCGGCTTTTGATTTTTTAACTACTCAAACGTGTCATACACATTTACTAGCTCCATCTCTACAATGTCGGATAAGTCTAAACACATCTGAATTGTACGTATAATATTCAACCGTATTTAAGATTGAATATTTCTGACATGCATGTATAACATCCTCCTTCGATGCAAACAACACCCTTTACATAGTGAGTTCATAGAAAATTTACTGTTCCCCATCATACGTCCGCCGATGTCCATATTACCCATCCCCATCACTATTCCAAGGCTGATGCAGGAACTAAATTCACGACAAACCGCTACTACGAGTAGCGGTTTGACATTATTTTGGTCAAACCGCTACTCGTAGTAGCGGTTTTTGTAATTGTGTATAACTCAGCTATAAGTCATCACCATGTCAGCATTTTAATTTTTAAAACACACAAACCGCTACTCCAAATAGCGGTTTGATGAAAAAGTGGTATTTTGAAAAGTAACTTTAAACTCATGGCATTTTTGGAATGAAGTTGTATAAACGTGGCAGTTTTTCAAAAAATTTTCAAAGGGTAGCATCCAAGTGCCTTTTAGAATCAAGTTTATTGGACTAAGATGAATTAATACTTTGAGATAAAATGTATAAAATTGATTATTTATAAACTAAAATTCAAGTTAATTGAATGATATATTGATGTTCAACACTGAGTCGACTCTTGATTTTTGTTTTTACTTCTATTTTCTTCATGTGGGGTTTGTTGGAGAAATGTGTATTAAGTGTGAAGAAAATAATGGTGGTACCCCATTTTGTGAGCCAAATTGAGGATGACGTACACATCGGATTGAGACGATTTAATACATTGAGATGAGAGGTGTACAATTGATTATTCATTAGCGAAGATCGAAGTTAATTTAAATGAAATATTGATGCTTTCATTACACGCGGGTGCGCAATGCGGTGCAAATCACGAGCCGAGTTAGGTTCGGAACGAGAGTCCATTGTGTGCACCTGCGTTTGCGCCTCCTATTTTCGGGGATGCGAATGGGGAGCTGATTTGGTCGCATGTGGACAAGTCCCTTTTACACTTATTCCTATTCAAACTTTTAATTTTGAATATGTAAGTTTTGGCGATGTCTCAACATAACTTGGAGGCGACCGGTAAAGGTCCATGTTCGCCTGAGTTTGAGCGTAAGCGAGGCGACGCCTGAATGACCATTATCTACATTTAATGCCATTTAAGGATCGATGCGTTGCCTAGAGCTTAAATATTGAGGTGATGCCTGAGTGACATTAATACATTTAATGTCATTTAAGGTCGAGGCGTCGCTTGAAGGCTCAATGTTGAGGCGACGCCTGAGTGGATTAATGACTTTTAAGAGCATTAACTAGCACTCAGGCGTTGCCTGCCACCAAATAAGGCAACGCCTGGGCGAGAAATCACATGGCTTAGAAGGGAGGCAACGGTTGAGGCATTACTTCTCGAAGGCTATATAAAGAAAAATGTTTCTCTTCAATTGGAACACAACGAAAGCCACACAAATACAACTCCAACAGTTTTGCCTGAAGTTCCTGAACCGGTTATTTTCGAGATTTCTATCTCTTTGAAGTTTTCAAGTGATAGTGAGAGCGAAAGACAAAGTCAATTCACCCAAGCAAATTCTGCAGTACAAAAAGAGTTGCTCAAGATTCGTTGTATCCTGGGAAGCAGCTGACCAAGGATCGCAACACCGAAGGGAGGCCAATAACCCTTTTAAAAGATCGTAATGAGCCTCGACTCCTCCTTTATTGGTTTGTAACCAATTATTTAATTTTAATCATTAATTGTTTTATTACCGCACACATATTGCTATAATTTTCTGCAACAAAGCAGCAACAGAGGTCCTCGATTACCGACAATGTTGCAGTCATTGTTCTTTGTAGGTGAGGGCTCGATTGGAGAAGAAGGTGCAATTTGGTACGCGTTGTTTTGCTCATCAGGACATTTTAAAAAAATTAATTATGAAAATAATGTTGTTTCATTTTATATGCAAAATAATGGCCGAATGGACAGTAGATCAACTAGTTGAGCTTTTACCTACAAACCAATTTGATTCCCTCTAAAAGTTCCTATGTGTCGTATCCCCCTATCCGACATAAACAAAGGTCATGTTATTTTGTGGGTTATGATGCTATATAAATTCACAATGTAGTCTTCTTATAAAAAAATTTGCAAAAGTTTCATCAATTTTTTTTGATGATTTAACATATTGGCATACGATTATGGTTATTTGATTCCAATTTTTATATTTTCTTTCAAAACTTTTCAAATCAGACAAACAAGCAAATTCATTTATTTGTCTTGATATTTTCGTTTACCATTTACAGAAACAAAGCACAATGTAAGTGCTAGCTTGTTCTATTTGGCGGCCAACAGAGTTGAAAAAACATCGCGGCAGGGACAAACTGTTAGCCAGATTTAGAGGTAATTTTTATTTATTTATACGATTTTACACGTATCTTCATAAAAATTATGGATTTATGTTAATGTTCATAGTCCAACCACCTTATAAATATCATATCTTTCATTTTCATTTATGATTGTGTGTTAGTGTTGTGTATTTAGGCCATTTTCTTTAGATCTTAAATTTTAGTACTTAAGTTTAGTTAAGTTCAGTTCAGTTAAATTAAATTAAATTCAGTTAAGTTAAGTTAAATACTAAAAAAGTACACCCACCACCACACCACCTCAACCCACCACGCCATCACCCCATCCACCAACCACACCACCACCCCAACCACACCACCACCCCACCTCCACCACCACAACCCCAACCCACCACCACTATCACCCCAACCCACCACCCCAACCACACCACCACCCCAAAAACACCACCATCCCAACCCACCACCACAACCCCCACCACCACAACCCGAACCCACCACCACCACCCCAACAACACCACCACACCACCACCATCCCAACCCACCACCCCAACCACACCACCACCACCACCCTAACCCAACCCACCACACCACCACCACCATTCCAACAACACCACCACCCCAACCCACCACTACAACCCCAACCACGCCATCACCACCCCAACCACAACCACCATCCTAACCACATCACCACCACCACCCCAACCACCATATACTTGTTTAATTCCCAGATACTTAAGGTTAAAAATATGTTTGTAAAAGTACTTAAGTTAAGTTAAGGTAAATTAAGTTAAGTTAAGTATAAGTTCAGCTCTAAAGAACAGACCCTTAGTATGTGAGTGAATTAAGTCAAAATTCACGATTTCGTCGAGCACATACGAGATGAAGGATCGAGCAACAACACTATACAACTCCTTCGTTGTGTATGAAACTAGAGTATTCTGCTTATTATTCTTTACACGGGCCTCAAAATTCAAAAGACATATTAAAATATTTACGCATCCTTGTATCGACGACTTGTGTTGTGTGACAATGGAGTATATTAAGATTAATGCCTAGTCCATTAGGTTTGATCCAAAAGACAAGCTTGCCCAAGTTCAAGGATAATAATTATCTAGAATTCTATGGAGAAGTATGGAAGACAAAATGGAAGATATTTTGCAAGGAATTCTCTAGAGCTTCTATTTGTAGCCGTAAACTAATCATAGCCCTCCATTTGTGAGGAGGATTAGTATAAATAGAGGTGAAGAATAAGGGGAGAATTACTTAAAAAATTGTGAGTGATTTTTACCAAAAGAAGACTGAGTCTTGTGAGATTTCCTTTTTAATAAAAATTTTTCATTTTAAGCAAGTTTATTCAACAATTTGGTATCAAGAGCTAGGCGGTCGAGGACTGACGAGGAGCGTAGGAGCATCGCTAAAGGGAGTATAGCAAGGAGCACAGTCGGGGACTGTCAAGGAGTTTGTGGTCAAGAACCAATTAAGGTACGCTCTCATCTTTGATCTTACTATGGCGGAGTTTGGAATTTGGGTTAGTGCAATGGAGAAGTTAAACGAATACAACTATCGATATTGGAGAACTTGCATGAGGACTTATCTTAAAAGTCAAGGGTTGTGGAGTATCGTTGATGGTGATAACACTACTCCACCTCCTAAAGATAAGCGGCTGAATACGAAAAGTGGGAGATGAAGGCTAACAAAGCACTACTTGCGATTGAGATGACTATTGATAAAAGTTTTCTCACTCGAATCGAGGATATGGAAACCTCAAATGAGGCATGGGATACACTCGCCACGCTGTTCTCAAGAGAAAATGTAGCACGTCTTCAACTTCTTGAAAATAAGCTTATGAATGTCTCGCAAGTTACGATGTCCATCTCCGACTATTTCTTAAAAGTAAAGAATCTTTGCCGTGAGATTGAACAACATGATGCAAAGTCCAAACTCGGAGATGATAGAATTCGAAGGATAATTATTGCTGGTCTAAAACCGGAGTGCAACGCGCTCTTCGCGGCTATATAAGGTTGGAAGGAGCAACCTTCACTAATTGACTTAGAGAACTGGTTGGCTAATCAAAAATCATTTAGTAAACAGATGACTAAACTATCTGTACAAAGTACCGAGGAAGCGTTGTACACCAACAACAAAGGTGGCCAACCATTACAACGAGGTGTTGCGAGACGACACGAGAGAGGAGGTCATCAATGTAAGAGCTTCTATAAAGGGGGAGATCAACAACAACAAAGCAAAAATGGAGATCGTCAAAGGGCAACTCCAAAAATAGATGATAAATGTTATAACTATGGAAGGAGAGGACACTTTGCACGAGACTGTAGAGCTACCAGGAGACCAGCCCACGGTAACACAGCTACTCACCTCTACCGAAATGATGCTAGTTAGGATGAGTGGGATTTTGAAGCATCATTTGTTGTTGATGACGAAGGGTCATTAAATAATATGGAGGCTAAGGAGATGGCTCTCGTTGCGAGCAGTCTCGTAAGATAGACTATGACAGTAATTGGATTATCGACTCCGGTTGCTCCAATCATATGACAGGAGATAAGAAAAAGCTCGTAGACGTATCTAAGTATCAAGGGCGTAGACAAGTGGTGACAAAAAATAAGTCAAGACTACCCATCATCTATGCTGGAGAGACAAAATTCACACCTCAATATAGAGACACTCATGTGCAATTGGAGAGAGTGTTCCATGTACATGGGATGAAGAAAAACCTATTGTCCGTGTCTCAGCTTGCCGCATCAGGTAACTACGTAGTGCTTAGTCCTCAAGATGTTAAAGTTTATCGGATGTCAAGATATCCGGCACGCCTGTACTAGAGGGTCGAAAGGTGGAGTCTATCTACATAATGTCGGTAGAGACTGTATACGTTGATAAGACTCGCAAAAACAACACATCAGATGTATGGCATGCACGACTAGGACTTGTGAGCCATCACAAGTTAGAAGGCATTGATGAGAAAGTCAGTAGTCAAAGGACTCCCTTAACTTAAAGTTCGAACAGACACGGTGTGCACAGGGTGCCAATTCGGAAAGGCGCATAAGCTACCCTATTCGGAGTCGAAGCACAAAGCAAAAGTACCACTGGAGCTAGTGCACTCAGATGTATTCGGTAAGGTCGCTCAACCTTCAATCAAAGGATTGCAATATATGATCACATTTATAGATGACTACTCGAGATACACATGGGTGTATTTCATGAAAGATAAGTCTGAGGCACTAGAAAATTTAAGGAGTTCAAAATGAAAGTGGAGAATGAGGTGGGAAGAAAGGTTAAATGTATGCGCACTGATAATGGAGGATAATATTTGTCGGAGGAGTTCTGAAAAATCTCCAAGAAAATCGAATTCGACTACAACTAACTTGTCCTGTAACTCTGCAACAAAATGGCGTACCAGAAAGGAAAAATCGATACCTTGCAGAAATTTATAGGACAATGCTACATGCCAAGAATGTGCTAGGAAGATTTTGGGCTGAGTGCATGAAGACAACAGCGCACATCATTAACAGACTGCCTCATGAAGATTAGGGTTCACCTCACTCCTATAAAATACTATGACACACCAAACCCAATGTAAGTAACTTTAGAGTATTCGGATGCATATGTTATGTGTTCGTGATAGATCAATTAAGCATAAAGTTTGATAAGAAGGCTATCAGATGCATCTTTGTGGGATATGATAATCAAAGGAAAGGGTGAAAGTGTTGTGACCCTACAACTGGTCGTTGCTACACATAAAGAAATGTGGTGTTTGACGAAGCATCATCTTGGTGGTCGTCGTAGAAGACTGTTTTGTCTGATTCTAAGTAGTTTGAAGATACGTTGCAAAAGATGATGGGGGAGTCAACTGATCCCAAGATAAGGGAAGATATCACTACTAATGAAGATGAGGTAGTGACAAGTCCAAATAAGGAGAAGGCAAAAGTCCGTGGAAAACAGGAGTTCATCCGGATCACAATCTAAGAGAGTCGGAAGAGGAAGAAATTCAACAACGAAGGAGTTCCAGACCTCGTAAACCTAATCCCAAGTATGCTAATGTGGCTCTCATTAATGAATCTAACCTTCAAGAACCATCATTATTCGAGGAGGCATTTAGGAAAGAAAATTGAAAAAATGCAATGTAAGAAGAGATTAATGCGCTTCAGGAGAATGAAACGTTGGACTTAGTATCAATGCCAGCAAATATAAAACCCATATCTTGCAAATGGGTATACAAGGTGAAGACACGTCCCGATAAATCGATCGAGAGATATAAAGCTCGACTTGTGTCACGAGGCTTCTTACAGGAGTATGGAGTGGACTATGATGAGATTTTCAGTCTAGTTGCTAAACTTACTACGGTACGTTTCCTACTTGCGCTGACAGCAAATAACTCATGGAAGTTATGGAAGATGGATGTGAAGAACGCTTTCTTACACGGAGAACTAGATCGAAAGATTTTCATGGAGCAACCTGCGGGATTTGAAGACAAGAGTCATCCTACCCACGTGTGCAAATTGACGAAAGCTCTTTATGGTCAAAAGCAAGCTCCACGAGCATGGTATGGGAAAATAGCTGAATTTCTGGTACATTGTGGATACAAAATGACTTCGGCAGACTCAAGTCTATTCGTGAAGGTTCAAGGAACCAGGATTGCAATCGTACTGATATATGTGGACGACTTAATACTCACAGGAGACGATAAAGAAGAGATTCTACTAACAAGAAAAAATCTATCGATAAGGTTTCAGATGAAAGAACTTGGGGAGTTGAAGCACTTTATAGGACTAGAGGTGGAGACAGTCTGCTGGGTCGTTAGCTAGCGTTCCCTCTTGAGTAACTCAGTTTTGGGTTACTCGAGAGGTATTGCAGTAAAGGTTCAGGTTGAGTTACCAGAGAGGTAATGCAATGGGTAACTCAATAATAGCAGCGGAATTAAGAATAATAAAAATAATAAGAATACTCACTATTTATAGTGGAAAACTCAATGCCAAACAAGCAATGAGTAAAACCACTACCTTCCAGTGTTTGCTGGAAGGATTTGTGAAAGATGGGTCATCACTTTATTCAGATCTCTTGTCATGTACAAAATGAACCACTTATCGCCTCCAACGCATATGTTGTTCTTTGGTCTCTCCTTGACTCATTCTGGCTCTCGGACAATCCTTCTATCACTTTTGAACTCTACCGTTCAAAACCTTCCGAGTACTCGTCACGCTTTCTTGGTGCTCGCACTTTTTTCTCGTTCACTCAAGACCCACCTTCTGCAACTCCTAGCTTGGTTGCTTAAAAGGGCAGCACGTGATCTTCCGAGTATATCTTGGATTAATGCACCTGATTGGTATGCCATCTTCAGGTTCCCAAATCAGCCTTAATCCGAATTTCAATTAGATATCTCTTAATTAAATAAAGAATCAAAACTTAATTTGTTTTTCTTATTTAAAAAAGAGATAATCTGGGAGATTTAGTGTATATCCCATACTATATTGAAAGTATTCGACTATCCCTGAAGGATAATCGAATATCTGCTGGATTCTTTCCCGACTTGTATCTCGCCTTATTTTCTGGGTTACGATTCTGTACTCCTTCATGAGTTTCTCCTAGTCTTCCCTGAAGCGGAACTCAGTCTCCCGTTTGGTATAACCACATGCACACTTAGTGGTTATTTATTAGCTGAGTGTTTGTCATTATCAAACATTCCTTCGATAAGGGAAAAAAAAATTTCCCCTTTTTGATGACGACAAACATTCATTCGATAAGGGCAAAAAAAATACAAGTAATGACAGCACATATTAGATATCCGAGTTCCCTGTCATGTGAGTCAGTTAAGTTACACTCAAGCTGAACAGTTCATAAGTTCCCCCTAAGGTACTCTAACAGATAGACTATATGTGGTGACTTCCTTCCCTAGTAAGACAGTTACACAGTTCCCCTTAAGATAGACAGCAGAATAGAGTTTAAGTAATGAATTCCCCCTCAAGTTATGCAGTCCCTTATCGCTCTTCCTCCTTTTGGCATCATCGAAAAGGAAATGGTTAGTAACAAGTTAAGGATCACATCAATTAGAAACTCCGTTTATCAATCATAACCGGATGCCATACAAAGTAGCACCAACCGCAGGATAGGAGGCATAATTAACAATAACATAGATAAAAGTCAGCGCATGATGAGGAATAAAAAATAGCAAGGAATGGATATAATGAGGCAGGAAATCAAGGAGGGGATGAACCATAAGAACATAAACCGATCACTGGACCTCACAGATAGTTTCTTGCGGTTGTGCGAGCAACCTCTCGAAGTGACCATTCCCGACAGTGGATTAATTAACTCCTCCATCATAATCACCCACTATACCCAGGAGGTATCTATATCCTCCAGCCTTTGACTGCCTTCCATAACAGGGCTGACATCCTTCTAAGGGACATCTGAACGAGCAGCACTCTACATTCCCCCACAGGAACACCACCTTGACAGCTTTGGATTTTGGAGCCCTTTTTTTTCTCAACCGACCTCATAGGTGAACGTATGGCTCAATTTATTACGGTTATCATTCGTGAACCCTTTCCATGAACGAATCTCCTCATCCATGATGTGAAAACGTGTCATATGGTGCACCCTGACTAGAAAGGTTGATATGCACCCTCTTTAGTATGTCCATTGCTTTGCTGTCAAATATTTTTCCTTAATTTCCCTTGTTTTCCCTCCAATTGTTTCTGCATGAAAACTTCTGCTCGAAACTTTCTGTACAGCCCAAATACTCGGTTCGAGTCTTATGGTTTAATCAAGGAGGGGTATGATGTGGTTGAGTTACCCAAGTGGTACAAGAGAGGCACCATACAAACAAGAAATATTAAATGAGAAAATATATGTGTACCTCAAGATTGATCACCCCAGTTTGTAATATGACAATGAGCTCATAGGGGCGTCAAATCCTGAGCAGCTAAGGGTGGCTTTGAGATCTTCCATGGCTTGTAGAGAGGGGTCAATTTTCTGGAAGACTCAATAAGTCTAGAAGGAAGCTCATCATGTCTTCTTAAATCAAAGTTAGAGAAAATTATGATACCTACATGCTTAGGATGCTAGAATGCAACATCTTCCCAGAATTGACAAAAAAACAGCATCTCATAATTGAATGCAATCTAGAACAGGTACTTACTTATGCTCTTCATTGTCAGTCATTGAAGGAGTATGACAGGTAACACACATATCAGTCAAGGGAAGTCATACCTAGTTCCAAGCGCTGTCTTTCAAAAGGTTCCCCGTGTAATGCCTTTGTGAATATGTCAGCCACCTGATTATTCGTAGGGCAGTAGTCCATTCTGATCAACCCTATCTCAACACAGTCAAGTAAAAGTGATAACAAAATTCAATATGCTTACTACGCGAGAACTGAACAGGGTCCTTAGAGATGCTAATGGCGCTAGTGTTATCACATAAATTAACAGAATGATCAGTTTTAACACCAACGTCACTTAGTTGTTGCATTGGCCATAAGAGTTGAGCACAACATGCAGCAATAGCGATGTATTCCTCCTCTATATACCCTATGAGACTCAGGTCACCTCCTCGAGGGTACCACATACACAGATTGTCTTCCCTGCGTGTGTCTCCCTTGGGTGATTCTGAAACTTTGTGGTGCAACTCGTCTTGCATGGCAACCATCCAATCGGGGTCCTTTAGTGCTTCCTTCATGATTTTAGGCTCTGCAAGAGACACAAAAGCAGCACATTTACTTATTAGTGAAACATCAGAAGGAGTGTTGTGTACCCGCTCATGTGAAGAGTAGCATTCATAGTCTGATAGTTGAGTGGGTCGATGAACAAGTCTTCCACTTCTGGTGACCATTTTTTCTGGGCTTGGAGATTGTTGGGTTGTCTCTGCTCGTCCTTCCTCGTGAGGGAGGTCAGGTTGTTCCCCCTCAGATTGTGCATCTCCAGCCTCTTCTTCCTGGGGAGTTGGGTCGGCGGCTTCCTCCGCAGGATTGACGTCAGGTGCTTCCTCGTGTGTTCATTTGGGAGTGCAGTCATTGTGATCATCTCTCGAAGTCAGTTGAAGTTCGTCTTCCCCCATAAAGAATTCTGGATTCGGTTCTTTTTTAAAATCACCTCCTCCACTTAGAACATTCATGAGGCCACAGAGATCCATATGGATCTTCTCGAGAGGGGCAGCTGTGCTCACTGTCTGCTTAGATTTGAAGGATACTCTTGTTGGCTTTCTTCTAACACATGCATCCCAGACTCCGCCTGTCTCGGTCCCCACTTTGGTTAGACTGTTTACTAGACTATTTCTATAGAGTTTATATAGCAATTTTAGGCAGACATGTCCGAATCTCCTGTGCCACAGCAGGGTGTCATCTTGAATGGTTGATAGACAGACTTCCTCGTCAGGTATGTACTCCACGCAGAATGATCTTTCCTTCTCCCTTAACCGACTACCTTTCCTTTTCCATTGTTCCCGAAGAATATGTGTCCTCCGGAACCTTCTTGAAGAGTGATGAATCATGCTTGGTTTACTGTCATATGTCTTGAGTATGCACTGTCTATGAACCAAGGCTCAGTTATCGCTCTTACATGCAAGGGAAACGTTAGTTTTTTCAAACTCAGACAAACTTGGGTTTGTTGGGTTTAGAAGGAACAGTACGGATATAACTAGTATTAGACAAGTCAATTTTACTCTTTGGGATATTTCGTGGTTTCCTCATCCCTGAGTTTGAGTGGTGTCGAGGTTGAGTATAATTATGCTAGGTTCCCTATGAGGGAACATATGTTGTCCTTCTCCGAGTTCCCTCAGGGGGAGTTCTGGCTTTCTTTGGAGCACTTTTACCATAAGTTCGTTGGACCTTTTCTTCTATACCTTTCCATTTGGGACAGTCCCTCTTGTAGTGTCCTTCCATTCCACAGTGCCAACATACTCGATGACATTTCAGACTCACATATTTGCTTATGTCAGCAGAAACTGACTTATTGTTCTTACGGGCCAAGATATCTATCTTGGGAAGGTCCTGAACTCATGCTCTGTTTCCTCCAAATATGATATGCTTTCTTTGCGTTGAAGGGCACAGACTGTTCAGTGGGATACTCCATTCTCTGATCCTTTGATTTTGCATGAGAGCTTTGACCTGCATCAGTGCAGAGTTCTTTTCCAGGTGTGGCAGTTGCAGAATTCAGTGCAGCTTCTTCATCTGAATATCCTATTTCTGATCTAATGAACTTTCTTTCAAAGTTCTTGCTCTCCTCCTCCAACTTAAGAGCAGCTTGTTCTTTGATCATCATTTCTCTAATCTCTTCCTTGCTAGCTCTAGCATTTTGCAAAGAGTGAAGTAACACAGGGTTGTCGGATTCCAGTTGAGTCACTTTATCCTGAAGAGTTACTGCTTCGCTGATGCTTTCCTCACAGGTGACGCACTGGTGCTTGTGTGGAGTCCTTTCTTCCAGCTCCGCAACCTTTTCAACGCACTCTTGAATTTTCTGTTCCTCCTCAGCTATTTTGTCATCTTTCTTTGCGATGATCTTTTTCAGCTTGTCATTGGTCTTTAGCAGTCCTCTTATTACTTCTACATAATCGGAGTTAGAATATTCTGAATCATCAAAGTTATCAAAATGATTTACCTCAGAGGTGCCTGACTTAGCCATTAAATAGCCTTCCTTCACCAGTGTCTCTTCGTCGCTGTCTAGATTTGACTCTCCCCACGCGGTCAGCATTGCTTGTTTGGTTTGTTGAGCTGGAGGTTCTCCTCTCTTCTTACTGTTGCAGTCAAGGGAGCGGTGTCCTTTCTTTTGGCAGTAGTAGCACACTAGGTCCTTGTCGTCCAGTTTTTCATGCCTCTGATTGCAAGGACCTCTGTTCCCTCTGAGGGAAGCCACTCTAAAAGCTCTAGTCATAAGGACAGTCTCTTCGTCGTCACCATCGACGTCCGATTGGTCGTTTTGTGAGATGTCAAATGCCCTCTCTATCTTGCGTGCAATGGATTTTGAGCGGTCGGGTTCACGCCTAGACATCTTCCTTTCAATGATTCCAGCATGGCTCTGTAATTTAGCCACCAGTTCCTCAAGGGTAATCCTCTTTATGTTGCTTTGCGCTTGTAGGGCTAGGGTAACGTCATCTCACTTAGAGTTCAGTGCTTGGAGGAATTGGTGTGTGACTTTCCATTCAGGTATTTCTTCGCCCAAAAACTCCATCTGTCCTACGTACGTCTGAAAACGAGTGTGGAAATCTTCTAGGGATTCTGTCTTCCCTTGTAGGGCGTTCTCATAGTCTTTTGATGCGGCCAGAATTCTATTTCGCTTGATGTCTTCGTTCCCTCCGTACAAACGGCACAATCCATCCCAGATTTTCTTGGCAGTTTTGTACTTCATGACTTTCTTGCGATCACCAGAAGAGAGAGCTGCATAGAGCATCTTCTTGGCTCGGTTGTTCTTCTCCAGGGCCTTGTAGTCTTCACCTTTGTAATATGTAGCCTTGTAGCCTTCTTGTCCTTGGTTGGATCTGTAGTGTCCTTGATGGGTAACGGTCCTTGCTCAATTACTCTCCATAGCTGTCCATCGAGCGAGCAAATGTGTGCTTCGATCTGTTGAGTCCACCAATCATATTCTCCAGACTTCAGCATAAGAGGTTTCCAGAAGGAATCCCTGATTGAGGCCATTTTTCTGCAAAGCTAACTTCAAAATCTAGAGCGTCTGGCTCTGATACCAATTGTTGGATCGTTAGCTAGCGTTCCCTCTTGAGTAACTCAGTTTTGGGTTACTCGAGAGGTATTGCAGTAAAGGTTTAGGTTGAGTTACCAGAGAGGTAATGCATTGCGTAACTCAATAATAGCAGCGGAATTAAGAATAATAAAAATAATAAGAATACTCACTATTTATAGTGGAAACCTCAATGGCAAACAAGCAATGAGCAAAACCACTACCTTCAAGTGTTTGCTGGAAGAATTTGTGAAAGATGGGTCGTCACTTTATTTAGATCTCGTGTCAAGTACAAAATGAACCACTTATCACCTCCAACGCATATGTTGTTCTTTTGTCTCTCCTTGACTCAATCTGGTTCTCGGACAATCCTTCTATCACTTTTGAACTCGACCGTTCAAAACCTTCCGAGTACTCGTCACGCTTTCTTGGTGCTCGCACTTTTTTCTCGTTCACTCAAGACACACTTTCCGCAACTCCTAGCTTGGTTGCTTAAAAGGGCAGCATGTGATCTTCCGAGTATCTTGGATTAATGCACCTGATTGGTATGCCATCTTCAGGTTCCCAAATCAGCCTTAATCCGAATCCCAATCAGATATCTCTTAATTAAATAAAGAATCAAAACTTAATTTGTTTTTCTTATTTAAAAAAGGGATAATCTGGGAGATTTAGTGTATATCCCATACTATATTGAAAGTATTCGACTATCCCTGAAGGATAATCGAATATCTGCTGGATTCTTTCCCGACTTGTATCTCGCCTTATTTTCTGGGTTACGATTCTGTACTCCTTCATGAGTTCCTCCTAGTCTTCCCTGAAGCAGAACTCAGTCGCCCTTTTGGTATAACCACCTGCACACTTAGTGATTATTTATTAGCTGAGTGTTTGTCATTATCAAAACTCAAGGGTCCAACACAGTCAAAGAAGGAATATTTATGTGCCATGAGAAGTACGCAAAAGATCTACTGACCAAATACGGAATGTTTGAAAGCAAGCCAATATCAACCCGTTTGAAGTACTGCTTGTTTTGGTGCTATCATAATTATTAAGATGCCATACCTACGTATTCGAACCCTTTTAGCCTACGTCATCATGTATCAAATCATCCTTCTTCCAATTCACAAAAATCTTCATTCTCGTTTACTAATCTCAATATTTCTCTACTCTTATGTTGTCGTCATATGCTCTTAATGAAATTTCGTCGCAAAATTGTGTCAAAAATAGCGACAAAACATTTGGTTGCGCTTCGACAGAATTGAGCCACGAATGAAGACCACTACCGTCGCTAGGTATTCAACAGCAACTATATAAATATTATATGCAACGGCACTTGCCGTAGGTAATTTATCGCCTTTCAATCTCATCCACCAGATTTAGTGGAAAAACGAAGAAGATTTGGAAATTTGGTAATATATCGGTTCGGTTGGCCTATGTAGTTTATTTTTAGAATAAGATTCGACTTTGTCCAAATTGATTAACGATATTTGACCGCCTAGATAAAGAGACCCGATTACAAATGTGAGTTTCAAGAATCTTCCATGTGTGAAAAAACTTTCTCAAACACTCTATTAAATAGAATAGTCTTTATCCTTTTATGTAGAGTTGGATAGTTGGCAATATGAAATTATAATGTTGAGGGAAAAATTGTCTATAAGTCAAAGAGATTGGTCTTAGCAAGACCGATTTCTTAAAAAATTAAGAGACCGATCTTAGTAAAATCGTTTCTGTAAAAAAATTACGAGATCGGACTATTAAAAAGAGAACATTTGAGAAAGGATTTTTAAAAATGAGTATTTATGAAACTCGGATTTGCATGCGGGGTTTTTGAGACAAAGACGGTGGTTGACTAAACAATAATAATTTTTAAAATTACAGCGTTGTTTGAGCTGTATTAAAATTGTTAACAAAATGGGGATGTATGGCTATTTACTTTTTAGATAGTAAAATAACATCTTATATATATTTGAAGGGTATGTATAATGAAAGAATCTGGACCGGCGCTAAACATTTTTTATAGCCTTTAACGTATAAGACACTGCATATGCCCTGCCCTATACAGATTGTCTGCACAAGGGGGCAGCTGCATATGCACTTTTATGACGCTGGGGTATACCCATCATTTCATAAACCTTTCACAACTCATATTTTATTTTATTATTCAAATCATGCCTATAAACATTTGATTCTCTTTAAAAAAAAAATCCATTTTTATATGTTTCTCCTTTCCACTTTAATCCTATAATAAATATATAAAAAAGTAACTTTAATGGTCTTTTTTGAGGGATATATATATATATATATATATATATGTTTTTTACAAGTAAGTTGTTTTCAATTTTTATTTATGTATCAGCAACAAGAAGAAGAAATAAATGTTCATTTTCATGCACGTGTCAAGTCTTGTAGTAATAGATTTATATAGTAAGAAAATAAGACCAAAATATTAATAATGAGGAATCCAAATCATGACCGACAGCCTGTAAGACCATTCAAAGCCTCTGTCCAATTATGGGCCGCCACGTGCTCTCTCAATTTCGTTCACGATTCCACATTTTTTATCTAATCAATGAATTTATTATTTTTAATTGATAATATCTAGAAACCACATGAATGGATTTGAAATACGGTTTCAGGTATTCAATTCAGGGTCCTGAAGCGGGCCCAAAAGAACAGTTAATTACTGGACCGGGACGACACTGACAGTCCAACAAATTTTTGAAGTGGGCCATAAATCAAAATAAGCCTAGTGAAATTTGGTCACTGTTGACCCACAAGCTGCACTCCATCTGTGGTTCCTTTTCTTCCAATCATTCAATTAAAACGACAACTTTCACTGTCGTTTAACTAGTGGCATGTTTGAAAAGATTTATAATACGTGGGATCTATTGGCCGGCGTGCTTGATTTGTGGGGGGTCATAATCTGTGAAGAAAGTTCTCAAAGATAAAGAGTACGGATAGGCAGGCCTGGTGCTCGGAATGGACGTCCTTATATGTGATTATCATTTATTCGCACAATTAGCATTTAATCTATAACTTAATTAGGGAGTTTTGAACATTATAAATGATTGTTTTAATAAGGTATTTCAAGTAGTAACGAAATGTCATATATTTATAGATAAAAGGAAATAAAACCATAGAATGGAAATTAAAACATGTTGCACTCTTTTGAAATTATAATTGTTCATCGTCTTAATAAATCAATTGTGCTTCACTAAATTTTTTTGAAGTTATGTATGAACATAAGCAGACTAGAGATTCGTAAGACGATTTGAAATGCTTGTGAATGTTGTGCTCTTCTAACAGGGTCATGCCAAATGTGATTATCATTCTAATCGGTTGACCCATCATATACCGTGAATGCACTAGTCAGTTATACAAATCTGATTTGAGGATAGAATAAATAAACTAGATCCATATTTTATAATGAATTTTATATTCTCAAAACATCCAATGGAATACCCGTATGGCATCAATTTGTCAAAAAAAACTTATTAGAAATTTGAATCAATAATTCAACGGATAATTCAATTATTAATAATAATTTTATTTTTATTCGATAAATAATAATAATAAATAATAAATATTGAACCGCCCCATAAATAGCACGAATAACAACTCTTATTACAGTCAATAATAATAAATGACATATGAGGAGGTTCTCAAAAGACTCCGTCAACAAGTTTATATGCTCTTAAGGGCTTAGCTTCCTTCTATAAGAAACGGCGGACGAAGCGGTCGTTTTGAACATAGAGTAGTTGCTTTTGTATCTATGCGAGGGTTTTATTTTTAGGGTTTTTTGATTTGGGGGAAATCTGGCAAGGGATGGAGGGGATTAAGAGATCGGTTTGGGAGTATGCTAAGGATTCCAAGCTGAACGAAATTGTGGAAAATAGTAAGAAGTATGCTGAAAATGACGGAAAGGGATTGGCAGCTTTGACTACTAAGGAATCCCAGCTTATGCTTACAAGATCTTCCAGGTAATATTCGAATTTTCGCAACTTTTTGTTGTTATTGTTCTTGCTACTCCTTGTTTTTCTTCTGCTTTGAAATTAAGCTGAACATTTTGATTTGGTATTTTGTGACTATTTTACTACAGTATGTTGTTTTGGTATTGGAGAAAGTCACATATTTTTGTGTATAATTAGATTTCTGTCATGCGTTGTTTGTCTGGACTTCACAAAAAGCAAAACTGATTCGGGAAAGGGAAATATTTCATACATGGGAAATAGGCATGGCGATTTGATACCCATGAAACACAGCAAACTTGAAATTTCTTAAGAATAAATTGCAACAATAGAAGAGACTTGAATGCCTTTTTTGATTCCAGCTTGGTTTGAAGCATCGCCTGTTGTTAATTTTACTATGTGAAAAACCAAATGTTAATTTAAGCGGTTAATGGAGTATTTTAGGAATCAAAGAGAAATTGGCGTTTCGTGAAATTTCTAGAGTATTTGTTTTGGGAATGTTACTGAAAAGAGGAGCCTGTTAGGTGTTTCCGTCAAGAGTACTTGTTGTTGCTGATATGGCACTATTATTTATGTAACAATTACATATAACTGTGTATAAGCTTTGGAGATTGGTTATTGATGAGTGGTGATTCAGTTTCATATATGAAGATGGTTATTTAGTTTTAAGGTTATTGCTCCATAGGCTGTATGAATTATTATTTTTTGGGGTTTGTTTGGGTTTATTAATTAGCTCATTGACTTGTATTCATTAGTTTTGAAAGTAAAATCAAATGCACCGGCCAATTTTCTCCATTACCCGAAGTTGACAAAAAGTCTTATGTTTTCAAGGCTAGTTTGACACGAAAGTAGATGACATGTAGTCTGTGCCAAGTTGATTTAAATTGATTTGCTAAAGTTTCCCTGTGTTTGAGGTATAGGCATGATAACTCTGCATGTTGATTTGAAAGATTTGCTGAAATATGCTAGTGTTTGAGGCATAGGTAGGATTAACTTTGCTTGTTAAATTTGCATTACTTATTAACAAGGCTTATTACTTTTTACATGTGTACATCATACTGGTGAGTTACAATTTTGTTGAGACTCCTGTAATAAGGTACTCTTTTGTGTCTAATTTAGAAGAGTGGTCTCTTTGTGGACTTGCTCAAAGCTCTGCGGAATTTTCTTCGTTGGGGGTATTGTTGTTGGTTACACCTTGAAGAGGCGTGTCCGTCGCTGGGCTTCAAGACTCTTGAAGTGGCTGAAAGACGATTAATCATCAGTTCAGGAAACATGACTTGTGTGTTATATCTCAGAAGTTGATCATATATGTCTTCTTACCCATGATTTGTTAATGCTCATGCGCTGATATTGTTACCAGATTTTAATGAACCTTCCACTGACCTGTTATTATGATTATGATATTCTTCAGTTTGTTTGCATGATGAGAGCAGACCATGCGTCTAACTCTGCTATCTCTATTTAAGGTGAATACTTGTTGAAATGTCACTTTGTACGTCTTGGGTGTATCTTATTTAAAACAGAAATAAAATAGGTTTAGTATGGCAACTATAGGACATTCAGAACAATAAACGTACTTGGTGGCTTAAAGAATAATGGATTAAGGGAAGGAACTAGTGGAAAGAAAGCACAACTAGCAACATTTCATGAGTTCTGAAAAGGCTAGAGTACAAAGGCTAAAGCACAAATTTGTTTGGAACAAGTTTACTCCCCTGGAGTTACTTAATGGTGGCTGCTTTCAAAACATGTGTTTCTGTTGTTCCATTGAAGATATATCGAATGACTGAAAAAGCTCAATATATTCTCCAGCATAGATATTTAGCAAGCAATGTCTAGAAAATTGAAGAGGAGACTACATTAAAAAAGGTCTCAAAAACTACAAAAATTATAACCAATTAAAATAATAGTTTACCTTACAAAAACCACTTAGAAACAAATCAAGTATGATTTTTTATTTAAAATTATTATTGACGTTTTATATTAATTATTGTATATAGCCACTCCACCCCTACCGAAAACTAATACCTTAAAGTCTACAAAATCAATTCAAATTGATCGGACAATCAACGGTAGCATGCCAAACTTTAACAGAGAGTAAAATCATTAATCAAAACAAATGAATATAAACAAGCAAGGTCCGTTTCTTTATGCAAAATTAAAATAGATACACAGGTCGTGACGAATCGTTATGAATTGAGAATGAAAGTACTAAAAGTCCGGCCAACTTTTATCTCAAAAAATTACTCGGACTATAGCCCGGGTAGCCAACCAACTAGCTCATCCCCATATTTATGTTTATACATGCTTCTCTTCTTCTTTTTTTATCAATCGTATATCATCCTTTTTCATAAAGAAATTATATGTACAAACTCTCGACTAAGGGCATATGCAGCGGTCTTCAAATTGAGGACGTTCGTGCCAGATTCCAAACGAGATCGATCGAATCCAGCATGCAGTGACGGATGGCGAGGAAGAACGAGCTTGAAAAATTGCTCCGCGAGGTCGCCATGGAGATCGATCGTTCTCCATGGCGGAAACCCTAAAAACAAATTTAGGATGGCACGTGATATGCACGTGTCCTCATTTGCGCCAGATAAATTCGGCCCGTTAACAAAATAATATAATTTTAATTAAAAAATTCGGCCCAATATATATAAAAAAACAGAAAGTTAATCTGAACCGTTGGATCAGATCTGCCGATCCAACGGTTCAGATTAAAATACAACGGAAATTTTTCTAAAAAAAATCATAAATATTTTTAAAAAATAACGAAAAAATCTGGAAAAAAAATGAACATTTGAAAAGAAATATATATATTGTGTCAATTTATTTTCGGATTTTTTCAAAATTTTGCGGAATTTTTAATAATAAATCTGTTGAAATTTAATCTGAACCGCTGGATCAGATCTGCTGATCCAACGGTTCAGATCAAATTACAACGGAATTTTTTTGTAAAAAAATTATAAAAATTCAAAAAAAAAATAACGAAAAAATATGAAAAAAAAATGTACATTTGAAAAGAAATATACATATTTTTTCACTTTATTTTCAAATTTTTCCGAAATTTTACTTAATTTTTAATAATAATTCCGTTTGAATTTAATCTGAACCGTTGGATCAGATCTGCTGATCCAACGGTTCAGATTCAAATACAACGGAAATAATTGTAAAAAAATCATAAAAATTCAAAAAAATTCAAAAAAAAGTGTACAATTCAAAAAAAAAAAAATCCTATAAATCTACCACTCTCCTCAACTAAAATGTACACCATCCTTTATTCTTTCACTTGAACTCCTTTACTTTGTTCAAATTTCAATTTGATCTTTTCGTTTCAAATGTCGGGAAATTGGTCTATGTCTGAGGATGTGCAGCTATGCATATCGTACTGTTGTCAATCCACCGATCCAATTTCAGGCAATAAACAAAAGATTGCGAAATTGTGGGAAAAAGTTTACGCAGATTTTGAAGCGAATTGGGTTATAGGCGACGATGAAGTAAGGAGCACTGAACCGAGGTCTCAAGCGGCAATTATTTCTAGATTCGTGAAATTGAAGCCCAATTTAATTTTGTGGGGGTCTTATATTTCATATGCAAGAAGAAATCCGGAATCTGGCAGTAATTTACAAGATGAGGTAAAATCATTCAATAAATTTATTTAATATTATAACTTCAAATTTATTGGTTAATATATATTTTTCAATTTGATTGATAGATACGAAAAGCTCAAATTATGTATGTTGCAAAAAAGAAGAAGCCGTTCATGCATTTTGAATGTTGGAAACAAGTAAAGATACATCAAACATTCGCATCGACACAACCCATTCCTCCACCGACGTTTGCACAAGAAAATAGTCCAATCATTGAAGAGGTCCATGGAATTAAAATACCCCTAAACGACAGCTATGAAGAACCATTATTTCCCACACCTGAAAATAATTTAGGAAGTTCATCTAGTCCGATTAGACTGCAAGGAGTGAAGGCAGCTAAAGAAGCAAGGAAAAAAGGTAAGAAGGTCAGTGCATCATCAAATGATTACGGTAATGCTTTGAAAATTATTGCAGAAAATCAAGCAAAACAATTGGGTATCCAACAAACTCAAATCGAGCTTGCTCAAAAGCAAATGACGCATACTCACAAAATGCAAGAACAAGCTCACAAAATGCAAGAACAAGCTGAAAATGCTAGAAAATTGACAGAAGAGACAAGGATTATGGAATTAAATACCGACATAATGACCCCAAAGTCAAAGAAATATTTTTCAAAGAGGAAGACTGCTATTCTACGACGATATGAGGAAGAAGAAGAAGACGAACCAAATACTGAAGATGGAAGTTATTCTGGACACTTTTCGAATTGCTATCGTCCTCAACTTGATGATTAATTTCTTTAATGTAATTTCATGTATTTTCAATTGCTATCGTCATCAAACAATTGTTATGTACTTTAACTATTATTTAATGTATTTTCAATCCTTCTTAATTTATTACTCAATTATTTTTCACGTTAATTGATTGATAATAAAAGCAATTTATGACTCAATTATTTTCAATCCTTCTTAATTGATTGATTGTAATTTATGACTAAATTATTTATGACTCAATCATTAATTTATGACTTAATTTATGAGTCAATCCTTAACTGATTGATAATAAAAGCAATTTATTATGATTAAAATTACAACAAGGAAGGTAAAGACAACACACATGTGAAACCTCATATTTGTTGATTGGTTTCCATAAACCAATTATGCTTCACCAAATCACTTTGAAGTTGAGTGTGAAGATATGCAGATTGAAGATTGATAAGACGATCCCCAAATACCTGAGATTGTTGCGATCTCGCAACCGGGTCATGACGAATTCGATTACCACTTTGATCGGTTGGTCCATCATATACGGTAAAAGCATTATACGGATTGTGTGGATCTTCTTCTTCAACTTCTACAAACTCTTCCTCAACAAATTCTTCTTCAACGATCATGTTATGCATTATAATGCAAGCTAACATAATCGTTTTCAAGACACTTTTTTTTGTGACACATACTGGCATGTCGTACTATCGCCCATCGAGATTATAAGATCCCAAAACACCTCTCAACATCCTTATGGTATGATTCCTGCTTCTTTGCAAATAATTTTTCAGCATCACTTTGTGGGTTACGAATTGTTTTAACAAACGAGGAGTACCTTGGATAAATGCAATCAGCCAAATAGTAAGTATTGTTGTACGTGCTCCCATTAACTTTATATGTCACTTGAGGAGTCATGCCTTCAAGATACGAATCAAATATGTCAGATTGATACAAGAAGTTAATATCATTCTGCGATCCCGGCACACCAACGAAACTGTGCCATATCCATGTATCATACGATGCTACAGCCTCTAAGATAATGGTTGGACGACCCTTACGACCTGAGTAGGACCCTTGCCATGCCGTTAGACAGTTCTTCCATTCCCAATGCATATAATCTATACTTCCAATCATACCTGGAAAACCTCGTTGTTCTGCCCTTCTAAGTAGGCGAGTGGGGTTTGCTTCATTCGGAGACCGTAAATAACGACCTTTGTAATGTTCAACTACTTGGGCGCAGAACTTCTTTAAGCACTCGAGTGTTGTCGATTCTCCCATCCGTGTGATCTCGGCGCACTGATCTGCACATGCACCGTATGCTAACATTCGGATAGCACCAGTCATCTTTTGTTCAGGAAGAAGACCAACCACTCCAGCTGCATCACTTCGTTGATGCCAATATGCATCATTGTTACAAAGTTTAGTTTTTATACGATTAAAAAGACTTCTACTCATACGATACCTTCGGCGAAAGTCTCCTTCTCCGAAAATTGGACGCTCGATGAAATAGTCTTCTAACAAATTCTGCCCCCTTGCCACTCTTTGTCTGGGTCGATTTTGTTGTCGATGAGACCGTGTTTCGGTCTCCTGAACACCCATTGTAGCTATCACTACCGCATCCATTACAAATGAGTTACCAGTTTCACTCATTTCATTCATTCTTTGTTGAAACAATTGAAAGCTCTCATCGAAATTGAAATGATCCATCACTTACCTATGAGAGTGGAGCAATGAAATTATAAAAACAAGGAAGACAGATGAAGGTGTGACTGTATAACAGGTGTGGATCTCCTTTTATACAAATTTACACGGAATCATCAGGTATACGTGTTTCGTCATGATTGGTCGAAAATCTTATCGCAGCTGAATAATTGAGATCAATAATTCAGATCAATAATTGACATCAATAATTCAGATCAATAATTGACATCGATAACTGAGATCAATAATTCAAATTTTTTTATATTTTTTGAATAAAATTTTAATTTTTTCAGCTGAAGAATGAATGGGTGCATGAATTATACAGAATTGCTATTACTGTTTGATGAATAGTAAAAAAAAATTCTCCTCGAGAAATTTTTAAGATAGATAGAAATTTCTGAACGGGTACGGATACCCTAATGTTGAAGGTGTGGTAAGATATACTTCTTCACAATGTTTTATGTAATTTTTAATTTTAATTCAATTCACTTTTAATTTAAAAGAACGCACACATTCTACAACGTACTCTACCTATTGTAAGTAATTAATTTAGCTTAATTAAAAACAATATGACAAATTATTAAGCCTTTAAATACTTCAAATATTAACAATAAACCAAATAGGTGGCAGGTAGTATTTAAGCGAAAACTAGCCGTTGAGGATACGTTTCAAATCAATCCAACATCAAGACACACGCTCGACGCTCTCTTAGATCCTTCTTTCCATACAATCACAATCACACTTCTTCACTTCGACTCTTCTACTGCCGGACGTTGGTCGTTCGGCGCCACACGAATTTCGGGCTTTACTCCAACTTTCCAAACCCTAGAATTTGGGAGTATATTCGATTCGGATGTGACTGACTGAAAGCTTCGTCGTTTCTGAAGATTTGTTCTCATCTCAGGAGATTTTGTTTTTTCAGGTTTTAAATTTCGCATTTTCTTTGAATATTTTTTGTTTTTGCTTTCCTTGCATGAAATTCTTTGTTGATCGTGATTTTGAGTGCCTTCTGTGATATCTGTCTCGGTGTTTTCTCTATATGTTTTCTTTCGCGTTATTGAAAATATGTAGTTGTTTAACTTTTCAGGAATCGATTCTGTTGATTGTGTCCTAGTTGGCCTGGCTGATAATATTATTGCTGTTGACTAATATCTGTTTCCCTAGTTGTGTCTGAGTACTTCAGATTGAAAAAAAAAAAAAAATCAGAATCCCTACTGGCAGCTTGTAATAGTGAAATGCAAGGCGCTTTTAGGGAAAGTGACAGTGTTACTTAATGGACTTATAAGGGCTGCCTTCTTTTGTTTGTTTTTCTGGTTTATGTTGTTGATTCTTAATGGCCTCTTATACAATCCTACACACGATTTGTTGCATAGTGTCATTGATCAGGGTCATGATGGCTGGAATTCCCTCAACCCCTTTGTCCAAAATACAAAGGACCCCTTCATCTACACCAGGTGGTACTAGGTTTCACGAGGAAAAGATGCTTGTCACTGTCCGGTTCAGGCCACTAAACAGGAGAGAACAAGCATTGTATGATCTCATTGCTTGGGATTTTATAGATGACAGAACAGTCGTACCTAAGAACCCAAATCATGAGCGCACTTTAACCTCATATACATTTGGTATGATCTAATTGCATCTTCTACTTATGGCTTATGAACACAAGTGTAGGAGCTTATTTCAATGGATTGACATTTGTCACCACAACTATGTATCAAATGATGTTAATTTGGTTAAACTGAACCACTTTGTGAAAAAATGTGGATCAAAAACATTTTAAAGACATTTAGAAATAGAGTGGGTGCATATAAAAAGGAGGAAATTTTAGGAGTACTTTAGCTGGGGCAAACTGGTAGTGGTAAGACAAATACCATGAGGGGAATAACAGAACGCGTTATCAGGGACATCTATGATTGCATTCGAAGTGTGAGTGACTATTCCTTTCTTGTGTCATCCATTACCTTCATCTAAGCAAACATGACATATGTATATAGTTGGTGTAACTTGCTTTATCTTTCTTATCACTTTCACAGTGTATATTGCATGACTTGTAGAATTCGGAGAGGGACTTCGTATTGAAATTATCCGCTTTGGAGATTTATAATGAGACAGTTGTTGATCTCTTGAATCGAGAATCTGGCCCCCTTCGGCTTTGGGATGATCCAGAGGTATACAAATTAAAACTGGTCTAACATTTGTATTGGTTTCCATGGTTCTTATTCTAATATAATATACTCTGACACTTGATGTAGAAAGGGACGATTATTGAAAAATTAAATGAAGAGGTTATTGGTGACAGTCGGCATCTGAAGCACCTGATTGGTATCTGCGAAGGTAATTTTATTTCCATAATCTCTTACTAGTCCAACCATAAGCTTGTACAAAGTGTGGCTTAAGTATTCCATCATGTGGTATACTGTAATTTTGAATGAGCTTCTTGTTATCTATGGCCATCAGATTGCAATGATATTGTAATCAGCATGTCTTTTTTATTTTTCCCTATCATAATGAACTTCTTACTTTTATGTCTTGTATGGATATACTGTATGCTAACATTCATGTCTGCAGCTCAAAGACAGGTCGGTGAAACAGCATTGAATGACAAAAGCTCAAGATCCCATCAAATAATCAGATTGGTATACTCGAGAATCATTCAATACTTTTCTTTAGAAATATTAGTAATACTGTAATTGATACTTGGTTACAGCACTGTTTTTTGATTAATCAATTCTCTTTTTATAGACCATTGAAAGTACAGTTCGGGAGAATTATGGACCCATGAAGTCTTTCATAGCAACTCTGGTTTGTTTATTGTGAATCTCTCTATTTCGGTTCACAAAATAATTATTATGTGACATGAGCTGAAAATGGCAGAATCTGGTGGACCTTGCTGGGAGTGAACGTGCTTCGCAAGCAAAGGAGGTTGGTACACGACTAGTGGAAGGAAGCCATATCAATAGAAGCTTGTTGACACTCACAACAGTCATAAGAAAGCTAAGGTCAGCGACTACGAAATCTTTCAGTGTTGTGCAACTGATTTCCCTTGACTACTTTTTACTGATGGTCTGGAGTATGTATCTTAATTGTAATTAAACAAAAGTGAGGAAATTTGTGCACATGGTTTAATATATTTGAGAGCACATAGTGTACTGAAATTTGCTGCTACTTTTGTTCGCAGTGCAGGAAAAAAGAACAGCCACGTACCTTACAGAGATTCAAAGCTAACACGCATTTTACAGTCATCATTAGGGGGGAATGCTCGAACTGCTATAATATGTAACATGAGTCCAGCCCTAAGTTATGTTGAGCAAACTCGCAATACACTGCTCTTTGCGACTAGTGCAAAGGAAGTTACAAACACTGCCAGAGTGAATATGGTATTGCTTGCAAGTTCTCCTCAACAAGCTGTTAATAGTTTTATCTGGAATGGAATTTTATGCTGGCTAAAAACAGTGGATCGTTCTTTGTTTGTTTTCCTCTGCGTGATGTTTTCCTTCCCGGGCATTACATGTTCACTTTAGTAATAGTATTCTTCCCAGGCTTTATATGTGCCACTATAATAAAATAATAGTACAAGTACTATAACTTCAAAGCATGGCTTAGCCATGTATTGTACAATCTAGGGACGCAAGACCAGTGCGTTAGACGCAGCAGTTGCTTATATTTTTACTAATTTTATTTTTGACAGTATTGTTTTCTGCTTGTACTTATTTCACCTCATGGGTGCAGGTTGTTGCAGACAAGCTATTAGTTAAGGAGCTACAGAAGGAAGTTGCTAGGCTTGAAGCAGAGCTGCATAGTCCAGTTCCATCTTCGTCAACTTGTTTAAAGACTCTACTTGAAGAAAAAGAGTTGAAAATACAACAGGTATGTCAAATAGTATGAGTTCAGGTGTATTTTGTCAGTATTATTTCATCATTTGTCCTTATAACTTGAGATTAAATAGGAGAATAGATGTGTCCAATTTTTGTATTCATGTCACTGGTACTAATTATAGATGGAGAAGGAAATGAAAGAGCTCAAACGACAAAGGGACATTGCGCAGTCACAACTTGAACTAGAAAGAAAAACACTCAAGGTAGTAAAAAAGATTGATGTACTTACTGTTGGCATTTGTGCCCCTGCTGTTCGGTATGAGGATTTTCAGGTGTTAAAGCAGGACAGGCCTTCTAGTCATGTAGTCAAGAGTCTCAACTTTCCCAATGAACCAATGCCAATAAAACGTTCATCGATCGTTAGAGGAAATAATAGTCTAAGGCAGTCGGCTACATCAGTAGACCCATCAGCTCTTGTCCATGAAATTCGGAAGCTTGAGCTGAGACAGAGGCAGCTCGGAGAAGAGGCCAATCGTGCTCTTGAGGTACTTCATAAAGAGGTAGCTTCTCATAGATTAGGTAGCCAAGATGCTGCTGAGACAATAGCAAAGCTGCTTTCAGAAATCAAGGAAATGCAAATGGCTAGTTCTGTCAGAAGATATAGTGGTCAGAGATACTGGTAACTTGAAGGATGAAATTTCTCCCTTGAACATGCAAGGAACTACTATCGAATCTTTGGAAAAGAAGCTTGGGAATGTTCAGAAATCTATAGACATGTTAGTATTGTCATTTCCTTCAGGCGAGGACACCCCAGAGTCAAAAAGCCATCAGAAGACAAAGAAAATCCTACCATTTTCCTTGAGTAGAGCTGAGGAATCCTGCTGGTCAGATATACGTGGAAGTAGAGCTGAGAAGGTTGACATGATTGGAGCAGCAACTGGCAGAGTTTGGCAATGCCAGTCCTGCATTGCTTGGAGATGAACCTGCTGTCTCAGTTTCATCTAGGTATGTTTACCTTGAATTATTTTCCACGATTCATGTTCGAATTTCCATTGACAATTTTCCCATGTTACAGTATAAAAGCTGTAAAGCAGGAAAGAGAATATCTAGCAAAGAGAGTTAGCTCGCGACTAACAAATGAAGAGCGAGAAATGCTGTATGTTAAATGGGAGATCCCGGCTGTGGGAAAAGAAAGGAGGCTTCAACTGGTAAAACAAGCTGTGGACAGATCCTTATGACATGGAACATGTGCGTGAGAGCTCAGAGATTGTTGCAAAGCTGGTTGGGTTTTGCGAGTCAGGGGAACATGTTTCGAGGGAGATGTTTGAACTGAACTTCAAGTGACAAAAAATCTTGGATGGGCTGGAATCTTATATCAAATCTATTACATCTGTAATGGTTCTCAATGATATTATCACACCAACTTTAATGGTTTTATAACCTGTAAAGAGACTTGGCTCCTCCTCATTTTGTATAGTATTTCTGGGACAAGAAGCAACCTCGCAATATATACTTTGCTCCTGGATACATTTGTAATCATTGGGACTCTGCTCCTCGTTTTGTATCAAATGCAGATTATACCGCTACGGTGTGGCAACTATAACATTATAAGCGTTGCATTATTGTTGCGGCATACATCAAGAGAGCATATAAATCTAGTTAAAAGGTTTTTGCTCCCAGAAGTGGTGGTGCACTTTTAGGGCCTCAATTAATTGGGCAATTGTGCTACCATTCATTTTGTAGTGTTTCTTTTGCTGCATTTTATTATTTTCTATTGAGTTTCACATAAAATTCCTTTATAATTAACTATTCACTCGATCAAAAAAAGTATTATCTGTTATAAATGGTACAAGAAATTTATTGTTTTTATGAATTCTACAGAATGATATATGAAAGAACGAATAGAATGATAATTTCTATACAATTAAAACCATAAGACCTAAATTTAGCCATATGGTTACCAATATTGGCTGAAGCATTATACGAAAGATTTTGTTGTTCTCCACTTTGTTGAATATAAGTTGAAGAGAACAGTCTTACTTGAGATACGCAAGAGAATTTTTGTTGCTCAAAGTTGACAAAAGAATTATGGAGATAGGAGAAGACAAACTCTTAATTTTTTTTTTAAGTGGAAGGTTTCTTTTTATTAAAGATAAGTACAAATAAAAGTTTAATCAGATTATATTCGAAAGGAAAACTTACTCATTGCACCTTTTATATATTCTTTTTTAAAAAGATTGATGGTGTTGTCTATCGATTTTCTTTACCATCTGAGTTATTTCAAATTATCGATGTGTCTTGATACTTAAAACTAACTCGTATGGATATTTCTCATATAGGTATGTGAAAAAGTTACAAGTTGATGCGGATGTGATAAAATTGATAATTAGCATTCCAACACATGTTCCAAGCATCCATCATATTTTCAAATTTTCTACATCATTCTTGAATTGTAATATTTTACATCATAATTTTATTTTACATCATAATTATATTTACTGGGTTTAAGTAATAAATTATTCACATTTGGCATATGTAATAAAATTTAAGACGCATAATAAACCTTTAATTATACTACGAAAAAATATCGTGTTATTATCGTCCATAATTATCTATTTTGATTAATATCATATTTATACCAAAGAATGTACGATCAATAATGATTATAAACAACATTATTTTTTATTTTTTAATAAAAATATTAATTATGTTATTTAGATATTGTTGTCGACACATTTTTGTGGCGCAGTTGAAAATGAAAAACAGTTATATATAAAAAAAAAAAATTAAGATTGAGGGATGAATGTAGAGAGAGAAGGGAGTGCAGAGAAACAAGAAGAAAAGGAAGAGGAGGAGAAGAAGAGATAGGAAGAAGAAAGGAAATATAAATGAAGTAGGTAAAGTGGAAGCGTCATCGCGCGCTCACGCTCCTCCCGTGAAGCTGTCACCCTGTCCCTCCCTCCACCGGTTCCGTAATTATTGCTGCACGGAATCGTGTATCAATTCATCGAACAATTTTTGTCCCAAACCAAAAACTAAATTGCAGAATCGATTTCTCCACTTATGGTATGTGCTTCCATTAGAACTTCTTTATTTCTAATTGGATTGCCGAATGTCGTATTCTTGTTGATTGAGATGCCCCTATCAGTGGTAGGATTTAGGATTGAGCTTGAAGTTGGATTATTAAGTATTGATTGGTGTTTTTTTTATGTTGTTTGCATTGTTGGAAGCATTTTCAGTAACCACTGGTGATGTATAAAGACTTTTTGCGGGCAGTCCTTAGTTTGCTTATGACCCTGCTGGTACTTGCTAATTATTGCTGGTGCTTATGTTCTTGTGTTGTTTCTTCATAATTGGTGTGTGTATTAAGTAAGGGGTGTGTATTTACAGTTTCTGGCTGGAAAATAAGTGCAGGTATAGAGATAGGGGTCAATCAGAAAATTATAATGAGTGGGTTGAGGTGGCTTGAAATTACTAGATGGGCACCCCCGATAAGAAAGTATCTGAGTTAGTTGACTCCGTGAAATCCTTGATACATTGGAAGACTGAGCCACCAAATGTGTCCAAGGACTTTTGGATGCCTGATAAGAGCTGCAGGCATTGCTATGAGTGTGAGGGGCCATTTACTTTAATCAACCGAAGACATCATTGTCGCATTTGTGGACTAGTTTTTTGCTCCAAGTGTACATCGAAAACGATCCCTGTACCTGCTGATCGGAAGTTCAAGTCTAATAAACAAGATCCGGATTGGATCAGAGTTTGTAGCTTTTGTTACCAACTATGGCATCAAGAACAAGGCAAGAGGGATGATGGGGTCAGTGCATCCTGTCCTTGTCCATCACCTTCAGAGAAAAGCTTGGTCAGCACTCCGTCTATTTGTTCATGTACCACTGCTAGTTCTACTACATATTCTACTGGTTCTTATCAGCACGTTTCATACCAGTCTGATGTAAAATTTGATCAATCCATGTCAATGGATCAATCATTTGTTGAGAATGGGGAATCAGCAACAAATATGTCCTCAATTGATGATGCGAGAGATTATTCATCTGATCAGTGTTTATACTCTCCTAGCAGGTAGTTTTTTCTCTACTCCGTTTTATTTAGTTTACTGTATAGACTGCCATATTGGTTTAGCTTCCATAAGTTATAGCTATTTTCACATAAAGAGCAACAGTGAACAAGTAGAATAATAAATATGCAACAGGGCTCTCAAATTTATCATGGCCCCCTTCTGTAGCTAATTGTAGTGGAGCATCTAACTGCCGATGCTTATTCAGAACGGAAAACTGGCTTTTAATTTCATGTGAATGGGATAACGATAGTACAGTTTATATGAAACACTTGCATAAGCACTTAAGATTTATTCCTTGTGTGAAATGCATTGATTACTTTTTTCTCAGGAGTGATGACGAGAATGATGAATATGGTGTCTACCGGATAGACTCAGGGACGCAACTGTATTCGTTTTCTAATGATTACTATGGCTCTATCAATTTCATTGAGGGCGATAAGTATGGACCAGTAGCAGTGAATACTGATGAAGAAACTAATACCACTGGTGAGAGCTATTCACTTCTGCAAAGAAATAATGAATTACAATCTTCTGATGATATCCATAGACTTGGGGAAGCAAGGACGGACCTTAATGAAAGAAATGAGCCTGTCTGCCCCCCTGTTTCTTCCTTGGAGGTTAGAAAGGCCATGCATGTTGATTTTGAAAATAATGGGCAGCTGTGGCTTCCTCCCGAGCCAGAAAATGAAGAGGATGATGAAGAAGCTGATATGTTTGATGATGAAGATGGAGTTCCTAATGGTGAGTGGGGCTACTTAAGTTCTTCAGGTAGCTTTAATAGCAGAGTGCACCGAAGTAGAGATAGGTCGATCGAGGAGCACAAAAAGGTAATGAAAAAAATGGTTGAAGGCCATTTCAAGGCTTTGGTAGGGCAGCTCTTGCAAGGTGAAAATTTACCCGTATCCGAGGAGGAAGATAGAGAGACTTGGCTGGACATAATTACTTCATTGTCTTGGGAAGCTGCCTCCAATCTGAAGCCAGATACAAGCAAAGGAAGCGGGATGGATCCTGGTGGGTATGTAAAGGTAAAGTGTGTTGCTTGCGGCCATCGCAGTGAGAGGTAAAGTTACTAATGCAAGCAATTTTATTTTGATATTTCTTTGTGCTCTAGTTCTTATGGTTGATATAGATAATTAGTCTTAATCTATGTCTTTTAATTTTGTTGGTTATTGCATGTACTGTTTGGTGACCTTGTTGTTTATGATATTTATTTTATCCATTTAAGTAAACATCTTACTTGCAAAGTTGATGTCTCATTCTAGGTGGGTGGCTTGGCCCAGTGGCTATGCCAATTGGTTCATACGTAATTATTTGAATATAATTTTAAAAGTTATGCATGAACTTTTGTTTTGACGTTGTTCTTAAATAAAGATAACGGAATAGGGCTCGCCATTATGAAAATATTTGTATGATAACCATTCAAAAGGGGCCTTTTGATATTCTAAACCCTAAACGTCTTTTTAGAGTATAGTAGTTTTTTCCTAATAATATTTATTCTAGGAAAGTCATTTATGTGTGCTCATCATTCTAGTATGGTGATCAAAGGAGTTGTTTGTAAGAAAAACGTAGCTCATCGGCGGATGACAACGACAATATGCAAACCTCGAATTTTAATCCTTGGAGGAGCTTTAGAGTATCAGCGTGTTTCCAGTCACTTGTCAAGTTTCGAGACTTTGTTGCAACAGGTAATATTAATATATGTGCCCGCATGTGTCTTATTTATCACCTCTTTGATTGAACCACCCTTTTACTACCTGGGGTAATTACTCTCAGGAAGTAGACCACTTGAAGATGGCTGTTGCTAAGATAGATGCTCATCACCCCAACATTCTTCTGGTTGAGAAGTCGGTTTCCCGATTCGCTCAAGACTTTCTTCTTGAAAAAGACATATCACTTGTTTTGAATATCAAAAGGCCCCTTTTAGAGCGTATAGCCCGTTGCATTGGAACTCAGATAGTCCCCTCTGTTGACCACCTCTTATCACAAAAATTGGGTTACTGTGAAAAGTTTTATGTGGAAAAACTCTTTGAGGAACATGGTAGTGCTGGGCAAGGTGGGAAGAAATCAACAAAGACATTAATGTTTTTCGAAGGTTGCCCAAAACCGTTAGGTTGTACGGTAAGCAATTCATTCAGTGATACTGAACATAAGTAGAAGTGAAAAGAACTGTTATGCATCCACTTAAGTTTATGGTATCTAATGGTTATATTTTGTATATTTTTATGAAAATGCAAATGGATGCATGTGCACCTTTGCTGTGGACAGAATTGTCAGTGAGTTACATCAGTTTTTTTTTGTAAATTCCAATAACATATAAGACATCGAGTCTTACAATGCTACAGTAGGCAAATGCATGTACATGTCAAACTATGATCAGATTTTTATGATTTTCCACTATTGGAATGATTCTTCGCATGTGCTCTTTAGCTAATCCTTTTATGTGCTCTTTCAGTCAACTACTTATTAATGACTAGACGATTGTAATGCAAACATTATGTTATTTTCCATTGGTGTCTTTTTCATTACGGGCCAGAATATTAGCATGGACCTTCTGTATACTGTCCATGTTTACTTCACTGTTTTTATTTGGTTTATGTTGAGCTATGTGATGGTTCCTGAATGCTGAAATGGTAAACACCTTAGTTGCTATGATTTTCATTCAGTATTGAAGTCTTCACAAGAACTGGGATAATCATCTCTTTTTTTTCTCAGATTTTGTTGAAGGGCGCAAGTGGCGATGAGCTGAAGAAAGTAAAGCATGTGATTCAATATGCAGTTTTTGCAGCTTATCACTTGGCATTGGAAACATCATTTCTTGCTGATGAAGGTGCCTCCTTGCCAGAACTCCCTTTGAAATCTCCCATTACGGTTGCTTTACCAGACAAGGCATCCAATACTGGTGATTCAATTACCGCAATTCCTCATTTTGCTGCCTCAGCCAATGAGCAGAGTCAAACTGCCCAGCTTAGTAATGGGCCATTAGACACAGATCATTCAACTACTTTATGTACCAGTGGTATCTCCCAGAATCTGTTCTCTGGGCCTGTTACAGTGCCTAGTTGTTTCACTTCCTTATCTCCTGCAGTACGGGAATTTTCAGATGCCTATCATAACCGGCCATCTGAAAGTTCCCATGCCAAGCAGAATACTGAATTGGGTTGTGCGACTGCTACTCAATCTCAGTTTTTTGATGAGAGCAATGCCGAAAAAATGCAACGTGACTTGAGGACAAGTTTGGAGGCTGCAGGGCAAGATCTTTGCAATGGACTTGATGGATATGCTGTGACTCACCACCATGTTTCACAAAATGCTACTTCAGATAAAGACCATGAAAATGCAATACTATCAAAAGGAGTGGAGTTTCCTTCCACAGTTTCTGACAATCAGAGTATCTTGGTGTCTTTATCTACTCGTTGTGTTTGGAAGGGTACAGTTTGCATGAGGGCACATCTTCTTCGTATTAAATACTATGGCAGCTTTGATAAACCTTTGGGGCGCTATCTACAAGATCAATTGTTTGATGATGTATTTTTCCTATCAGTAAATTTCTCCAACTGTTGTTTCTTTTCCTGTTTACATTTCAGAAAATGAATTTGATGAAATCTCTTGCAGAGTTACCGTTGTAGCTCATGTGAGATGCCGTCTGAAGCACACGTTCATTGTTATACCCATCAGCAAGGTAGTCTTACGATTTCTGTGAAGAAGCTTCCTGAGGCCCTTTTGCCTGGAGAAGGGGAAGGCAAAATCTGGATGTGGCACAGATGCTTGTTATGCCCACGGAACAATGGGTTTCCTCCTGCTACTCGCAGAGTATTAATGTCCGATGCTGCTTGGGGACTTTCTTTTGGAAAGTTTTTAGAGCTCAGCTTTTCGAATCATGCAGCTGCTAGCAGGGTTGCCAGCTGCGGTCATTCACTTCACAGAGATTGTTTACGATTTTATGGGTATGCCCCTTGATCTTTTGCATAGTTTTGTCTTCCTGGATGGTAACATAACATTGTCAATATTTTTAGTGCATTTTTCTCAATAATAATGGCAATCCTGCATCCAATTTGCCCTCATTTTCTGTTCTTCCTTCCGATTTATTCAACTTATATTAGAAATCTCCTTGTACTGGCACTGAAAGTTCTTAGTTTGCAAATCTGGGAATTGCACATCTTTTAAATTTTCGGCAATATAATTATATTCCATGACTGCTATTGTTGAAATGCGCAGCTATGGAAGAATGGTAGCTTGTTTTCGCTATGCTTCTATCGAACTTCATTCTGTTTACCTTCCACCCCCAATGCTTGAATTTGATTATAGTATTCAAGAATGGATACAAAAAGAAGTAGAAGAGGTATGGGAATTGTTCAAACTCCCCAACATGTCATTTGACGTTTATATATATATTTATATTTTCTTGTTTATTTGTGTTGTGCATCAGATTAATTACAAGGCAGAACTTCTGTTCACTGAAATCAGAAACTGTCTCTGCCGAGTTATAGAGAAGCTAACAAATGGATTGAAGGGGAACAACAGCAAAGCCCCATGTTCTGGACATGTTGCGCAACTAGAAGTGATGCTAAACGAGGAAAAAGAAGATTTTGAGGTTGGTAACTTAACGCTATGATCCAAATCTCTGCCTCTGTTTTCTGCCTGCTTCAAGACACTGATCAAACAAGAATATCATTGTTTCAGGGATTTTGTAAAGTTACATTTGTCCTAGATAGCAATTATTTGCTGGTTGACTCGACAACTAATTCTAGTTACTTATTTATGAATTTAAGCCAACTCTGACATGGTTCGCAATTGAATTTGCAGGAATCCCTGAGAGCACTACGCATAGAGTCATGTGTTGGAAAACCAGCCATAGACATATTAGAGATAAATAGACTACGCAGGCAATTGCTCCTACTTTCATATGCATGGGACCAACGGCTGATAAGTGTGACAAGTTTGAAGACCGAAATTAAAAATGAGCTTATTATTACTCCAGTAATCGTGGAAAAATCCCGAAGTTCAGATGCAACAGTTGGGAGTGCGCCTTCCATGGTCAATATAGAAAAAAAGGACCGTGAGTCCTTTTTAAGGGATAACATGAGCCTTGATTATGAAGAAAATGTCAAAAAGTCTGACCAAATTGATGGAGTTCTTAAAGGACCAAACCAGCACACGGATCTACATAAAGAAGTTGAGGTCTCTCCACCCACTCCGGCCTCAAATATTATATCTCAATCTATTGAGTCTGAGAGGACTTTGCGAAAGGTCACATCACAGGAGAAGCTTCCAACCATATCAAATCTGTCTGATACCCTAGATGCAGCATGGACTGGTGAAAATCACTACCCGATGACTGTAAATCTTGTGGACGATAACCCTACCATTTGTTCCTTAGATTTGATTGGGCAATCTATTGGAGACAACTCATATATGTATAAACCTACTGAAGACCGAGTTGGGGCCGAAGTGGTCCATTCATTTAGTATGACCCTACCTCCCAAAGGGTCTCTTAGTTTTGACAACTTCACTAGCCGGTTAATGCCGAATGCTGGTTCGTCCTTTGAAACGATTAGTCAAAAGCTCAGGTCACTGGCTGAGTATAGTCCCGCATTTATTACATCATTCCAGGAGATGGCGCGCCAGGGTGGGGCAAGGCTCTTTTTGCCACTCGGTGTTAATGGTGTTGTGGTGCCAGTATATGATGATGAACCGACTAGTATCATATCATATGCCCTGGTCTCTCCAGAATATTACATGAACAAGTCTGAGCTTGAAAACCCTAATGATAGTTTAGAATCAGCAGTTTCATTGCCTTCATTTGAATCTCTGAACTCACTTTCTGTCAACTCTTCTAAAGAAAGTGGTTTATCCAGTAAGAGTCTTGGATTTTCTGATGAAAACGTATCTCGTTCCAAGAACTTCAACCCACTCCTGCAAACTACAGATTCTCATATTAGAGTTTCATTCATGGATGATGGGCCACTAGGGAAAGCGAAGTTTACGGTGACTTGTTATTATGCAAAACAATTTGAAGCGTTGAGAAGGATTTGCTGTCCTTCAGAGTTGGATTTTGTGCGTTCTCTTAGTCGATGCAAAAAGTGGGGAGCCCAAGGTGGTAAAAGTAATGTATTTTTTGCAAAGACTTTGGATGACCGATTTATCATCAAACAGGTTACAAAAACAGAGCTTGAGTCCTTCATCCAATTCGCTCCTGCTTACTTTAAGTATTTATCAGAGTCAATTAGCACAAAAAGCCCCACTTGTCTGGCAAAGATCCTGGGCATCTATCAGGTATTGTCACCTTTCTTTAAGGGTTTGGTAGTTTGCCACCATTAGCTGTAAGCTGCATTTTGTACTATGCTTTTGTTAACGATATACTCTGTATTGGACTCCTGACATCATCAAGTTTCTTACAAATCAGGGGGTCAATCTTTGGGTAACCTATGTGATTAATGTCCATTGTTGATCAGGTGGTGTCGAAAAACTTGAAAGGTGGAAAAGAAGCCCGGATGGATGTCTTAGTAATGGAAAATCTTTTGTATAAGCGAACCATTAGGAGGCTTTATGATCTTAAAGGGTCCGCACGGTCGCGTTATAATCCTGATACGAGTGGGATCAATAAAGTGCTACTTGACCAAAACTTGATAGAGGAGATGCCAACCTCTCCTATTTTTGTGGGGAACAGGGCAAAACGACATCTGGAGAGGGCCGTCTGGAATGATACTTCGTTTCTCGCTGTAAGATATTAGTTTAACTACTTGATATTGATCTTCGTCATTAGTCGTGCTAAGTTTGACATTTTTGTCGTAGAGCCTGTAGAGATAGCCTGTGTGTCCTAAATCAGTCATGTGTCATTTTATTGTGGCAACGGGGTGGTGCTATGCTACAAAACATTAATATGAACACTAAGACTAGCAGACTAAAGCCTTCATTAAAGTTGCTAGTCTTCTTAGAATTCTGCTGCTCTCTGTTGAATGTTTCTGGGACAAGTATAGGGCCATTATTGGATTGTTATCATATAGATAGGAATTTGGTTTTAGTAAATGCAGGATCCATGTATTTTTTTTGGTTTAAATCTCTAAGACTGTATTTATTGTGCAATTTTTCCAAGAAATTATTGTGCTAGTTAAGATTGTGTACTCTATGTTTTAATATGTTTGTGCGCTTTGCTGCAGTCAATTGATGTCATGGACTACTCACTTTTAGTTGGCGTGGATGAGGAGAAACGTGAGTTGGTTCTGGGCATTATTGATTTCATGAGGCAATATACTTGGGATAAGCATCTCGAGACCTGGGTGAAAACCTCTGGAATCCTTGGTGGGCCAAAGAACACATCGCCTACTGTCATCTCACCTAAGCAATACAAGAAACGCTTCAGGAAGGCGATGACTGCTTATTTTCTAATGGTGCCAGATCAGTGGTCGCCACCACTGATTATTCCCAGTAAGTCTCAGTCCGACCTAAATGAAGAAAACTCTCAAGGTGGCAACTCACTGGAATAATCGTAGCACTCATAAGAAAGATGAGGGCTTATCCCTACTAGTTGCTCTTGGTTATTATGCCAAACAGGGAAATAACCTCTTGCCCAGCTCTAGATTTTATCCAAATGCTTGGTGAAGCTGCAAGTGGTAACCAAGTTGTTTTACTGAAGATGGTAACCCAGCCATACGGTTGCACGGAAGGATCGCTCACCTGAAAGTATTTTCATTTTTTTTTATATGAAAATCATCAAGCTCTTGATTGGAGGATGGATATTTGAAAATGCCTGAATTTTCTTCCTCCAGGACACACCGTGGGTAGCCCTAGGGCTTGTGAATTTCATCTGTGCCCGGCCGCGGATCGTTCTTGCCTTGGCGCTGCTACGTTTGGACTTGGCAAATGCCTATTGTCGAGGCCTATACACATTTGTGCAATTTTCTTTTCATGGGTGATTGTGGAATGATTTGAGCTGTATGTGCTGTTTAACAGGTAACAGCTCATAAGTTGGGAGAGAGCAGTGTATTTGAAATACTGTGGATGACTACAATAATTAATTTGTTATACAATAGAAAGGCAGTGTGGTGAGTATTAAACAATTTTCATTACATAATTTCACTAATCAATACAACTTTTTCAATCGGAAATATTTTGGTTTTGCCATAAAGTAGTGAAGTCTATGACTTTTAACTTAGTTCGAGGGAGGGAGGGATTGCAATCTCTTCACCCACGACACTTGCTCCCACCCCTCGTGTAATTAATTTATAGACTTTGTATCATTAGTATTTTTAAATAATGAATGTCGAGAAATGGTTTCTGAAATGATGATTTTCCATTAATCATTTGTCACGTTTAAATACAAATGTCTATGAAGTACTGATTGCAAAAGAATCAATATCGGTTATTGTTATTCCAAGACTTTTGGAAATGTCAATTTTTTCCTATTCCAACCTTTCAAAACCACAAGTAAACCATATATAGCAGGGTCTCTATGAGGTTGTTGGATCATCACCTTTTTGAGAGAAAAATAAAAGTGAGGAAACTGTGAGTGATTGTAATCGGTTGTTCGATCTTGATTATAGTGGATAACCAATGTATCAAAGGTAGAGACCCTTGGACGTAGAGTCACATTCTCTCGAACCAAGTAATTGCTTTGTTCTCGTCTAACTGTTCTAGACTCCGAATTCTATCGGATTGGAACCATACTTGTTCGTTCTTGATTATTAGGTTGGGTTGTTGTATTGCTTACTAAGTAAATCGATATTACTATTAACATATACAACAATTGGTGCGGTGAAGTTGGAGCTAATTTATTGATTAAGTTATATCATATACACTCAACTGATTGTTTCAAGATGACATCTATCAAGTATGAGATGAGAAGTTCAATGGAGGCAATGATTTCAGTCTGTGGAGAGTGAAGATGAAAGCTCTCATGGTGAATCAAGGGATTTATACGGCAATGGTCAAGAAACCTCATAAGGAAGATGAAACCAAGATTGAGGAGGCACTAAGATTAATCAAGGAACGAAGAGATTGAGGAGAAGGCTCATAGTGGGATAATGCTAAGTCTCTCGGATGATGTGATGAGAGAAGTGATTGAAGAAACTACCACTCTTGGGATATGGAATAAGTTAAAGACGCTTTATTTGAAGAAATTTCTTGCAAGTAGTCTGATACCAATTGAACTTTGTAGCGCCTCTGAGTTACTGATGGTGTACAAGTAGTTGCTATAGCAATTACTTGTTCAGCCGGATCTGATGCAACAAGAAACAAATCATTGAACAGAGATTTGTTCACCCAGTTCAGCCAATCTGCCTACGTCTGGGGAGGACTATACTGCCGTCCTAAATCCACTAGTCTCTAAGGTACTCCGTACAACACAGACTCGACTCCTCGACAATGTATGCTACTCGACCTTAATTAGCAACTTGCACAAAATCAGAACACCCTTTGAATTGTGTCACACACACTTAAACAGTAGATTTAACTCAGACAGCCTATTCTAATTAAACAATCTCACCGTAAGTTGCTATAACACACCCTTGTGCAACTAGCTTGTGTAAGTTCTATTCGTGTCACTCCAAAGCCTTCAGCTGAGCTACTCGAACTCTGTCGTGAGTGCTCCTCACACTGGGATGCTCCCCCTCACTCAGTGACCGCCTGTCACTAGCGAGTATAGGCCTTCTGCAGATTGTCCGAGTTCCTCCACTCGATAACTCTCATGCCGCCTTCCTTGATCAGCCAACAAACAAGTCCTGCTTTGAATTGGACTTCTCCGATAAAGCTCTGATCAGACTCTATAAGTATTCGATCAGCCTCTGCACTTAACCACTTAGCTCTGATCACGGTGGTGATCCGATCCTCCGCACAACTCTCTGAATTTGATCTTCTCTATATATCGGTCTGCTCTCTCTCAATATGTGAGGTGCTTGGATTCTGTCTTGGATGGATGGATTGATGGATGCCCGCTGCTCTCCTCCCCCTTCTATAGAAACTCTATCGCCGTCAAAATTAGGAAGCTCTTAAAGATCTCAACAAGATCTTATCTCCTAATTTTTAGGAGATTTGGTTTCCCAATCAAATCTTCAAGCTTGTGGCACAGAATCTTCACTGAGGATATTCTGAAAGCCTCCCGTTGCACTGCTACGTCATATCTGAGCAGATTCCTCTTCGGTTAAAAACTACTGCTAGAGCTCCCTGCTACAGCTCTTGCTGTAGCAACTGCTTGTTCACTGTGCTTGTACACTCTGGCAGGTTTTATCAATTGAATGCCATTTGCGTTATCATATACCTTAAGAAGAGGCTTTACACTCTAAGTATGGATGAAGGGAGGGACATCAGAATGCATCTCAACGATTTCAATAAGGTATTTCTAGATCTTAGTAGTGCTGGTGTTGTTATTGAAGAAGAAGATCAAGCAATTATATTACTTTGTTCCCTGCCCGATTCATTTGAACATTTTGTTGATACTATGTTATTCAGGAAGAAAACTTTGACAATGGCAGAGGTGAAGGCGGCTTTGAATTCCAAAGATCTCAAGAAGAATAATGAGACATATTCTAGTGGTGGACAACATGGAGAAAGCCTACATAACAAAGGTAAAACTGCAAAGAAAGATTTCAAGAAATCATCCAACAAGCCAAAGGCTATAACAAGGAATGATTTGAAGTGTTTTAGATGCTGTAAAGAGGGGCACTTCAAGAAAGATTGTCCGGAGCAATCAAAGCAAAGTTCAAACCAAAGGCATCAAGATAGAGGTGAGGCGGCGGTTGTGTCAAGAAGACAAATAGCTGGCGAGGCTTTGGTTGTGAATATGATCTCCAAGACTCAGTGGGTGATTGATTCAGGATGCACGTTTCATATGTGTCCATACAAGGAGTGGTTCATTGATCTTAAGCTTGAAGATGGTGGTTCGATTGTTCTTGGGAATGAGATGACGTATTACATCAGAGGAACAGGGTGTGTGAATATCATCTCAGATTCGGGTGTGAAGACATGCTTACAGAATGTTAGGTCTGTTCCCGAAGTTAAAAGAAATCTGATATCTGTGGCGAAGCTAGCAAGATCCAAGTACATGTTGGAGATTGAAGGCAAATACATGAAAGTGTATAAGCAATCATAGCTAGTTATGTATGTGTTTGAAGGTACCACTGACATTGAACACATGGTGAATGTAACCGAACTACAAGATGACCTGAAAGCATTGTTGTGGCACCTTCGGCTTGGGCACTTAAGTGAAAGGAGATTGTCAGAACTTAAGAATAATGGAGCATTGTGCGAACTGTCCTCCACAAATCTACAATTTTGTGAGAGCTGCATGCTTGGAAAGAGTACCAAGGTAAAATTCACACCATCTAAATTGGTTTCAACTAATATTTTAGATTATGTTCATTCAGATTTATGAGGACCATCCAAGGTTCATTCGAAGGGTGGAGCTAGATATTACATGGCTATAATTGATGACTATTCTCGAAAATTATGGGTGTCTATTCTGAAGTCCAAAGATCAAGCCTTTGCATCTTTCAGAGACTGGAAAACTATGATGGAAAAGCATCAAAGAAGGTGAAAGCTTTGAGGAGTGACAATGGCTTGGAATATTGTTCTCGAGAGTTCAAAGAATTCTATGCAAAAGAGGGAATAGTACGCCATTACACGGTGCTCGGTAATCCATAACAGAATGGTATCGCAGAGAGGATGAATCGAACCATTTTAGAGAGGGTGAGATGTATGATAGAGTATTTTGAAGTTCATGCATCATTTTGGGCCGAGGTGGTTAGCACGGCTTGCTATTTGATTAATAGGAGTCCATCGTCAGCAATAGATTTCAAAATACCTAATGAAGTGTGGCTTGGGAGACCGTCTAGTTATGCTCTCAAAGTCTTTGGATGTGTAGCCTATGCCAATGTTAAAAAAAGATAAGCTTCAACCTAGAGCCCTCAAATGTATCTTTATTGGGTACCCGATCGGAGTGAAGGGTTACAAGCTTTGGTGTTATGAAAAGGGGAAGCAAAAGACGTTTGTTAGTGGAGATGTAACCTTCTGTGAAGATGTGTTTCCTATGAAAGATAAAAATCTCATACTCCTAGAGATTTTTTGTTAGAGGTTGCTGATGTGACAGAAGATGATTATAATGAGGTGGAGTTTCTATGTGATGATGGAAAGAAAAAGGAGGTGCCAACAGAGACTGTTGTGCATGATGAGTTATGTAGTGATTCACCAGATGCTGAAATTGATGAAGAGACGGTTCCAACACAACAAGGATATCAATTGGTCAGAGATAGACAGAAGAGGCACTCTAAAGCTCCAAAGAGATTTGGATACACAGATTTAATTGCATATGCTTTAATGGTGGAATCTGAGGGGAGTTCTTTAGATGATGATCCTGTGAGTTACAAGGAAGCACTACGTAGTAATTTCAGCGAGCAGTGGAAGCAAGCAATGAAAGAGGAGATGCATTCTTTAAAGAAGAACCATACTTGGAGACTTGTGAAGAAACCGGCGAATCAAAAGTTGGTCGGTTGTAAGTGGATTTACAAAAGGAAAGATGGTATTCCAAATGTGGAAAGTCCTAGGTTTAAGGCTCGTTTGGTAGCTAAGGGGTTCACATGAGGGTGTTGATTATATGGAAATATTCTCTCCTGTGGTGAAACACACTACAATAAGAGTTATATTAGCTCTTGTTGCTCATACAGATATGCACTTAGAGCAAATGAATGTAAAGACTGCTTTCTTGCATGGTGAACTTGAGGAGACCATTTACATGAAGCAACCAGAAGGTATGATACCTGGGATGCAAGTGAGGTTTGTTTGCTGAAGAAGTCATTGTACGGACTTAAACAAAGTCCTCGACAATGGTACAAAAAGTTTGACCTGCACTACCCCAACTATAAGACCGCGCTTTGTCAAGTTCCTCTAACAATGGGAGGTAGTGATGTGATATCCTATTACCTGACAAATCTGGCATGAGAGACGACCATCATACACAAAATGTAAGCTCGCGCATATTTCTGAAGAACATCTTTTGTTGCGTCCACGAGTACAATCTTCATATTATCTAGAAACCATGTCTTCCTCGCATGCGTCGGCGAAAAACTACACTCCAGGTACGCACCCAAAAGTCGGATGCAATTCGTTTCTCACTCAGCTTCATCCTTACCGGTCACCACATCTCCCTCTGTGGGCAAACCGGTTAGAAGGCCTACATCTTGCAATGTGATGGTGGCCTCGCCCGTCCTAAGATGGAAAGTATGGCTCTCCTGCCTCCATCGCTCTACTAAAGTAGTCGTCAGTGCCCAATCAGCTTCAATGTTTTGAATTTGCGTCCATGGATAGAATCATTCTCGGACAACATATTGAACAATACGAGGATCCATGTCCCACATCCGCCTATGAACCACCTTCAAAGTTGTCACAGCCTGTAACAATCCAACATAAGGGAACGTCAAATTATGAAAACCATGAACGTAAATTTACCGTCATAGGACAAGTAACTAATCGGATCATTCCAAACTTCCTCCAAACGATGGGTGCCCTGTTGGCTCAATACAAAATGGTCAATAGGACTAAGCTGATCAATCTGGTCGATATCCATCGGTAAAGCACAAAATTTATCTATCACAACCTTCGTGAATGATTATTATTTTTCAAATGCAAAAAATAACAGTAAGGACATATTCCAACAGATGTTGCATTCTACCAGCAATTTCTTCAAACAACATAAATGAAACATAGAATAATGACATAAACTTAACTTCAAATACCTGCAGTCAAAACTGTGATACCCTCTAATGTGAAAATAGGCATAACATGCAAACTAGTCATCAATCAAGCAAAATAAACATGATCCAGTGGAAAACAAGCAACACAACTGACACAAATAAAATGAACATATGTACTCAAGAACACTTGATCAGATGCCGTTTTTGAACCAAACCTGTTGTTCCAAGATTAACTCCCTCAACTATGAAAACATTTTCATGCCATCAAATATATAGAAATGGTAAAACACCATTTACATCAAAAATATACAAACCCAAAATTTCATTCCTCAATTTTATTTTCACATCAAAACAGGCCGAGGCTCCTGCAAATTGCAGCCAATGCCCCCTGCAATTCAAGCATGGTTGAGCACGCCTGCTCCAAATTGAGCACGTCGTCTCAACCAGCAAGAATAGCGAAACCAAAATTCCATCCTGTTGGAATTGAACCCTCTAAACCCTAAATCAGCACATATCAATCCCCAATCTACCCCGTCTCAACCACGCTCGTTAGGCAACAACTCCCAAACACATCCTCACTCCAAACCCTAATACATCCCCACATTACACACCCTACCCTAAGCAAATCTTACCTTCAACGGGAGTAGTCGCACGGAATACGAAGTAGTCACAGGATGGGTGTGATGGTCGTCGTCGCTCGGAGGGAAGCGTTGGTGCGGAGAGGTCTCGGGTTCGTCGGGCGAGTACAAGTGAGGGAGATGTGTCGCGGCCGAGGTCTGAGTTGATATCAATTAGACTACGGCCCTATTAAGGCCGTGCTCTTGAAAATTACCAAGAGAATGGCCTTAATGTTGATGTTTTCTTGAAAAATGCAGGAGAATGGTTGTATTAGAACCGTTCGTTGTTAGTAAATTTTTAAAGAGAACGCCGATGTTAAGGCCGTTCTCCTTAAAAACACGGTAGATCTGAAGCTCAGTTTGAAAACACGGTATTTGTGAAACTCAAACTTCAAAAGAGGGTAACTCTATTTTTTTTTTCTTATATTGGTTCTTAACCTAATTATTCTTATGACAAAAATTCGCATAGAACATGACATCAAGAGATGTTGGATCAAATGCATACGTATCATTCGAAATAAAATCTATATTAAATCGCATGAAAAGAGTTGATACAGTATGGGATCTATAGGATCCCGGAACAAGACGACTACTCACTAATCTTGGTGATAAAATCAGAATACATATATAAAAGAGAATTAAAGAAGAAGAAACGAAAAGTAAAGAAAAATCCTTCACTATGAATCCGATCTTCAATCTCTTATAGTCTTGAGCTGTCTTTCCTCTCTTCAAGAATTAGGTCTAATCTCGCCCAAGTTCAGAATGATGATTTTAGGTTTTGGGTTGCTATTTATAAAAGCAGATCTGGGCTTTAGAATCTCGCACCCGTATCGACCCAATACGGCTGTACGCCGGTACGGTCATACTGTTCATGAAGCAATACAGGCGTATTGCTTCGAGTACTGGCGAAACTCAACTCCGTGCCTTCATGCCCATACCAATATTATTGGTACGGCCGTACTGCTCCTGAATGATACGGTTGATAAAAAGGCATAAACACATTTAGGGGCTTCCAGCCAGTACTCAGCCCTTGCTTCGACAGTCCCGGTCATACCTAACTGAATACGGGCTGCCGTTCACTCTGCACTATGATTCTGACTTCAATTACTTTTTGGACCGTCTAACGCTTTGAATTTCATCTTGCGATAAACTGAAACGTTGATAATTCCGGATCAAAAGCATTGATAATTCAAGAGTGAACCATGTCATTCACCTTGACCATGATGCTAGGCATCTAGACTAGTATCTTCAGATGGTGGCTTAGAGGAGCCTCAACAAGTCCCAATTTATTCTTGGAGTTCAAGGAAAATATCATGTCTCTTTTTCAAGTATGATAGTTGTTGTCACCGAGAGTTTTGGAGACTAGGACCATTACTAGATGGTCCGGTGATTGAGTATGATAAGGGTTGGTTCAATTTGCCTTTGATAATTCCACATTGATTTCTCTAGCCATGACTTGCCGGTGAAAGATTGAAAAAAAGGAAAAGAAAAAAATGAAGTGAAAGAGTTAGGATCTAATCCCGTTCTAATACCATGTAAGAAGAGAAATATTTTCTAGATTGATGATTTTCCATTGATCATTTGTTACGTTTAAATAAACATAGTACATGCCAAATATTACAAATTAAATATTACTGATGATTGTGTGATCCCTATCAATCAACGTCACTAATGTCATGATTATTACATCTTATACAAATAGATATGTGCTGCCTTTTCAACGTTATCACTATTGGCCATGAGGTTTGATGTCTTAAATGATGGAATTTGTTGTTACCTCACGCAACGAAAATTCAAGAAAACTATCAATGGATGATACTAGATGCAAATGATTTCAAATCAATCTAACATTCTAACTCAAGAATCATTCATACATTTGTTTTTTTTTGTCTCCAAACAAGAAAAGCAAGTCCTTCAGATTTAGGTGTAGTCGCTACCTTCTTAATGATACTTTGCAGCGTCTTAGAAGAGATAGTGCGCCGGGTGAAACTTCAAAGTAGAAGTTCTCAACGGTATCCTCTAAGAAATTAACTAGAAGTTAAAAGTTACTCTTATTAGAGAGTAGTAATTTGACCACTCTTTAATCTCTATTCTCCAATAGAAATGTAAGTTTGTAGTTTCTTGGTTGGCTGACCCACAAAAACTAACTTTTCGCTCATTTTAGAAGGTCATATACTCCGCTAGCTTCGCTGCCCAATTTTTTTTGTTCTTCTTGTGTATAATGATGTGCAAATCTTTGTGGCGCAATTGTGGGGAGTTGGGAACCAGTTGCTTCCATATGAACTAGCGAAGTACCCGAAAAGGGTAGTGTCACTTGATAATATTTAAGCATATCGAAAAGGACTTCTGATATCGAAACATGCAATATGTAGTCCAGAACAAATCATTTTCTTTTTAGCGATTCAACTGATCTCGGTAAAATAGTAGCACCGATGTGGTGTTTGACTGTAAGTCCTCAGTCCCTTCACTTACTATAGATAGTTAAACTAAAAATAAAGCTAGATTGCATTTAAGTTAGATATAATGAATAAAATAAATACAAAAATGACACTACTCTTAAGTATACCTGTAATTCATATAAATAGTTCTAACATCATGTACCCTTACAACAACTCATTGTATCCTATATAAGATGATAAACGCATAGAATAAACTTTAAACCACAAAATTAATTTTTTTTCTTCAGTAAGTTTTTAAATTAAATTTACTACAAATAATATTATTTTTAATTAAAACTTTGATTTTAAACTGATGTTTGACACTATCTTCATTTAACATTCAAAAGTGGAATAGTATTGTAAATGCTGAACTCAAAAGGTTCACATGCATCTTGTTGGAGATGGTGCCCTACAAATTCTGACATGGGCATTTTGTCAAACATGTTGTGAGCAGAGAAAAGCATCCATCCCACCACACGTTGAAAAACAACAGATGCTGTACATACACAATGATCCAACAACAGGTTTTCAAAAATGTATGTGGAGACTGGAGAACCCTAAAATTCAGTAGCAGCCAGCTAGCTGCAGTCAGCATCAATATCACCACCAACTTAACCATAATCATGTACAAAACACAGAGTTGGAAAAGCTGGGTGAAGTTGCATTCATTCAGGAAGCCAGAAGAATTTCATACTTTGATTGCAAGATAATATTAAGACACTCGTGTAAACTGAGATTGGCTTTTTAGATGAATTGATGATGAAGCATGCTATGGCTCAAAATAAGATGAGTTGCTTTCAATGATGAAACTGGGTTTCTGAACACTTGTCAACATGCACTTTATCAGAACAGCCTTCACCTCGGATCCCATTCTTCTTTTTCTTGTTCAAGATCTGCTTCATCAAATAAACAAACTCCATCTTTTTGACCAAAGCCCTTTCTTGGATTCCAAAACACTACACCAGCAGCATGAAACAGCACAGCAGCAAGCCAAGAATGACAAAGCGAAAAGATCAACATCATGGTTAAAGTGGGGGAGGGGAGCATGCAGAAAAAGAACCCAAGTAATAAAAGTGGGAAAAAAATAATCTTCTTCATAGAATAACACAAACAATCCTTCATAGACTGACCCGATTACAAAGTTAATAAATAAATGGCCTGAGCTATCCGAGCTCTCTATCACCCTCACTAGTCAAGTCAGAGGTTTTGAAGACATAAAACTCATCTTGTGAAACCTCCTTATTGAGCTAACTATGAACAAGATAATGTCTTGGATGTGCACCAAGACAAAGTACCATTATCCACTGATTGGAACTAATCAGTAATGGAGGTGGGAACGCAAAGCCTATCTTTGGATTCTGCCTAATGCAAATACATGAATGAATGTGACTCATTATCTCTTAGCTGTAACTACTTAGATTAGCTAGACTCCCTACAACTGTGCTAAAAAAATAATAATCAACCATGTATGATGATGATGATGATAGGGGGAAAAAAGCAGTGTAAATCAAACCGCAAACCAGTGGTTAGCTTTAGGGAGCAAAACAAGCTGTATCTCTGGAATGCTCCTTGCAATCCAATATCTGATGCTGAGATATTGGATTCCTTGGGACTTTGGTATGCCATGACCATATTTCTCGACTAAGTTGACGAGTTCTGTTCTGAGGCTATGGTTACATTGGAATGGGTAGCGCTTGCCACTGGTGTAGACACTCTGGTTGTCACCGTCAGTGAGGCTGCAATATGTTCAAGATTCCATTAGCATTTTTTCTTCCTTCAATTTAGTCATGCCAAATGAAAAATATATAATCAACCTGTGGTAGGAGAGTGCAGCAAATTTGAAGGAAGGGCTAGGATCCCCGCCGAGTAGTAATTTGGTTGCAAGTAAGGATTTTGAACCATCTGGGGCGGATAGGGTATCCCATAACCTGGAGCTTGGCCAATCTGGCTTCCATAATGCCCATAGTATGGATAGAAATTAGGATGTGTATTAGACTGCCCAGGTGCTCCCGTCGAAAAATAAGGAGAGTATTGCTGACTGCCATAACCACCATAATAAGTCTACATTAAAGCAGATCAACATCAGCAAAAATCCTCACTTTCAAATTTTGGCAGTAAATCAGTAAGATACTAACCAAAGGAGGATATATCACATTTTGGGAATATCCTGGGTACCTACAGATTGGCATCAAACATTAATCACAAACAAATTAATGAAAGGAATCTAATTTGGTGCCGCTGAACTGCACTATCTGCATACAGTATCATTATTTGCTCACCCATAAGCTGAATAAGGTAGTGGGGCAGATTGAGGGACATAATTTGAAGATGTAGCAGCATGATAAGCCGGTTGAGCTACAAAGCCAGGAACTGGCCTAAACCTTGCTACACCTCCTACATTTAAGACCAACGTTACACTTATTCAGTTGTGTGTCCTACCAAGTTACTCAAGACAAATCAGGAATCAAAACAGTAGTTCTGCATCCTTGGGTGATTGAAGCATTGGGCTCATTAACTTCATTGACTGGAATTGGTAGCTGCATACACTGATAATATTAGACTACAGATCATGAATTGATGAAAATTTACAAACCATGAGGAGGAGGAAGCTGAGGATAAGGCTTGTTAGCACCAAGAATTGCAAGATTGCAATTGGCTCTTCTTCCATCAATCACAGGTGATGTGTTTTGACAAGCTCTTGCAGCTGCATCTGGGTCCTTAAATGTAACCTGGACCAGAGAAAACCATGCAGAAAAGAGAGATTAAATGCAAGTGCGATGAGAAATATTTGACAGCAAGGAAATACACAAGAGAAGAGGCAGTTACGAATCCATATCCTTTAGATCTTCCAGTGTTCTTATCAGTGATTACGACAGCTTCATGGATCTCTCCAAACTGCTCAAAATACCTCCTCATTGTGTCCCTCTGAGTCTCCCAAGCCAACCCACCAACAAAGATTTTAGTGTATGTGGTGTCGTTCAGCATCTGAAATGGCCTGTGCAGAGCCATTTCAATACAAACAACAGGAACACAGTTGCCAATGGGAGTGGATTTTTAATCTAAGAAGAAAGAAATGGAAAAAGGGGAGTGGTTATGGGAAGTAGAATGAAACAAAAGAAGGCTTTGTGCAGTTAGTGTTTCCCTGCTGTCATAGTAGCTGTTCTTCTCCTACTGATTCCTTGGACAACTTTTTCACACAGCAAAAATTCCTGAGATTTCTCCTCAAAAATGATACCCTCGAGGAGAAAATCATTACTGTTGGAACTTCCTCGAGAGGAGGAGCCAAGGAGGGAGTTGATCAAAACAAATCACAACTGTCTCTAATATTCTTAAACACAACACCCAGAGAGAGAGAGAGAGAAAGCTATGTATAGCCTATAGCTGTATACTATAATAATTAACACAACACAAGGCCAGAAACATGAATAGTGAGATACTTGAGGAGCAATTTAAATATTAAAATGAAGATGGCAAAAAGAGAAGACAAAAAAAGCTGCCACTGGGCACCCACGACAATTGGAAGAGGTAGATGTTGGAATTCTATCTGCAATTTTATGGAATTGAGTAATTTCATCGAACAGTTGGCGGGTTTGGGACTCTGATCACACATGTGTCTGCTTCGCTGGATTCAACCATCAAATCCGCTTCTGCTACGCATCAATCACACTTTTCAGATAAAGAAACTACAATAAATATTCTTCCATAATTATGAAGTCACACCCTCCTCCTCGTTTACACTACAAATCATGTGCTTTTCATGCATGGACTGAATTGAAATGGGAAGCAGGAATCAAGAAAAATCTAAATTGGAGAAAACACAATCAAATTCCAAAGGCTAGTAATTTCATGCAAAAATTACTAAAAAATGGAGAATATTTCAGCAAACATTGATTAGGGTTCGGCTCTAAATTGGTGTGCCTGTTCGCGGCAGCCGATTTTCTTGGCTCGACCGCAAAACGGTTCGATGGTAAACCGTTATTTAAAAAGCACCGATGGTCCAATTGGCATCAACTTAAGTAACCGAAGAGAACAAATTTGGTCGGATGGTTTTCTTGGATCGGTTTAGTATGATTTTAAAATGGGAAAACGGGAGGATTAGCATTTTCGAAGATAAATTATTGAATAATATAAAAAAGGTTGTGGGAGAGGGAATCATTAGTGTCGCTAGCGTACAACGGCTTTTAGAAGAGTTGAACGAGATCGGTCAAACTGCCTTTTATTTTATTTTTAATTTTTTTAATGTTTATCGTTTGCCGTTTTCCCACCCTAATTCACATCCTGTCACGCTTCCAAATGTAAGCCCCGACAATACCAAGATTAATCAATAGCTGTAGTTAATGAAGAGAGGGTCACTGCCCAGTGCGTCAACATATAAATGACGCGCCTAACATATGTAATATATATGCTACTGCATATCTTTGTCATCTACTGCTTCTTCCGAGACGTCTTGTGGAACTAATCCTCGATGCTTTATGTCTTTCACTAATATATGTGACTTTTCATATTCTGAAATGACTCCAAAATGCAAAGTTCATTCCAATTATCTGTCTTTCAACTCGGTTACTAGTCAATGTCATTCTTTCATGCCACAAATGGAATGTGCGTCTCCAATCTTCATATCTCATGTTATGCATTAGAGTTCATGGATAAAACTCAGCCCTCGTAACATACAATTCTGCACGTTAAACCATCATAAAAGGATCTCCATTATCTTTTAATGAAGTCTTCGTAAATGTATATCTTTTTATGACGTTAATCCGTCACACGTGCACGATATGCTTTGAGTTGTCTGTTCTTTAGTTTCATATTGAAATTACTAGTAAGATGAGGCAAAACCCAATCAATCTTTTATAATGCATTCAAGATTTTGTTATGTCTATTTGAAATCTCACAAAGTAAAATTCATGAAGCAAGCTTAACTTTCATTATTTTGGCTTTCAACCAAGTCATATGCAAGAGAAATGATATAATTACTTGCATAAATACTCATCTCAATCAATAATACCCAATTGACACATATATTTGGATGATAATCGATGAAAGCTTCGATCGTTGGGGAAAATACTCAGATTACTCAATCCACACAATTTTATCTCACGCTACCATTGGTGTTTGCGAAAATATAGCAGTACCTGTATTAGTACTGTGATATGTTCATAAAATTCAGTAATTGTGCAAATGGTTCATTCCAGTGGGAAAAAAAAATTTCTTGATTTTCAAACCTTTACATATAGAATGTCGTATTTGTATTTCTTATGCACTATCTGTTTATTAGGTTTTGGAGAAAACCTTAACTTATCTTTAATTGGAACAACCATTTGAATGACAATGAAATACTTACTCGAATGAGCATTATCTTTATGGATAATATGAGTCTCGCAAAAGCGTGATTTCTCATATCCAATTATCTCCAACAAAGCCATATTATTTTTCATAAATCTGACGCGCCAAACATTTATTTTTACCATTAAGACATTGTAGGATAAGTCTAGATTTGTCAGTCATATATGTGTAATATTAAGCCCTATTCAATAATGAAATACACAACATTCTCTTTCGAAACAAGCAACATTTCTTTATGAAGTGAATTATATCAAATATGTTACTATAATATTCAACATTGACATTACTATAATATTGAGTTTATGATTTTGTACACATATTTGCTTTACATTAATAAAAAAAGAGCATAGCTAATACAAATATTTTGCGTAGAACAAGAGCATCAACAAATCACAAAAAAATGTTACATAGGCTTGTACAATTTTTATCCAAGCCACATCAACAAAACATTGTGATTTACTTTTGAAAATTTTCTTCGAATAAAATTACTTTATTATGATATTTGACTTGGCTACAATGGATTTGAATTTGATATGAATTAAGTTCTAATAAGGAAAGATACGATTAATTTCAAAACACAATACTATCATTAAATAGCACGTGAATTGTGATAATCATTATAAGGCATATGATTATTGAATTTATAAGTTTGCTGAGCAATATGATCGGGGACATGGAGTAGTCAAGGGTGGAGAAGCCTATACACTTGTGAGTACGGACTTATTTTTTAATTGAACTTATTTATTGAGTATTTAATTTATTTTAATTTTACTTAAGTTAAGAATTTAACTTAAACTATTCACATCTCTTTCATACTTTCACTACTCACCCCTCACACTACAACGACCATACACCCCATTATCATATCACTGCAACCATCCACCACCACTTCACACATCCACTCCTACCACTCACCCCCATTACCGCCACCCACTCCTACCACTCATCCCAACTACCACCACCCACTTTTACCACACCCCATTATCACACCACCACCACATCCACCTACCACCACTTCACAAATCCACCAGATCCACTCCCACCATCACCAACCACTCCATTATCCCACCACCACCACCACCACCCACCCTATTATCCCATCACCACTTCAAGCATTCATCATCCCACCCCCACCACCCACCCCACTATCCCACCACTACTTCACACATCCACCATCCTACCCCACCACCAGGGGCGGAGCCAGGAATTTGAATCTTGTAGGGCTAAAAAATTTTTTGTTAAGATTCGTCCATACATTTGTTTCATTAATGCAAAATATAAAATGTATTACATGGGGATAAAAACTAGAATCATCTAAAATTATAACTAATACATAACTAGCTGAATTTTAACCTACGATGTCCGCTCATCTCAAACTCAGTAATTACCTCATCATTACTGATACAATCTGCAAAACTCCTTTCAACATAAATGACCATGAGATCATCAAGAAACTCATCATTCCTCTTATTTGTAAGTTTATTCTTAATGATGTTCACAGATGAAAATGTTTTTTCTGTTGTTACTGTAGATTCTGGAAGAGTTAAGATAAGGCAGATCAATCTGTAAATCATAAGATAAAATGTCGACTTTCCGGATTCAACCAACCGCTGGCACAAATCCGATATAGAAGCCATATTTGTAAAAGTTAAATTCAATCCCTGCTAGAAAGAATCCACACTCCATAACATATGCTGAAAAATCTGAAGGATAAAACTTCGAAGCAAGTTTACACACATCTTCTGCTTTAAATGCTTGAAAATCATTGTGTGGATGAAATGATGCACTAAGAACAAGAAGCTCCATTGAACTATCCGCAAATCTAGTATTAAGCTCTGTCAACTAATAGTCAATAACAGCATAAAATATGTTGACTCGATAATAGAGACCATTTGTTATTTCTTCATCCCTGACGCCTTTCTTATAAGGAGCAGACATATCCGGCATAACAGTAGCATGTTCAGAACAAAATGCTTCAACCTTCATAATCAAATTGTTCCATCCATCATTTCTCATAACTTGAAGTTTTTCTTTTGTTACTGAAAGAAAATCCACATCATTCAAAATGTCTATGTCTTTCTTTTGAAAAACTTGAGAAAGAAACTCCGTAATCTTCATGACGTCATGCATCAATATCAAACAATAGACAAAATCAAACTTTTTCATAGCTTTACCAATTCCATATGCTTCTCCTCGAACTTTATCTACTCCGTTCTTGTATAAATCATCAATAGTTGCTCGGGTAGCTCCATTCAAATTTATCAAACTTGAAATTGAACGAAGGTGTGAACCCCAACGAGTGGCCCCAGTTCTTTGTAAAGTACAAGCCTGATTCATACCCGAACCAGTCACAAGTGTACCAGCTGCCACTAAATCTAGAATTTTTGCTTCTTTGCATAATTTTAACATTGAATGTCTTTTTTCGGATGAGTCAACAAAGTTAACAATCATATTCAAAGTGGAAAAAAATTGCCACACATTAGAGACTCCTTTAGCTGCAGCATTTAAAGTCAGTTGTAGACAATGAGCGAAGCAATGAACATAATAAGCATCTGGACACTCCCTTAGAAACAACGCCTGCAAGCCATTAAATTGCCCACGCATGTTGCTTGCACCGTCATAACCTTGGCAACATATATTTTCTTCTTTAAGATCATATTGAGTAAGGATCCTAGATATCTCATCCTTCAAAGTTTGAGAACAAGTGTCAACAACACTAATCACTTTAAAAAATCGTTCTCTGATTAATCCTTTGCAATCCACAAAGCGAAGGATGACTACCTTTTGCTCTTTATTTGCCACATCAAGAGCTTCATCTACAAGAATGCAAAATTTGGACTCGCCTATTTCCTCACGAATTTTGGCTCTAACTTTGTTCCCGAGAATATTTGCAATTTGCTTTTGAATTGTTGGAGATGTATATTTGTTGGCATTTTTTGGAGCATTGTCAAGGACTTTGTGATAATCCTCATTCACTTGTTTCAATAGATCCAAGATTGCATCAAAATTTCCACCATTAAGAGAGTCATCCGATTCATCATGACCTCTAAAAGAACAACCTTGTCGTGCCAACACCTTTACAACCTCTATAGTAGCAACAAGTCGAAGTCGGTTATCTGCTACTTCTTTTGAAGACAATGTGCTCATTATTCTCTCTATATGATTGGAGGGATTTTTCAAACTTTCCCACTTGTGCACGGAAGAGTTATGCATAGAATTAACCCCTCCCACATGAGCTATGATGCCTAACTTCTTGGACATTGCATTCTTCCATCCATTGAACTCGATGTTAGCAAAATATAAATCTCTGGATGAGTTGCTATCAAATAAGAAACAAGGAAAGCAATATGCTTTATCCTTCTCAGGAGAATACTCAAGCCAAGACCATTCTTTGAACCATTTGTGACTAAATCTTCGATTTTGAACACCATCCCAAGTAGGGGGATAACTACTTAAATGAGGTTGATAAGGCCCTAACACTACATAAGCTCTCCGAACATTGTCACGGTCATTAACAGGGTACTTGCATATTGCACGTCGTTTGCCCGGGTCTCTTTCAAGTGAATTAATATCAAAATTTTCTTCAACAGGAATCCCTTCGTTAACGGATTTTTCAGAAATATCTTGAGTTTCTACCATATTTTCATTCACAATATCACGAGGATCATTGTCATTACCACTTGAGGAGACATCACTTTTCCACCATGATAATAAATTCTTCATACGTTTGAGATTTCTATTTTCTGCCATTGTATTTATTATGGCTGAAATATTATCAGTACCTGTAAAATAAATATGTAATCAAATATCAGCAACTACAAAAACAAACAAGTAATCAATAGAGTTTACAATTGACTTCAAATCTAATTACTGAAAGGTAGTTCACGACTTCAAGCATTTACAAAGTAATGAATATTTTACCTAACAAATGAAGGAATAGAGACAACAATTGGGACATCAATTAGTAAAGCTAATTTCAAACAAAAGGTACAGCTAGAACTACATATTTTTTGATAAACAAACTAACAGCTAGGAGCATTAGGAATCTGACTACTATTATACTTCAATTCCTAAATAAATTGTGTAGAGAAATGTAACAAAAGGTACTGAATAACTACAGATTTCTAGCCTCAGCTCAAAACTAGTTTGAATCAATTAAAGATGATTTAGCGCAATGCAAATCCAGCCAAAATCTTCTAAAAGTCTAAATTCTAAAACACAATTACACAATTACACAAGCCATTTAAGAAAACCTAAAAAGTGAATTGATCAATCGTGAGAAGTGGAGAGAAGTAGAGAAGTGGTTAGTGAGTTAGCGAGTGCCTGACCTAACCGAGGGCGAGGAGCAATGACCGACGGAGGCAGCTGGTGGGCGACAGCCGAAGAGGGCGAGGGGCGAGGTAGCTCAGGCAGGCAAGGAGCAATCGAGCCGAGGACGCCGCACGAGATTGTGGAAGAATGAAGATGTGGATTGAAAGTTTGAAACTTGAAAGAGGAGGGGCGGAGAGCCAGAGACGGACAGCGGGAGAGGGGGAGAAACAATGGTTATAAAACTATGAAGAAAGAATGAAACAAATATTTAATTTTTAAATAATTTTTTTTCCTCAAAAATCTGCCCGGGCTGGAGCTTTGCCACATGCCTCCGCCCTTGCCCACCACTCACTCACCCACACCACAACCATTACCACCACCCATTCACACATCCATCGTACCCTACTACCTCACCACCATCCTTCTACCTCACTATCACTCTCCACCACCCACTCACCCCAATACCACCATCACACACCATCACTTCACACATTCATCCTCTCTTATTTATTTAACTGATATTAAGTTAAATTAATTATTGAAAATTGAAGTACATAAAATTGAGTCTAAATAATAGAATCACTCTTAGTTTATAGTGTATCGTATTTTCCTATGTTTTTGGATATTAATTATGATTTTATTTTTAAATTTTGATTTATAAAATAAAAAATCAGAGTATTTTATTTGATGAATAAATTTAGATATTAAGTTTTGTCATATCTTTTGGATTATGAATGGCATAGAAAGAAAGTTTACTCGCTCAAAATCACAACGTGATATATCAGACTTTCCGCCAGCAAGATCATCAACTGTGACAGTCCATCCTATATCCAGCCTCTGCATTCATTCAGCGTGGGTTTGTTTTTCATTTTGGAGGGAAAATATGTCTGTATAAATATTTTACCAGCAAAGTAATGAAAACAAGACAGCTTTACCGTGTGACCATCCGGCGAGCTTCATTTCTCATGGTCACAAATAAATTTCATAAGGGTGGTAGCAATGATGTGCTTTTCAGTTTACTAAAGATCAGGCTACCACTCATTAATACAGGAGCAATCGGAAAGGCTGTCATGCCCCCAAAACCACAAAGGCACGAGTAAGGAGAATTATTATTCACTTCTTTTCACTGCTAAAACAAACTTACATTATTACAATAGTGCTTAACCTCCCCATTAATATTTAATAAAGGGGTCACATAAGTAATCACAAATCATTAACGACCAAAAACATCATACTATAGACTTAAAATGATGATTTCTCATATATCCGAAATATAAGCTATTAGCATACTATAATTTTATTATAAGGCTAATTAGTCTTTTCTTCATTTGCTTGTATTAAGTTTATATACCCAGAAATTCAATTCAGACTTATCTCTAAGCTTGCATGGTATTAGACGCACCATCCCGATTCATTGCTACTTTGGTTGATGGTTGGGAGATTGATAAGGCAAAGATTATTACGTGGATTAACAACTCTGTTACCTACTCGATTGGTGCTCAGCTAGCGAAGTATGAGACTGCGAAGGAGGCATGAGATCATCTAGAGAGACTCTACACTCAATCCAACTTTGGCAAGCAGTATCAATAGGAGATGGATATTTGTGCGCTTCAGCATTGACTGAATCGGCTGAGTTGAGGACAGTGAAGGCTTATATCTCTCGGCGTGAAGAGCAACGACTGGTTCAGTTTCTAATGGCACTTCGTGATGACTTTCAAGGATTGCATGGTGCGATTATTCACCGTAGTCCTCTTCCTTCTGTTGATTCTATTGTCAACGAGCTGTTGGCCGAAAAGGTTCATCTCAAGTCTAATGACAAGGACACTCCATCACCCACAGCGCCCGCTGTCCTTGCTGTACCACATCGACCATTCGGTGGCAGTGCGCCCAAGTCGTCAATGAAAGTGTCTTCAGACGAGTGTGCCTTTTGCAAGCAGAAGGGACATTAGAAGGCTAAGTGCCCAGTATTATTGAGCAGAGGCAAAGCGCAGCAACAACAACGTCCACCCAAGCCTCAGCAGCGTCCCCACATTCACCTCAGTTCACCAATGATGTTGTTGCCCCGTCTGTGAATTAGTCCATGTTTGAGCAGTTCCAGAAGTTCCTTGCCTCTCAGCCTCATGCCATGTCCGCCTCTTCCTCAAAAGGTTTGTGCTCATCGTCCGTCTCAGGTATATCATCCTCCTTGTGGATTCTTGATTCGGATGCCTCCCATCGTATGTCTCCTCACTTTCCATCCTTTGTGTCTTTGTCTCGTTTCATCTCTTCCCATTATGACCGCTGATGGCACTCACCATATGTCTCCTCATTTAATGACAGTAGGTTCTGTTGTCACATCTCATATTTCTCTTCGTGATGTGACGCAGTAGGAAGCTAGATAAAAACAACTAACTCTGCCGAAGCTAGGGTTAGGGATGAAAATGAAATTTTATTTGATTTGAAAGTAAGTTTTGTGATGATCCTACAAAGAAAGTAACTTTTCTATTTATACAGAAGAGTAGAATTGTTGGATCCTGAGGATCATGTACCTCATGTGGTTTTGATGATGACAACACTCGACTAACACTTTAAGTTGAGTGTGTAGGAACCTGTAGCAGGATGAGAACATCTGATGGACAGAAGGACTCTAAGTCAGAGAGTCAAGCGAGGGACAAGAACCTGTGTTGGACACAGAGGGACTTGAAGGAAATGAAGTCAGAACCGAGTCAACCGAGTAGTTGCTAGAATCTCGGAGATCGTGATTTGATAACGAGAATCTCGAAGATTGTGATTTGATAACGAGAATCTCGGAGATCCAGATTTGATACTAATTACACATAACCGCTGGTTACTTATTAAAGGGAAATCATAGGAATCAAGGAAAGGAGAGCAGAAGCTTGAGTAAGCCATCCGTGCATCAAGAGCTAGCCTTTGGAGTGTGGGAGAAGACTAGACGATTCGGGGAATCGTTGGAGGGACTTGTCTCTGGAAGTCGCGATTAGTGATCCGGGATCATCAGGCTTAGGTGACTTGATTTTGTGATAGTTAGCGATACTATTACTTGTGTACGAATAGTGTAAGTATTTGTACAGTCTATAGATTAATAAAATAATCTTTAGACGAATTGCGCTGTGCTTGATACTCTGAGGTACACGTACCTGCCAACTAAGTTTAGGTTCCTAACAGTTCCTATACCTAGGGTGTTATTACTAATCACGATCCTATCAAGAATATTCTAAACTACTCATTTATTAAAAATAAAATTAATGCGAGAAATCGTTATTTCTGGAATCTTCTAGTTTGAACCGCTTCTGGAAACTTCTATTCTCCCGCATCAGTCTCCCCCACTTCGAAAGAACTCGTCCCTGAGTGTGATTTTGGATAAAGGGGCACGTTCGGATGGTACTCGTACAAATCAGAGACATTAAAAGTATGAGAGATATCATAGCAAGGTGGAAGGTCGACGACATAAGCATTATCATTAATCCTTTTTAATATGCGACATGTCCAATCTTCTTCTGCTTCAGTTTGTTATAAGTTCCAGCGGGAAAGCATTCTTTTCGAAAGAAAGCCATAACCATGTCACCTTCATCGAAAATTTTGGGACGCTTGTGACGATCAGCTGCTAACTTGTAGTTGACATTGGATTCCTCCAATTTGTTCTTCACTTCCCTTAGCACAGAATCCATGTGGTGGGCAAGTTGTTCAGCTGCAGTGCTGTAGCTAGGAATGTGAGGCAGTGGCACTAGGTCAACTATGTGCTTCGGGGGACTTCGATATACAAGATGAAATGGAGTTCTTCCTGTCGATCTATTCACCATACTATTGTAAGTAAATTCAGCAGGAGCAAGGGTCATATTTCATTGCTTAGGGCGATCACCACACAGACACCGAATGAGATTACGAAGAGTTCGATTAATAAACTCTGTCTGACCATCTTTGTGGATGAAAGGACTGCTATATCAAAGATCAGTTTGAAATAATTGCCAAAGTGTATGCCAAAAATGACTAAGAAATTTAACATCACGATCTGAGGTAATGTTTTTAGGGATCCCATGAAGGCGGACAATCTCCCGAAAAAATAATCGAGCAATATGAGAGGCATCTGCAGTTTTCTTGCATGCAACAAAGTGAGCCATCTTCGAAAAACGGTCCACTACGACAAAAACGGAGTCGATACCACGCTGAATCCATGGTAACCCTAGCACAAAATCCATCGATATGTCTTCCCACGGGGCATCAGGAATAGAAAGAGGAGTGTAGAGTCTAGTGTTTTGAGATTGCCCTTTGCTCGTCATGCAAGTAGTGCATTTTTGAACAAACTTATTGACATCCCGTCGAAGATGTGGCAATTAGTAACGTTCTTCCACCAGAGCTATTGTTTTATCTCTACCGAAATGAACTTCCCGATGAAGTTCAGAAATAAGTTCTTCTCTCAAGGAGCCACGAGGAATGCATAAACGATGTTGATAAAATAAATATCCATCATGTAACACATATGAATTGTCATGAAGGCCCACATGTAGTTTACACCACACATCCTGAAAATCAGCATCATCATGATATAAGTCTTTTAGAGTTTCGAAACCGATCACAACGGACTGCATCGTAATAAGTAGGGAAGCCCGACGGCTTAAAGCATCAGCAACTTTATTTTGATGTCCCGATTTGTGCTTCACCACAAATGTAAATTGCTGTAAATAAGAAATCCAACGGGCATGCATGCGATTCAAGTCTTTCTGATTATTGATATATTTAAGAGCTTGATGGTCGGTAAGCAAGACAAATTCCTTTTGGAAAAGATACTGCTCCCAATGCTTAATGGCACGAACCACATCATACAATTCCAGTTCATAGGTAGTCCATTTTTGATGAGCCTCGGATAACTTTTCACTGTGAAATGCAACTGGTCTACCATCTTGTGAAAGTACCGCACCAATACCAATAATAGAAGCATCTGTCTCTAGTTGAAACACCTTATAAAAATCTGGTAGTGCTAGAATAGGCGTTGTAGTCAACTTCTGCTTGATGATGTTGAAAGCTTCTTCTGCTGCAGGGCTCCAACTGAATTTTCCCTTCTTCAAACATTCCGTAATAGGAGCCATGATAGTGCTGAAATTACGAATGAATCGTCGATAAAATATGGCAAGACCATGGAAGCTTCGCACATCACTAATAGACCTAGGAGATGGCTAGTCACGAATTGCTTCAATTTTTGAATCATCAACCTGCAAACCATCAGCACTAACGACATATCCCTAAAATGTTAGCTTATCAGTCATGAAGCTACATTTCTTGAGGTTGATGAATAATTTATTTTGTTGCAGCACAGTCAACACCTCTCGTAAGTGGAGAATATGGTCGGCTGTGGCATGACTGAAGATCAAAATTTCATCAAAATAAACGAACAACAAATTTTCCAATAAAAGGTTTAAGAACCCGAGTCATGAGTCGCATGAATGTGCTGGGAGCGTTCGAAAGTCCGAATGGCATCGCCAACCACTCATATAATCCATCCTTCGTTTTGAATGCTGTCTTCCATTCATCACCCGGACGGATACGAATTTGATGATACCCACTGCGAAGATCCAACTTTGAAAATATAGAAGCATTCTTAAGCATATCATACAAGCGAGGAATAGGAAATCAATATTTTACTGTAATTTTGTTGATGGTACGACTGTCAACGCACATTCGCCAATTACCATCTTTTTTTGGAACCAGTAAGGCCGTTACAGCACAGGGACTCATGCTGTCGCAAATAACACCTTTCTTAAGTAACTCATTCACTTGCTTCTGTAAGATCTCATGCTCCGCAGGGCTCAGCCTGTAGTGAGGTAAATTTGGTAGAGACGCTCCAGTATAAGTTCAATATGATGTTGTATATCTCTGGCCGGTGGAAGTCCATGCGGTAGGTCATTAAGCATGATATCACTAAACTCTTCTAACAAGGATTCAATCTGAATAGGCACATCCGAAGCAGCTGCGATAGCATTATAAACAACCAGAGCGTAGGCAATAGGGACTTCTTTAATATGTGCAAAAAATTCTTTGCTAGGAGAGATCAGCAATGACGTAGGTGTAGGCTCTCTTCCTGCTGTAAACTGCAAAGAAGGTGTTAGCACAAATTTTACACCATTTTTAACGAAAGAATAAACGTTGTCACGTCCCTTGTGAATGGCGTTCATGTCAAATTGCCACGGGCTTCCCAAGAGGATATGACAGGCAATCATGTCCACCACATCACAAAGAACATCATCCTCATAGTTGCCAATAGAAAAATGAACCAAACATTGTTCAGTGACGGTAACAATGCCTGTAGCAGTTATCCATCCCAACTTGTAAGGTGTCGGGTGCCTCCGAGTAGGAATATTAAGGTCCCTCACAATCGATCTAGAGTTGATGTTCTCACTGCTGCCGCTATCAATGATGATATCAAAAACACGTTGTTGGATCCGACACTTTGTCCGAAAAATATTATGACGTTGTGATACGTCAACAGGTGCTGGAGTGGATAATAGTAGTCGTTGTACGACTCCAGTAAAGTGTTCCCTTGTATCAAAATTATCATCCTCCGCAATGACATCTTCAGGGCTGATGAGTACTGATAATCGTATTTTTAATCTTTTATACATGTCAGATATAAGTTTCAGAGGTCAAATTGTAGCCAAAAATAATTTATAGACCTTGGTAAGCCAAGGGTCGATCCTAGGAACAGGCGTGTGTATATACTAGCTAGCAAAAAATATGTTCAGCTACTCCTAATGGAAATTCTGAGTTTGTTCTAATTATCCTAATTTTTCTAATTAATATAACTAACGGTTGATTCGATCAGAGAAAGCAATTCCAAGATCGAACTTCACCCATGCTCGCAACACAATTCATGCAATCAGTCACACCATATAGTCATGCAAAATAGCTTTGGAAATAACCTAAATTGACATCAGATGAGCCGCCCATTCACGGATCATCACCTGAATTAATCTACACTATTGAACGCCGCCCAATCACGGATTATCAACAGTTTCGATTTATTAGATACAAAGGTTTCCAGACAAAATATGTCAATTCTTCTATCGATTCATGTACTAACAATATAGCTACCATGTCTCTACATCAATCCTATTTGTTCTAGTTAACTGCTTCAGACCCATTCATCTTTTTGGCATCTAACCTAGTTTCGTTCTAACATGCAGTCATCCCAATCAATGATCAACAATGGTAAAACGATACAATGAAGCATAATAGAATTGAAAACATAAACTTGCATTAGACTAAAATTGATGTTTGTACAAATCACATGAAATCAGGTTACAGGCATGGGATCCGTAGGATCCCAAAACTAAATAAACTACTCGCTACTCATCGGGATTACTACCAATACAAGAACGAAGAACCCGTGACGACGATCTTCACTCCAAGCTATCCTCTTCTCTCTTGCGTTCATTCTCCAAAATCGTCCAACCCCTCTGAACGAGCTCTCGATTTCTATTTATATGAAAATCAATTGGGTTGATTTTTAAAATTGATTTGCGGCCCGGTTTGGTGCCAAACCGGCGGTTTCAATGTTCAAACCGCCAGTTTAACTTATAAACCGCCGGTTCTGCATTGAACCGACCCCTTTCAAAGAAAAACGAAATTTTGCCTTTGGGGCCGGTTTGACCAGTGACCCGCCTGTTTGACCAGTGAACCGGCGGTTCTTACTTGAACCGGGCTACTGTTCACTCAGCACTGTAAATCTGACTTTTCTTGCAATTTTGACCATCTAAACCTTCGAATTACGTCTTTCTATAAACTACAATGTTGTAGCCCTTCGAGTTAGCTTTCCAACAAGATATAGCATGCCTGAATCGGATAAGAATCATGTTCTCGGCAAGCCTTTGATGACGAATAGGTCAATCTGCCCAGATTTGGTCTGTATTCGTTTGAATCTTTGTGTTTTGCCTTATTTTGCTCCAAACGAACTACAAGTCCTCAATTTAATATAACTTGACCTGAAATGAGAGTAGAGTGGTGAAAACACAATCAAAAGTTCGGGAGAGGAGCGAAATTCATCATCGAATGAAGCGAATAATCGGAAAGAAATCAACCGATCAATTACTTCAACAGTTGGATCTTCAACTTCCTCAGTATGCTCAACAATATTGGCGACTCTTTGATTAGGGCAAGTGTTGGAAATATGGCCATATTCACCACAACGATTACACTTGTTTCCATAAGGCCTGGCGTAAGGATTATGAGGTGCTTTATTTGGGGGCACGACACGAGTGAGAAGGTCTACGAGGGTCAGCATAGTGGGACTCATCACGCTGAGTAGACGGTTCATCATTTTCAATACTTTGGATGAGGCTGATTTTTTAACACTGGCCGCGATAACTGAGATTCGATATAACTCTTCAGTATATTCTTGGACAGACCTGGAGGCTTGTCGACAATTTTGATAGCGCTGAAAAAGTGTCTGCTCATAATCGGGAGGATGAAAACGTCTAAACAGTAATTGCTTCATTTTTCTCCAAAGGCGCACAGGTTGTTTACCTTGTTGACGACGATTATGTTGTAGCGGATCCCACCACGCGCAAGCACCTCCTTTAAATTTATATGCCACATACTTGACTTGCTTGTCTTCTTCAATATTGAGAAGCTCAAAGAATTTCTCCACCTCTGAAATCCAGCCTAAAAAATCTTCAATATGCAAATTGCCATGAAAACGGGTAGATCGGCTCGAATTTGTAAGCCTCGTTCCCACACGGCTACAACGGCTCCATCAGCATCCACAGCTTCATCGTCTGAGGAATCAGGATGATGAACAATAGGTCGTTGTTGACGAGAAGACGGGATTATTACCACCAACAGGTGCAGCCTGATGACCGGCACCAAAAGGTTGAATAGGGGCTGCGGGTGGGGCTTGGGCATTCAACCTCATATCTCGCAGGAGTTCAACAATCTGAAGTTGTGTTTGTTGCAACTCACGAATGGCATCCAACACAGGATTAGCAACATCATTGTTTCCGTTACCAGCCATGGGTCCAGGAGGGATTGACTTCTGATACCACTTGACGCAGTAGGAAACTAGATGAAAACAAATAACTCTGCCGAAGCTAGGGTTAGGGATGAAAATGAAATTTTATTTGATTTGAAAGTAAGTTTTGTGATGATCCTATAAAGAAAGTAACTTCTCTATTTATACAGAAGAGTTGAATATTTCTAGACTACTCATTCATTGAAAATAAAATTAATGCGAGAAATTGTTATTTCTAGAATCTTCTAGTTTGAACCGCTTCTGGAAACTTCTATTCTCCTGCATCATGATGTCTACTATATTCTCCTAGTCTTGCTATGAACCTTGTGTCTGTTAGTCAATTATTTGTATCTGGTTTTTTAGTCACCCTTTCTTCTTCCACTTGTTATGTGCAGGATCCTCTATCTCAGGCGGTGATTAGGACAGGCCGTAGGAAGGGTAGACTCAATGTCTTGGACGAACTCAAAGTATCGGATGTGGCTGCTTCTAGTGTGGATTTATCCTCCTTTCGTCTAAGTCAATTATCGTCTAATTTCTATTTGTAGCATTTTCGTTTGGGTCATGTTTCAGCGTCTCGTTTGCGTTTTTTGGCTTCTACGAGAGCTTTAGGACATTTGAACTCCCTTAACATTTCTGATTGTAGTGGCTGTAAACTTGCAAAATTTTTAGCTTTACCTTTTCCAAAAAGTGTTTCTTCATCTCTTGCTTCCTTTGATATTGTGCATTCTGATGTATGGGGACCTGCTCCCGTGTCTACTAAGGGTGACTTTAAGTATTATGTTTCATTTATTGATGTTTCCACTCGTTACACTTGGGTCTATCTTATGAAGATTTTGTGGGTACTTATAGTGACTTTAGAGCTCTCGTACAAACACAACATTCTGTTGTCATTAAATGTTTTCGTTGTGACTTAGGGGGTGAATATACTTCTAACGAGTTTTCTTAGTTACTTGCTTCTGATGGGACCATTCGTCAAACCTCATGTACCGACACACCTCAACAAAACGGTGTCGCTGAAAGGAAACTTCGTCATTTTGTTGTGACCGCTCGCTCATTCCTATTGTCCGCCAAGGTTCCTTGTCTCTTTTGAGGGGAGGCTATCCATACCGCTGCCTATGTCAGAAATAGAAACCCAACATCTCACAATTCAGGTCTGTCACCCTTTGAAAAATTGGTTGGCAATCCCCCTGATTATGCCTCTTTACGTGTTTGTTGGTTCCACTTGTTTCATGCTTCGACCTCACATCGAGCGCGATAAATTGTCTCCTAAGTCTGCCTTGTGTGTCTTTTTAGGTTATGGTATTGGCCAAAAGAGAAATCATTGTTTTGATCCAGTTAGCCAGAAATTATATGTCTCTCATCACGTCGTGTTTTTAGAGCATATTCCTTTTTTTTTTCTATCCCCGATAGTTCTCATCACATGCCTCAGACAGATTTTCTTCGTATTGATCCTTTTGATATTGACACCGATGAGGCTATACCTATTGATACTGTGGTTCCCGAGACACACACCTCCGACCTCCTCTACTACGATTGCTCAGTCATCTGAAGAGATTACGAATCATCCTCCTTTGCGTCAGTCCACTCGTCCTCGTAAGTCCACTAAACTTCCCGATTTTGCGTACTCTTCATACTCTACTTCCTTTGTTTCATTTCTTGTGTCTCTTCACTCTTTGTCTGAGCCTTTATCCTACAGAGAGGCTGTTGTTGACCCCCTTTGGCAGGCTGCTATCGACGTGGAACTTACTACTCTACGTGGCACTCACAGATGGGATTTCGTATCGTTGCCGTCGGGGAAGCGAGCCATTGGCTCGCGCTGGGTCTATAAGATCAAGACCAAATTGAATGTGTCCGTGGAGCGGTTCAAGGTCCGTCTTGTTGCTAAGGGCTATTCACAAGAATATGGTATGGATTATGAAGAGACTTTTGCGCCAATTGCAAAAGATGACAACCATCCACACGCTGATCGCAGTTGCTTCCATTCAGTAGTGGAAAATATCTCAGATGGATGTCAAGAATGCCTTTCTGTATGGTGATCTTCACGAAGAGGTCATTGTGACACCCCCTCCGGGTGTTGAGCACCAGCCCGGTCATGTGTGCAAGCTGCGATAAGCTCTCTATGGTCTCAAACAAGCTCCTCGAGCTTGGTTTGAGAAGTTCTCCACAGTGATCACCTCTCTTGGCTTTCTTCCCAATCAGCATGATTTTGCTTTGTTTGTCAAGTGTATAAGTTTATGTCGCATCCTGATGTCCTTGTATGTTGATGATATGATTATTACCGGCAATGACTCTGATGGAATTGGATCATTGAAGTCAGACCTGTCTCCGTCCTTTGCTATGAAAGATCTGGGTTCATTGCGTTACTTTTTGGGTATATAGGGGCCTTCTCTTCGAAGGGCTACCTTCTCTCACAGTCGAAGTATGTATCAGATCTCTTTGAACGTGCTCGTCTCATTGGCAAAAGGACTGTTGACACTCCACTTGAAACTAATGCTCGCTATTCTCTGTCTGACGGCTCTCCTCTACCTGATCCTAGTCTATACCGCACGTTGGTAGGGAACTTGATTTATCTCACGGTTACTCGTCCCGATATTGCGCATGTTGTTCATGTTGTCAGTTAATTTGACACTACTCCTACCACAGTTCATTGGACTGCAGTTCGTCGTATTCTCAGGTATCTTCGTGGTACTCAGTTTCAGAGCCTACTGTTTCCTTCATCCTCTTCGTTAGAGCTGCGTGCCTACTTTGGGGGCTGGTGATCTTACTGATCGCAAGTCCACCACTGGATTCTGTATTTTTCTTGGAGATTCTCTCATCTCTTGGAAGAGCAAGAAGCTGAGTATCGCGCTATGGTCACTACTATATGTGAGATTGTTTGGTTATGCTGGTTACTTACTGATCTAGGTGTCACTATCCATCATCCTACGCCGCTACACTTTGATAATCAGAGTGCCTTCTAAATTGCTCGTAACTGAGTCTTTCATGAGCAAACTAAGCATATTGAGATTGATTGTCATGTCACTCGTCATCATTTACAGCTCGATACGATTGCATTGCATTATGTTCCCTCTTCTCTTCAGATTGCTGATTTGTTCACGAAGGCACATTCCACTACGCGCTTCCGCTTCTTAGCTGACAAACTCTCAAGGCTTATTGTTGTAGCATCGTGAGTTTGAGGGGGATATTATCATAGTATTATTTATTATAAGGCTAATTTAGTCTTTTCTTCATTTGCTTGTATTAGGGTTATATACCCAAAACATTACATTCAATACCATAATTCAATTCTGACTTTCCTCTAAGCTTTCATAAGCAAACATCTTCATACAGAGACAGAGGCAGGATTGAAAAGTATATAGGGTTGGAATTTTGTTTTCCATTTGGAATAAAATGGAAGGATGTATTTTGGATAATAATTTACAAAATTAAAATATGTCATAAAAGATACTGAATTATACAAAATACCCTACTAACTAAATTTTACCCTCTGAGGTCCACTCATTTCAAATTCATTGACTACATCATCATTGTTAATACAATCTGCAAGTGTCCTTTCTATGTAAAGGACCATAAAATCATCGAGAAATTCAGCATTCATCTTATTTCTAAGATTATTCTTGATGATGTTCATGGATGAAAATACCCTTTCCGTTGTTGTTGTAGATACCATAAGAGTCAAAATAAGACAAATCAGTAGATAAATCATTGGATAATATGATGACTTTCCTGATCAACAACCTGCACAAATCAGATATAAAAGCCATATTTGCGAATGTTGGATCCTGCTAGATACCATGTAGAAAGAACCCACACTCCATATCTAGTGCAACCATATCATACGATGAAAAGTCTGAAGGATAAAAATCTGAAGCAAGTTTACACATATCTTCAGCTTTGAATGATCGAAAATCATTGTTTGGATGATATGATGCACTAAGAATAAGAAGCTCCATAGAACTCTCTGGAAATCTACTATCCAGCTCTATCAATTGAAAGTATCACATAATAAAGTATATTGACCCGAAAGAAGTGCTTATTTATTATATCTAATTCGCTATCTCTCACACCTTTCTTGTAAGAAGCTGACATATTCGGCACAGTAATAGCATGCTCAGAACAAAATGCCTCAACCTTCATAATCAAATCATCTCATCCATTCTTTCTCATATATTGAAGTTTTTCCTTTCGTTATTGAAAGAAAGTGCACAACATTCAAAATGTCAATATTTTTCTTTTGAAAAGCTTGAGAAAGAAACTCGGGAATCTTCAACAGTTCGTGCATCAAAAACAAACAATAGACAAAGTCAAATTTTTTCATAGTTTTACCAATTACTTTTGCAATTCTTGGCTCTAACTTTGTTGCCAAAAATATTTATAATTTTCTTTTGAATTGTTAGAGATGTATAGTTGGCATTTTTTGGAGCATTGTCCAGCACTTTATGATAATCCTCATTCACTTTTTTCAAAAGATCCAAAATCGCATTAAAATTGCCACTATTAGAAGAGTCGGCCGATTTATCATTACTTCTAAAGAACATCCTTGTCGTGCCAACACCTTCACAACCTCTATAGTAGCCACAAGCCGAAGCCAGTTATCTACTACTTCTTGTGACGATAATGAGCTTATCATTCTTTCCATGTATCTGGAGGGGTTTCTCAAATTTTCCCAATTTGACATTGAGGAACTATGTACGGAATTAATCCCTCCCACATGAGATAAGATGCTCGATATCTTGGACATTGCATTCTTCTAACCATAAAATCCAATTTCAGTGAAATGTGGATGCCGGGAAGGGTAACTATCAAATAAGAAACAAGGGAAGCAATATGCTCTAACTTTGTCAAGAGAATATTCAAGCCAAGGCCACTCCATGAACCATTTATGACCAAATCTTCGACCTTGAACTCCATCCCAAGTAGATGGATAACATTTTAAGTGGGGTTGATTCGGTCCTAGCACGACATAAGCTCTCTGAACACTATCACATTCAAAGGATACTTGCATATTGGATGACGTTTTCCAGGACCCCTTTCAAGTGAAGTAATATAAAAAAATTTCTTTCTTTTCAATTGTTTGATTTTGATCATCTTCTAATGATACCTCGGAAAAATTCCTACTCTCCTCCCCACTTCCATTACGAATCTCTTGACATTCACTATCGCTATTACTTGAAGAAACATCACTTTTAAACCCTTGTAATCAATTTTTGTACGCTTAGCATTTCTTTGACCGTCAATGTTTTCAATAAGCCTATATATAAACAATCCGTGAGCAACCCTTTCAAATTTAGTGTTGTTTCGTTCAGCTCTCCGACTTAATGCTCTGTTAGTTTTCAATTTGCTCTAACAAATCCCCAATTAACTCTAACAACTAGAAAATCGAAGCAAATCAAATTGATCTCATATCTCAATGACCATAAAGAAATATGATCTAACTCTTTTGAAGATGAAAAGAAGACGGTCAAACTCTTTTGAATTTACCTGAAGCGACGCTTGAGATGGTTGCCTCCGCCAACGAGCGAGACGAACGTGATGAGCACGCCGAGCTCCACCTGGTAAACCCACTCCTTCGGCTCGTTCTCCTCCACAAAACCACTGCACAGCAGGTCGGCAGTTGTCCCCTTTCTCCTCTGCTCTTCTGCCTCGCCGAGTTAGGACCGTTCGCTGTGTGAGTGCGAAGGTAGGACCATTTGAACCCGCCGGGCCCCTAGCGATAGAGGGCGGAATCACAAAGATCTTTGGCAGTTGGCAACGAGGATTTTGGGTGATTTAGGGTTGAAAAATTTGTTGTGGTGTGAAGGTTTTGGAGAAGATCCTTGGCAGTGTGACCTCCTCATACTATTAGGGTTCGAAAATCTAGCCTAGAACATGTTTTTTCAAAACAATTTTATTACATTTTTTTTACTTCCCTAAAACTACTTGGGCTATAGCCAAGTAGCCAAAGGCTTCTTTCGTCTCTGTCTTCATACGACCTCAACTCAATTCTAAAAAATTCCTATAAAGAATTAGGGGCAAGTTTACCAACTCAGTAGGTAAACTTAATTCCACTCTTACTTCTTTTGATTTTATATCCACGAAAGTATGCATGTGCAAAAGGTTGTCACCAGCCTGGCCCCAACCATCGACGACATATCTTGTTACCGAATAATCTGCATGACATACATATTTTTAATCATTTATATTCTCTATGTATGTTTCGAGTATCAAGTTGCAGTAAAACATAATTTATAACCTAAGCAAGTTCAAGGGTCGACCCAAAGAGTAAACACGTGTATATATTATGTAAGATAGTGGCTTTGATTAGTAAGAAAAAGGTTGTAATTAACTCACTAGATGATTCTGACGCAAGAACAAGATCAAGTATATAAAATTAGTATTCATGAATCAAACTTCACCTAGGCGCACCGCTCAATTCATGAAATAAAATGTATAATTACTCATATTATACGATGAATGAGAAAAAACTATGTGGTTATAAGTAAGCCAGCCACTTCAGATCATTACTTTTCGCGACGCATTTTGTACTACGAGTTCCTCCAATGAGGTATACACTCGATTAATCTTGACCATTAATATCCAATTAATATTGGTAAATACAGACGTGGGTAGGCGTCAAATTAATTATTTTGTTTCCTACGAGTCACTAGCATAGTGGCAAAAAAGCTCGATCCCACAAGGAACTATGTTGGAAGTTGTTTTCTACAAAATAATAAAAAAGGATTTGTGAATGAAGGTTGTGAAAAGTAAGTAAACAAAAAAGGTATTAGGGTGCGTTCTTTTGTAATTATATTTTGTACTTAAACTTATTACTTTATTTATAATTACTTATATATGTTATTATATGTACTATTCATCACCACAACAATCGACCACCACTACGACCACCACCACCACCACCACAAAAACAACACACCACCAATAAAAAATAATAATTTAACTTAATTTAATTTAATTTAATTTAATTTAACTTGACTTAACTTAGCTTAACTTAACTTAACTCCACCAACAACACCACTACTCCACTACCACCACCATTACCACAACACAACACTGTCACCAACACCACAACAACCCACTACCACCACAATATCATTACCATCACACCACTACCCCCACCATTACCATCACACTTCCAAAATCATAGCAACTCACCACCACAAAAATAACACATCACACATAAAAAATAATAATTTAACTTAATTTAATTTAATTTAACTTAATCTAACTTAAAATAAGGAAAAAGATGATGAATAGTGGTTGTAGTGATGAATAGTGATGGTGGTGTGTTGATGAAAGAGATGATGAATAGTGGTGGTGGTGGCGTTGTTATGGTGGTGGTGATGAATAGTGGTGGTGGTGTGCTGATGAAAGAGATGATGAATAATGGTGGTGGTGTTGGTATGGTGGTGATGATGAATAGTGGTAGTGGTATTGTTATGGTGGTGGTGATGAATAGTGGTGGTGTGTGGATGAAAGAGATGATGAATAGTGGTGGTGGTGTTGTTAGGTAGTGGTGATGAATAGTGGCGGTGGTGGTGTGTGGATGAAAGAGATAGATGAATAGTGATAGTGGTGTTGGTGATGATGGTGATGAATAGTGATGGTGATGTGTTGATGAAAGAGATGATGAATAGTAGTGGTTGTTGTGGTGGTGATGATGATGAATAGTGGTGGTGTTGTTTTGGTGGTGGTTGTGGTGAATAGTGGTGGCGGTGTGTTGATGAAAGAGAAAATGATTAGTGATGGTTGTTGTGATGGTGGTGGTGGTATTGTTATGAAGGTGGTTGTGGTGTTCAGGGGCGGATGTAGTTAGTGGGCTGCCCGGGCTGCAGCCCGGGCAGAAATCAGGGCAGATTTTTTTTTTTTATATAATTCAAAATTAAAATATTAAAAAAACCTAAAACACCTAACATCTCAAATCTTCCAGCCTCATCGACAGACTCCAGTCTCCAAACCGTAGCGTCGCACACGGCACATCGCCTCCAGCCTCCACATCGCCTCCAGCCTCTACATCGCCACATCGCCTCCGGCCCTCCGCCTTCCACACTACAGACCGCAGTGTCGGCTGTCGCACATCGCACCGTTCCAGTGTTCCACCAAACAGGGCACCAGGCTCCAGCCAGTTGCGGGTCTCCGACCGTCATCTACTCTTCTCGGTCTTCCAATCTTCCATTCAGGTTCGATTAGGTCACATGGTAGGTGATTGTGGATATCAATATTTTGTAGTTGAAACTTGAAATTGAAGGATTAGGTTGTAAGGATTCGAATTTTTGAAATCATATATTGGATAATTTAGTTTTTTTGGTTGTAATTTGATGTTATAGTGTAATTTGACATTCTGGGGTTATAAAATTTGATAGCTAATTCACTAATTGGATTGAATGTTTCTGGCAATTCTGGATTGCAGTGCAATGTTTGGACTTTGGAGAGGGATTTATGCAGTGGATGTTTCTGGAAATCATATTGAAATCATATGTTGCAGTGAATGTTTGGATAAAGGGATTTATGTTGTTTTAAATAGTTTGTGAATTGTGAATTGTGATCTGTTGTATTTGGGGTAGTTTAATCGTTATTTATACAGCTTGGATAAGGCACTGGATTGGGAGGTTTTTAATCGAAGTTTATAGGAAGGTCAGATTAAGTTTGTGTAGTTTTCATAATATTTACTTCATTTGATTAATTGAATACATGTTTATTTGTGCAGTTATTGATTGCATTTCTATTGTATTGAAAACAATGGCTGAAAATAGGAATCCCAAACGTTTGAAGACTTTATTATCATGGTGGAAAAAAGATGTCCCCTCAAGTGGTAATGATAGTGATCCTCGTCATATTGAGAATGAAAATAGAGTAGAAGTTCAAGATATTTTCGAAGAATCCGTTAATGAAGGGATTCCTGTGGAAGAAAATTTTGATATTAATTTACTTGAAAGAGACCCGGGCAAACGACGTGCTATATGCAAGTACCCTGTGAATGAGCGTGATAATGTTCGGAGAGCTTATGTAGTGTTAGGGCCTTATCAACCTCATTTAAGTAGTTATCCATCTACTTGGGATGGTGTTCAAAATCGAAAATTTAGTCACAAGTGGTTCAAAGAATGGTCTTGGCTTGAGTATTCTCCTGAGAAGGATAAAGCATATTGCTTTCCTTGTTTCTTATTTGATAGCAACTCATCCAGAGATTTATATTTTACTGACATCGGGTTTAATGGATGGAAGAATGCAATGTCCAAGAAGTCAGGCATCATAGCTCATGTGGGAGGGGTTAATTCTACACATAATTCTTCCGTGTACAAGTGGGAAAGTTTAAAAAATCCCTCCAAGCATATAGAGAGAGTAATGAGCACACTGTCTTCAAAAGAAGTAGCAGATAACCGACTTCGACTTGTTGCTACTATAGAGGCTGTAAAATTTTTGGCACTACAAGGATGTTCTTTTAGAGGTCATGATGAATCGGTTGACTCTCTTAATGGTGGAAATTTTGATGCAGTTTTGGATCTATTTAAACGAATGAATGAGGATTATCACAAAGTCCTTGACAATGCTCCAAAAAATGCCAAATATACTTCTCCAACGATTCAAAAGCAAATTGCAAATATTCTCGGGAACAAAGTTAGAGCCAGAATTCGTGAGGAAATAGGTGAGTCTAAATTTTGCATTCTTGTAGATGAAGCTCTTGATGTGGCAAATAAAGAGCAAATGTCAGTCATCCTTCGCTTTGTGGATTGCAAAGGATTAATCAGAGAACGATTTTTTAAAGTGATTAGTGTTGTTGACACTTGTTCTCAAACTTTGAAGGATGAGATATCTAGGATCCTCACTCAATATGATCTTAAAGAAGAAAATATACGTGGCCAAGGCTATGACGGTGCAAGCAACATGCGTGGGCAGTTTAATGGCTTGCAAGCGTTGTTTCTAAGGGAGTGTCCATATGCTTATTATGTTCATTGCTTCGCACACCGCCTACAACTGACTTTAAATGCTGCAGCTAAAGGAGTCTCTAATGTGTGGCAATTCTTTTCCACTTTGAATATGATTGTGAACTTTGTTGATTCATCCGCAAAAAGACATTCGATGTTAAAATTATGCAAAGAAGCGGAAATTCTAGATTTAGTGGCAGCCGGTACACTTGTGACGGGTTTGGGTATGAATCAAGCTTGTACTTTACAAAGAACTGGGGCTACTCGTTGGGGTTCACACCTTCGGTCTATTTCAAGTTTGATTAATTTGTATGGAGCTACCCGAGCAACTATTGATGATTTATACAAGAATGGAGTAGATAAAGTTCGAGGAGAAGCATATGGAATTGGTAAAGCTATGAAAAAGTTTGATTTTGTCTACTGTTTGATATTGATGCATGACGTCATGAAGATTACGGAATTTCTTTCTCAAGCTTTTCAAAAGAAAGACATAGACATTTTGAATGCTGTGGATTTTCTTTCAATAACAAAAGAAAAACTTCAAGTTATGAGAAATGATGGATGGGACAATTTGATTATGAAGGTTGAAGCATTTTGTTATGAGCATGCTATTATTACGCCGGATATGTCTGCTTCTTATAAGAAAGGCGTTAGGGATGATGAAATGAACATAACAAATGGCTTCTATTATCGGGTCAACATATTTTATGCTGTTATTGACTATCAGTTGACAGAGCTTGATACTAGATTTGCGGATAGTTCCATGGAGCTTCTTGTTCTTAGTGCATCACTTCATCCACGCAATGATTTTCAAGCATTTAGAGCAGAAGATGTATGTAAACTTGCTTCGAAGTTTTATCCTTCAGATTTTTCAACATATGATATGGCTGCTCTTGATATGGAGTGTGAATTCTTTCTAGCAGGGATTCATAAGGATTCAAAATTTACAAATATGGCTTCTATATCGGATTTGTGTCAGCGGTTGGTTGAATCAGGAAAGTCGACATTTTATCCTATGATCTACAGATTGATCTGTCTTATTCTAACTCTTCCAGTATCTACAGCAACAACAGAAAGAGCATTTTCATCTATGAATATTATTAAGAATAAACTCAGAAATAAGATGAATGATGAGTTTCTTGATGATCTCATGGTCATTTATGTTGAAAGGAGTTTTGCAGATTGTATCAGTAATGATGATGTAATTACTGAGTTTGAGATGAGCGGATCTCGTAGGGTGAAATTTAGTTAGTTGTGTATTTTGTGTAATTTTAGATGATTCTGATTTTTGTCCCCATGTAATACATTTTGTATTTTGCATTAATGAAACAAATGTGGACACGAATTTTAGCAAAAAAATTTTTAGCCCTACGAGATTTGAATTCCTGGCTCCGCCCCTGGTGGTGTTGGTGGTGGTGATGATGAATAGTGGTGGTGTTTGATGAAAGATATGATGAATAGTTAAAGTATTTATAAAGTATTTATATTTACTTATATGTACTTTATAAGTACAAAAGAACATAGCCTTAATTAATGATGCAATTCAATTCAAGACAATCATTTGTGACATATGTTTATCATTGATGATAAATTTCATGAATCATATTTAATTAAGCCTGCTCCGACAAAGATAGTAACCCACTTTCCCGAAAAGGGTGACATGTTACTAATTCCCCTAGGCATACATATTCCGACAAAGGTAATATTAAACATAGTAGTTACTACTACCTTTACAATAAAGTTTCCAGTAAGTGTGATAAGATTTAAATAAGTAGAAAAAGCTTTACGATAAAGTTTCCACTTATCAACTGATTCAATTCATGGAGATAGGTACTACGGTTTAGTGAATAAAATATGAACCACACATTAAGAATGAATCTCAAAATAAGTAGTCACAAAATTATATCCCGAACTAAAAAAATAAGTTAGCTAGATATGGTCTGAGACATCATAAGTAGTAGAAATCAGCGAGATGGTTTGCTTAAGCTTCGCGGCTCCCTCCTATGCTTCATGCTTTGTCATTTGATAGCTTCTTTTCTCGATGATGGATATTATTGTCAGAAGATTCTTTATATAGCTTCAAGGTTTGCCAAAACCTAGAGAAAGTAGGATTCCTATCCTAAATATTCTTCATTTTTTTTTTTTTTTTGAATTAGCTTATTCTTAGGAATATCTTGGGGATTTGAATCTTGATTGTTGGCAACCTTGGATAATTTTTATAACTTGAAATGCCAAAAGTGGTTATCTTGAATCTGCTGACGTCATCAGGACACAACATTGACGTTAAACCCGCGCGCTATGTTGTTCTTAACATTCTTGCGCGCTGCACTTAATGTCTTCCTTGCTCGCCAATTACTACTATTTTGTTTGTCCGTTTTGAGCAGCAGCTTCGTCTCCGACTCTCATTGCGACATTATATACCGTCAAAATTTTATCTATGATAGAGCATTAATTTGACTTCACGGTGATGTGTAGTTCATCTTTGTCAGATCATCCATGAATATGAAGTGAGCTTTGGAAGCGCCGGAGGTGGTTTTGCCTTGTGGTCAAATATTGCTGCCAAATGACCATTTAAAGCTTGCATCCTTTTCTAGCATTCAGAATACACCTACAACATAAAACTACTCAAAACGAATGACCTTGTACAAATAAATGTATAAAATGCATGTATTGAGATAGCAAAAGTAACATTTATTGGATGCGTTAAAGAGCATAGTTTTAATGATCCTTATTGATTGCATGTATAACCACCTGTTTCATGGAATTGATAGCATATTTTAGAATATGGTAAGTGATATAGCTGGGCCGAGCACTGTTTCCCGTGAGTTGTACCAGGAACAATCTGGGTACCTAATGAAGCGCCATTCGAGTTGTATAATGTATTTAAATCGAGATGCGAACCTATATTTGAAGGTTGCACTATTGAGATGGAACTATATATTTCCATGAAAGATCTTCAAACCAGGACAGACCACGGATTCTCGAAATCATCATATGATTCAATTTGCAAAACAATAGGAAATTTACTTGACCGCGTCAATCAGATGACCACTATGTTTCGTCAAACACAAAAAATGGTGAGTGGGCTCGGCATGGGGTACACTCGAACTGATGTATGTGTGAACAATTGTATGATCTACTACGGGGAGGACGAGAACTTGTTAAATTGTCATTTTTGTATAGAACCAAGATACAAAAACTCATGCAAATTGCAAAGTTTGAGCAATTACAAGAGGAATGTTATGGTGCACCCTTCAGAATGTGAGTCATGGAAATATTTTGATCAAACATATCCTGACTTCAGTTCTAAGTCTTGCAATGTAAGACTTTGTTTGTGTGCGGATGACTTTAGCCAGTTTGTTATGTCGAAAAAATCATACTCATACTGACCTGTTATGTTGACGCCTTATAATTTGCCCCTATGGTTGTGCATGAAACAAGATACATGTGGCATCTGTCCTAATTCCAAGACCCAAAAATCCTAACAAACTGATATATATATATGATCGATGACTTGCTGACTTTGTAGAATGTTAGAGTGGATACATTTGATGCGTACAATAAAAAAAATTTCAAAATGAGGATTGTTCTAATGTGGACATTGTCTGATTTCCATGTCTACGGTATGTTATCTGGATGGTCAACATAGAGACGCTTAGGGTGTCCATGTTGTATAGAACATTCAAAGAAGTTTATGCTTAACAATAAAAGGAAAGTTTCTTAATTTAATTGTCATATGAGGTTTTTACCTGAAAAATTTCGTACATGCAAAACCGTCGAAGTTTCTTTCCAGGCTGGTTAGAACACGATCCTCCAGTTAACTACAAAATATGTCATATGAAGACGGTATTTGAACAGGCAAGTACCAGGGTTTGATATCTATCAGAACTGGATAAAGAAAAGAATATTTTGGAAGATTGGGCGGATATGAAGTTAAGGAATAGTCTTGATGTCCCGCACATTGAAAAATATGTTCGGAAATCTCTTGAACACCATAATGAATGTCAAAGTGAAAATGAAGGATAATAAAGTTACGTGTCAAAAAGACATTTGTTTTTACTCCAACCGTCCAACATTGGAATTCAGTTAAACTCAACAAAAGCTAAGTATGAACTTCCAACCATCAAACCAGAGTATGTCATTGGAGTAAAGGACTCCAATTTTTAAATGGTTACTCGGTCAGATTGGGTAACCATATCGATCTACAATAACATAAGCCGATGGAATATAAAAGCCACAATGCACACATATTCTTAGAGAGGTAATACCGATTGCATTTTATGGGATGCTTCCCACTACTATATGGGAACTCATATCAGAGTTATATATATTTTTCCGACACATTTATGCTTCATCAATTGGCCGCATGATCATCTGAAGGCCAATATCGTTGAAACTCCATGCAAGTTAGAGACAATTTTACCGCCTTTATTCTTCTATTCTATGAAGCATTTACCAATTCATATTGCGGAAGAAACTATACTCGGTGGACCGGTGCACTATCGTTGATGTACCTATTTGCGTGATTTATATATAGGCTAAAAAGGATGGCTAAAATAAATCGGCAAGTGAGGCTGCTATAGTTAATGCATATATTCAGTAAGAGATCACACTTTTCAGATTTGATTACCTGGGCCCTTAATTCAAAACAAATGCTCCTAGACTTAAGCGTAATGAGGTGTTGCGTAATGAGGACAAAGTTCTATATTCACCTATCCAGGCAATGGAATTCAAATTACTCAAAGAAAAATGTTGTCATCAGAAGAGTTTTCGAAGGCGACAAACTATAATTATATAAACACACCGGATTTGAAGAATGCATCAAATAAATGAAATATGTTTATTATATAATTGTCCCTCTGTTATAATCTCTAATGTTTGTTACAGTTGCTTCCAAAATGAAATATGGCTACACAAATCAGAACTAAGTAACGAATCAACGACTATATGACTATTCACCATTTCCCAACAGGGCTCCAAAACTATGTAAGTTTACTATGTTGCATTAGAAGCATGTTTGAATTGTAAAGTATTACTGATGTCATGTTATAACAGATTTAGAACAATCAGAGTAGTCAGACAATCCTACCATGAATTTATGAGATGGCGATGTGTTTCGATTGGGCTATACAATGCATGGGCGTGTATGAGATAAATAATTACAATTTTCACACTGAGCTGAAAAGTGTAGAGAGAACGACGAAAAGCTGTCATGTCCATGTTAATAAAATAGAGGGAATACATTACTATGGTTTCATAGAGGAGATTATACAATTCACAACCCGCACATCATCAAACTACAAATTTTTCCGCTTCAATTTTTTTTGGTTTGATTCATGTTTTGTGAAGTCATACCCTGCCAAAGGTATAACATAGGTTAATACACTTATGCAATATGGTAAATGCTATTAATATGATCATATCTGATATCACCTTTAAAGACGCTGGTGAAGACTCGACACAACGTCCTTTCGTGAATGAGATAGTGACGTTGAACAGTATAGTCGATGATCTGAACGAGTACACTGAAAACGATATGAACGTTGTTTAAAATGATGCTGACACGTTCTCAAATTCTGACCTAGAAAAGGAGGAAGAGATGGATTCGGATGATGAAATGTAATAGTTTTTTAAAGATTGTTTTAAGAATTTAAGTATTTTAAGATATTAGCACTTTTAGAACTTTCAATAGATTTTAAGAGTTTTAACAGAAGAAGTTACTTATGTACCGATGACCCTAACTATTTACGACCATTATACAACGCTTATTAAACTATGAACCTAATTATTTACGACGGTTATACGATGGTTATACGACGACGACCCTAATTATTTACGATGATTATATGAATCTTATGCAATGATGAACCTAATTATTTAGGACGCTTATGTACTGCGAAGTCGAGTCTCTTTTGAACAAATAGCTATAAGGGCCTCTAATAACGACACACAAGAATGATGTGCAAGCTGCTGGGCACGAATATACTTAAATTCAGCACGAAGGAGGATCAGGAAGTCATAAGTGCAGCGAAGCTCTAGGTGAGAGCGTTGATATTGACAAGTGCAACACATGGCTGGTCATCAAGAGCCAATTTGACGCCATACAATAGAAATCTGAGCATAGAATTCATCGACGAAGGAATAACCTTGCAGTAGAGACTTTTCCTGGATAATGAATAATTGTCAGATAGATGTAGTCACCCGATGGCTCATAACGGTCTAGGAGATGCGTCTACATGTGAGGGGCAAAGGATAAAGCAATAGTATCGCCAGTAAGATGGACCTAACTACTGGCAATAAGAGTTGAGGAGGCACGAGCATCCTCATCAATCAAACGATGATGGACACATTATCGTAATCGTCAGATGCTTTCTTATTAACGGTCACATGAACATTTGCTGGGAGTTCGGGCTGAACTGATAGAGTAGGACAAAGCGGACAGAGCGTGTCACCTGTGAAAAACTCTAAAAGGCGTTGACTACGCATGTGTAGGCGCATAATTATATCCAATGTCGATAGTTTAAGCCATCGAAAACAACTGGACATCGAGGCATAGAAGTAGTGCGAGAACCTGAATAAGATGTCACACAAAAGAAATAATTAAAAAAGAGTAGTAACGGTGCATGCATGGTACGTTTCTCTTATTTTTGGATTTTTTTTACCAACTCTGAATGTTGACTGTGTTAGCTAGAAGGATGAACAAGTTAGCAACATTTTATAGAAAGAAAATGAAACGAATAACCACGTGTTTATTAAAAAAATCATAAAATAATGTTTTCATTTATTTTGTTAACATGAGATTATGTCAACACGAGGTTGATACTTTTTTGGAAAGGAATACACATTTAACTACTTCCTAATTTATTCATTCGGCCCAGACCTTAGGAACCATTCCATTTCAATAAAACACGTCTCGTTTTGGCCTATTCAAGTCAAATTTGCACACATAATATGTTTATTACAAGTATACCTACGCATGATCATATTATAGTTTTGTCTATAAATGCTCATCATGTCATCTTAACTTCCAAGTTCCACTTTGGTAAACTTTACACCAATTCAACTTGTGGTTTTGTCCATTGATTGCCTTCCAAATTATTATTCAAAAAACATCCTACACCAAATATTTCATGACCTAGAACAGACAAATCCCTACCCTGAACAACATCAAATATTGCGTTCAAAGCCTTGGCGTTTCTTGTTGTCACAGCTTCGTCTTCAGTTGTCCATGTCTCCTCGGGCTTCTTCCGAGAAACTTTTTTGATCAAAGGTCAGAGGATTTGACCACTCAAATACAACTGCTCTTTAGGTTTTCTCGTCAATAGCCTTGAGGAAGGCCTTCATCCTCGTCATCGAGGACCCATAGTTACTTTCTTCCAACAGGGGCGGCCGATTTGTGCTTTGTCCTTCTTTTGTTTTCGCCTTATCTGCTCAGCAATGCACTCAGGATCTTCACTCTGTGTGTCGAGTTTTCGTTCTTATACCAATTGAAATTGTAGCGCCTTCGTTTGCTGAGAGTGTACAAGCAGTTTGCTCGAGCAGGTTGCTATAGCAACCTCTTGTTCCACAGTGCGGAATTAAGCTTGTGCAGTGATGACAGCACACACAAATTATGTCACCCATTTCGGCCAACTGCCTATATCTGGGGAGGACTGCTCTGTAGTCCTAAGTAATTCTACTATCCTTCGGTTCCCCTTAAACAGACTTGACACTACGCTTACGCTAGATCAATCTATGAAGCCTAACATGATCAGTACGAATTACTCATGATCTGAACAGACTCAGATCAGCTGCACACGCCTACTCACTAGAGATAATTAAATAGCTAGATCACTGCTCACAGTCTTAGCCTATTCTAAATAAAACAGTGATTATCGTAGGTTGCTACAGCACACCCTTGTGCCTTATAACTTGTGCTGAATTCGTCCGTGCTACTCCAAGCTTTCTGCTGAGCCGAATGATCTCCCGCGTGTGCTCCACACTCGGGAATACTCCCCCTCACTATGTGACCACCTGTCAGTGATGGGAGTGAGTCTTCCGCCGTCAATGAGTTCCTCAGACACTCACGACGCACCCTTGACTCGCCTTCATCAGTCAATAAGCACACAACTTCAATTGACCTTCTCTGATCAGACTCTCCACGTCTCGATCAACCTCTTCTCCACTCTGCTATGCGCGCACGCTCTGATTGAGTGATCAATCTCCTCTCTGCTCAATGCTCCATTATGCATTTGATGCTCTACTCAATTGATTGTCAGGATGTATTCTTGGATAATCAATCATCTGCTGCTTTGTCTAGGCGCCTTTGAATAGCAACCTCTAGGCCCCATCAAAAACAGAATATTCTTTAATTTTAGAGATAAGGTCACCCACCTTCCAAAAGTATCATTATCTTGTAGCTGACTTGTTGCGGCATGTACTTTAACGTTAGAGATAAGGATACCCACCTTCCAAATGTATCATTATCTTGTAGCTGACTTTTTGCGGCAGGTAGGCGGCTCTGGAAATATTCTAAACTGGATTTAGAAATCTTTCGTTACTCTTCTTTTCAATACTGGGCCGCTTGTTCTTCGCACGGAATCTGCTGCTCAGATGCTACACCTCTTCTGCTACACAGGCTGCTGTAGCAATCTCTTGTGCACTCTCCTTATTCACTCTTTGTATTTTGGCTTATTTTGCTCCAAATGGACTTTAAAGCTTTAATTTGGTAAACTTTGACCTGAAACAAGAGTAACGTAGAAAAATGATAACAAGAAGTCCAAAAAACAAACAAAAATCCCTTCTAAATGAGTTAATATTGAATAAATCGACCAATCACTAGGCTTCCTCGAGTTGCTTGATTGGTGCTCAATAGGATGACAAGTAAACCTCCTCTTCTCCCTTTTGATTTGTGGTTGATTTGCTATAACATTTTCTCCATTTTTCTGCTCCACTTAAGTTGCTCGGTTATTAGTTTTAGGGTTGCTTTGCGCCGCATTGTTTCTCTGCTGATGATATTGCACAGATTCCTCAACAAGCTTTCCAAATTCGTCGATGATTTTGCAGAGATTTGATGATGTTAATTTGGTAGTTTGGATATTCTTTATTGATAATGGATGATGGTGATAGATGATGTTAATTTGCTCAAGGTTTAGGATGATGATGGATGATGTTTTGTTGGGGTATAAGTTGATGGTTTGGAGAAATGGATTTGGTGTGATGTGAGCAGAGTAAGTTATGATTGGTTATGCATATTTCGAAATTGGAGTGTGGATTGGGGTTGTAGTTGAGTGAGTTTTTTGGTTTTTGTCTTATGTAAATATATAAATTTTGTAACTGTGTTATAATTGAGTGGGTATGAGTTTCATCCAAATGGATTGTAATACTGGCCGTGCTCCAATTAAAGGAACGAGAAATGATACAGGACGCAATCGAGGTCATGGTGTTGAGAACAGGATCCGAGAGTCATCGTGATTCAACGTCACCAACTAGGAGCATGGACCCACACATCGTAAGACACCAACCGGGAAGAGTATTTTCATCTTGCACTTTAAGGAGGTCTACACCCGACTCGGGGGCGCATCCCTGTGACCGATACTCCTAGGAGTTTGTTAGGTGGATCATCGGCAGGAGTTAATAATCTAGTGAGGACACGAATTTGCATGACATGTCATCTGCTATTCCAGGGGAGCAGACTAAGGATAAAGACTCCTAATAATTTCCATCGGGAAGAACATGTATGTGTATTACACCAAATGTATCTCTTTCACAATAATATAATTAATATTGAATTACTTTATTTTTTTCGATTTCACCCCTTTTTCGATTGTGCATCGGATTGCCAGGCGTTGCATCAGCACTGACTATCGACCTGGTAGGACTGGGGCATGTGATGTTGAAGCGGCAACATTTGAGCGTTGGTTTGACCGCTTCCGAGTGTACTACTATATTTGTAAGTACCAAAGTTATAAATTATATGATTTTTTTTATGTTCATGCATGAAAGAGCAACATGGGCCTCCGAGCACACATTGATGGCAAGTCATAACTTCTGCAAAAGTACGGGGAAGGTATACGAAATTCTTTGTACTCGTACCGCACGAGGCATTCGAAGAAAGGTATGATTTCTGTACTGCTGAAGTTCTGGAGAAGAATCAAGAGAAGTTGGAATCATACCTGATATTATCTAGTCTATCTTCGCAGAATAAAAAGAATTGTAAACAAAAAGTGACGGGTAGAGCACCTAGCAGGTAAAGATGCAGGCATTATCCTACCCAATGACATCGAGACCAGATGGTAAACCTTAATTATAAAATTTCAACAATGTAAATATATTATGCATACAAATTTATTGACTTAAATTGTAAAGCTTAATCTTGTAGGAAAAAAAAGACTTAGTGAGTAGTCCCAATTGCAGGGAGTTGTACCACCACCTGTAGCGAAAGTTGGATTCGAAAGACCAGCAAACTGTGGTATGAGGATTTCTATTTACTATTTCCTTTATTAATACATGCTAAATTAAAACCTCTAATTACTATTATCATACATGATCAATGTGAGAAGAGGCGTAAGGCGAGCATGGGCAGTAGCTCTACAGAACCTATTGGGGAGGGCGAGGACTTGTACATGTTTGTTGCTTAAGTGAGACTCTCTTACAGACACAAGTTTCTCATAGTCGTTTGTGATGTGTCTACTGTATTTCGGTGGAGCAGATTCCAGGGAAAGGCCAGCCAGCCGAATGTAACATCCCCACCCATTGCGTGTAGATCAAGCAATCACTTGAAACGAAGAAGGCTGGAAGAGGTACAAGTTCCCAAGTACCGGTGCTCTCAAGAGCAATCACTCCTGAGCCATCGCATGTTGCCACTCCTTATGAACAACAGCCTCGCGATACAAAATACATTTCGGTGAATGATGCTGCAGCGCTGCTAAAGAGTATAGGAGGCCGAATATACTGACGATCAAAAAGGGCATTTTGAAGAGGGGGCGCCGGAGATGATTGTTTCGCAGTAGAAGGTGACGGAATGGAACATACGGGAAGTTCAGAAGAAGGTGAAGAATGGGTGGCTGGCTGGTGACGATGGTAATGAAGCAGATACAGAGAAGTACTGCTAGTGAGAACAAGGATAGAATGAACTGTATAAAGATTTGGAGATGAGGAAGTAGACCCTGTAGAAGTAACAAAAGTGACGTTGGGCAAGTGATAGTACAAGTATCAGGGAATGTCAAAAAGGAGATGATTTTAACATACGATGTCGGAGTGTAACTAGAGGCAGGTCGAGGGTAGAAGGGATGAGACTCATCAAAAGTCACATCTCGAGAAATTCATATCCATCGAGCTACATGATCCCAATAATGATATCGCTTGTGCTTAACACTATATCCTAAAAAGACGGACTCAAAAAATTGAGCAATCAACTTTGTGCGCTCCAGTGGTGCCAAGAGAATATAGCTCACAAAACCAAAAAGATGAAGATGAGAATATTCAGGAGGCTTAGCATATAGGAGCTCGACCGGAATACCACCTTTGAAACACACTCAACCCAAAAGTGAGATGGGGCACCTAATTTTATAATCAGACTAGGAGACGTTGATGTTTGCGCTCAACAACACCATGGACATGAAAAATGAGATAAGGTGCCCTCCTCGCCAAGAAAACCCTGAAGAGAATGGGATAAATACTCTCTAGTTAAATCAGTACGAGTGAGAGAATCATACTGAGTATAGATAATTGTGGCAAAAGTTTTATAGAGAGATAAGACATCGCCACACCATGACATAAAGTAAAGCCATGTGTAGCAGGAATACTCATCTATAAAATTAATGTAGTATTAATGACCCCCTTTTGAGATAAAGAGGGTTGGACCCCATACATCAGAGTTGAAAAGACTAAAAGGACGCTGAGAAACACTCATTAGTAGGACAAGGCAGTTGAACTTGTTTTCCTAACTTACACCCCTGACAATCTAAGCACGCGTTACCAGATATAGACCCTAAGAGACCACATCGAACTAAAGAGCAGATACGAGATCCAAAAATGTGTCCCAACCGATGGTGGCATGGGGCAAATGATGCGGTGGAAACAGTAACAAAAGCTGATGAAAAATACTAGCTGTTGCAGTGGAGGTAGATCAAGCCAGTCAAGTCCCTAGAGTCGCTGTGAGCCACGGCGCCGAGGGTCAGTACTAACCAGAGTTCCCGTACACTGATCCTGAATAGGACAAGATTCAGAATCAAGAATTATATGATATCCATGATCATTAAGTTAACCAATAGAAATGAGTTGCGTGGTCATTTTGGGAACTACATAGATCGTAGGAACATGGAAAGAGGAAGTCGAAAAAGTTCCACATTCAAAAACAGAAAGGATACTACCATTTGTGGTCTCAGTAGATACATGAGAGTCTAGAAGACTAATAGATGTAAGACATCGAGAATCAGAAGTCATATGAAAGGAAGAGAGTCTAAGATCCAAGAGGATGTACATGAAGAAGGTGGGGGTAGATGCATCTCTTTTGTTGCTTGAACTTTGACATGAGGCCCAGCAGAGCCTAATAATGCGGAGGCAGTCATGCGACGGCGCAACGTGAGCACTTCCTGAGCATCTGAGAGTCTGGATCCCCCTTGAGCGGAGTATGGCTACGTAGAGCGACTTGATACCCTCAAATTGCATCTAGTCGACGATCGGTAGCATTCCTCTGCTTCTTTTGATATTCCTGCTCTAAATGGTCATTTCTATGGCAATATGTGCAACGTGGTCTCTTCCCACCGGAGATGATCTCAGTATAAGTAGTCAACCATGTGGAGGATGTTAGAACATGAGAAGCTAGTGCACGAGCAGCCAAAACTGAAGAATGAGACAACAAATTTGTACTGCGAAGACGAGTCTCTTCTGAGCAAATAGCTATAAGAGTCTCTAATAACGACACATAAGGATGACGTGCAAGCAGCTGGGCACGAATATACTTAAATTCAACAAGAAGGTGGATCAGGAAGTCATAAGTGCAACGAAGCTCTAGGTGAGAGCGCTGATGCTGAAAACACTGACAAGTGAAGCACATGGCTGGTCCTCAAGAGCCAATTTTATGCCACACTGTAGAAATCTGAGCATAGGATTCATCGACAGAGGAATAACCCTGCAGTAGAGACTGTTCCTGACGGATAACGGATAATTGTCAGACAGATGTAGTCACTTGATGGCTCATAAGGGTCTAGGAGATGCGTCCACATGTGAGGGGCGAAGGATAAAGCAACAATATCGGTAGAAAGATGGACCTAAATACTGGCAATAAGAATAGAGGAGGCACGAGCATCCTCGTCAATCAAACGATGATGGGTAGAGAGCTCACCATGGTAAGAGTGTAAGACATTATCGTAATAGTCTCAGAAGCATTTGCTGGGAGTTCGGACTGAACTGATAGAGTATAGGACAAAACGGACAGAGCGTGTCACCTGACGTTGACTACACATGTATAAGTGCATAATTATATTCAATCTCGATAGTTGAGGCCATCGAGGCATAGAAGTAGTGCGAGAACCGGAATAAGATGTCATAGGAAAGAAATAATAATAAAAAGAGCAGCATGCATTATACCATTTCTCTTCTTTTTATGATTTTTTTTACCAACTCTGAATGTTGACTGAGTTAGCTAGAAGGATGAACAAGTTAGCTACATTTTATAGAAATAAAATGAAACGAATAACCATGTGTTTATAAAAAAAATCATAAAATAATGTTTCCATTTATTTTGTTAACATGAGATTATGTCAAAACGAGGTTGATAATTTTTTGGAAAGGTAACGTGAAACCATAAACATGAAGCTGACACTTTAGGAAAGGATACTTAATTTATTCATTCGGCCCAGACCTTAAGAACCATTCCATTTCAATAAAACACAAGTCTCGTTTTGGCCTGTTCAAGTCAAATTTGCACACATAATATGTTTATTACAAGTATGCCTATGCATGATCATATTATAGTTGTGTCTATAAATGCTCATCATGTCATCTTAGCTTCCAAGTTCCACTTTGTTACACTTTACACCAATTCCACTTGAGGTTTTGTCCATTGATTGCCTTCCAAATAATTATTCAAAAAACCTCTCACACCAAATATTTCATCACCCAGAACAGACAAATCCCTTCCCTGAACATGTTTGGTAACAAACTTGCAACGTTATTATGTTTAACGTTGGTGTTTTGTTGTGTGATCACAACTTGTGGGATCTCCGAAGAGCCTGTAACTTGCACCGCCACAGCTTGCACCATAACCAACTCCTATGGCGAGTTTCCTGACCGGTCGATTTGCATGGCAGCCAAGGTGTCATACCCTGCCACTGAGCAAGAGTTGATCGATGTTATCGCTTCGGCCACCAAGGCCGGAGCGAAGATAAAGGTTGCCACCCAATACTCCCACAGCATCCCTAAGCTGGTGTGCCCCGATGGGGACGAGGGCTGGCTCGTAAGTACTAAGAATTTGACCCGCGTGTTGGGGGTGAACAGGTCGGAGATGGAGATGACTGTTCAGAGCGGAGTGACGCTTAAGCAGCTTATTAATGAGGCTGCTAATGCTGGGCTGGCTTTGCCTTATTCTCCTTATTGGTCTGGCCTGACCGTGGGCGGCATGCTTGGGACAGGTGCACATGGGAGCTCGTTGTGGGGCGAGGGTAGCTCCGTTCACGATTATGTCATTCGGGTCAGAGTGGTGAGCCCTGGCTCAGCACAGGATGGATATGTGAAGGTTAGAGATCTTGATAGCACCAACAATCTCACCGATCTCAATGCGGTCCGGACTAATCTCGGAGTCCTAGGAGTCATTTCCCAGGTATACCCATTATCGTACCTATTGTGAATTTACTAAATATATGATAGCAAATAATCCTTCAAACTAACGATGTGAGATAATTCTTAAGTAGATATGGCTAATTAAGTTTCTTTGTCTGAACATTTTTAGATGACATTCAAACTCCAACCTATTTTCAAGAGATCGATCACTTACCAGAGCAAGAGTGACTCGGATCTGGCGGACAGAGCCGCCAACTTCGGGCATGAACATGAGTTTGCTGACATAACATGGTACCTCAGTCAAGACAAAGCCGTCTACCGAGTTGATGACAGGGTTCCATCCACCACATCCGGCGATGGGCTGTTTGATTTCACCGGTTTTCGGGCACAACCAAGTCTCGTTCTGGGTCTTGTAAGGTCTACAGGTCAGTGTTGCTACCCTAGCTTGCATTTGGCTAGCCAAACTCGAGGCTTACAAATTTAGAGATATGCTAAATATGCATGTCCTTGTTTTGAAACAGAGGAGAGCCAAGAGGTTCTACAATTTGCTGATGGAAAATGCGCCAGTGCCACCATCACTACACTCACTCTTATAACCACTGCATTTGGTTTGACAAACTTCAATGGTATGCATCATGTTTAATTGGGCGTAATCGAATGATTGATGTTGGCTTGCGCATTCCTCACATTTCATGTTTGTATGCAGATATTCTATTCACCGGCTATCCGGTGGTCGGGTATCAAAACCGGCTTCAAGCATCCTCGACGTGCTTAGACGGGGAGGGAGACAACAGGTGCGCGTGGGATCCGCGGGTCAAGAGCGAGTACTTCTTCCAGACAACATTCAGCATCTCACTAACCAAAGTGAAGAGCTTCATACAAGACGTGCAGAGGCTAGAAAAACTAGTGCCAAAATCCATGTGTGGCATGGATCTCTACCTGGGAATCCTCCTAAGATACGTCAAAGCCTCCAACTCATTCCTGGGGAAGGAAGAAGATTCCATAGATTTCGACATGACGTATTACAGAAGCAAGGATCCAATGACGCCTAGGCTCTTCGAGGACGTGTATGAGGAGATTGAGCAAATGGGCATTTTCAAATACGGTGCGCTGCCGCACTGGGGCAAGAACCGGAACGTGGCCTTCATCGGAGCATTTGATAAGTACAAGAATGGGAAGGAGTTCTTGAAGGTGAAAGCAAGATATGATCCTGCAGGACTCTTTTCCAGCGAATGGACTGACCAAGTTCTTGGACTCAAAGATGGACTAACCACAAATGCGGACGGATGTGCTCTTGAAGGGCTGTGTATTTGCTCCAAAGACAGCCATTGCGCCCCAGGGAAGGGATACCATTGCAGGCCAGGTAGGATCTATACAGATGCTAGAGTTTGCAGGAAAGAATAGATAAGAAACATGTACATATCACAACCATATCATACAAAGATTTGTTTGCTATACTTTTTAGCACATCCATTTGGAATAAAATTTGATGGAAATAAAATCATGTATTGTTTTTATTTATTTTATTGAAATGTATCAGCTATTTGATTCCCTCTCATTTGTAATTATCTCAATTATAAGAATTAATTCATTGAATCATACAACTTGATTTATTTCCAAATTATTTTCCTTTTCATTAATCAATTTGGATCGAGAATTAGGGTTAACTTCAATAATAAATTTTTCTAACTTAACTAAATTAACTTTAATTGTGGTTTTAAACATTTTTATTATTTACCATAATGGCTAGATATAAAGATTGTGATCCGTTAATCAACAAAACGCTGTCGTTTGGAAACGGCCCAGGCCCAATTATATAAGGAAACAACCCGAAGGTCTCGACTGTGATGTAAGGATCAACTGTGATATACAATGCCACGTAACATAATATCAGTGGCTGTCTTATAAGTTTAAGTCACCAGCAGCTGTTGTTTTAGCCTTTCTCCGTCGCGCTTCTGGTGCAATTTATTGAGCAGCCTAAAATCGGGGACAAGGGCACACTTCCGGGTTTCGTCGGACGAAATTGAAACCCAGCACTCCAAAAGCTGATTTTTCTGGTACGCAAAAATTCAGTTCCCAAATCCTCACTCACTCAATCAATATTTGTATGTATCTATGTCTTTGCATACAGATCTATATCGTCCTCTATATATCACAAAAATCTCAGCATTTCTGAGCTCAATTTTAGGAATTAGGGCTTACGTTTTGCTTTAATCGATTGAAATGTGATGAATTGGGACCAAATGAAGTGCAGTTGACTGTTTTTGTTACTCAATGCGGTGTGGATCTGGAGCTGGGGGTGTTGAATCGGCATAAGGGTTTATGTCTTAGCGTGCTGGAATAGTCACCCTATTGTTAAAATTTCAACGTGTTCGGGTTGTGAGGTTGAGTGAACTTTGGTGGGAGGGCCATGAATTTGTTGTGTGGGAGTGGACAAATTTGTGGTGTATTGGTCATTGGAGGTTATTCTCTACTTTTGATGAGTTCATATCTTTTTTTCTTTTCGAGGGTATAACTTTCCACAGATTGAATTCATGTCATGCTGTTCTCCGTCAAAAGTTTTCCTTAGGTGTGTAGGGTCATCCACCAAAGCTGTTATATTTTTAGCCTTCGTTATCGAAGTAGTAGTCTGGAGGTTACTATTGGTTCTGTTCTTCTGGGTATTCATGTGTCGGTAAAGTTTATTTGAAACCGAAGGAAAGCACCTTCCTTGTTTTGGTTGCTTCATAGATCGCGAAGTCCAACTGAGGAGTGCTGCTATGTTGAGATGAACAGTTTTCGATCCTGATGTACGGCCTGCAAATCAAAAATTTCCATTCAAATACTCATCCCTCACAAGTTATTGTAGGTTCACATTTTCATATGAGCCCAGCCACATAAATCCCATACAGATATATCCTGCCCTTGCATAATGTTGCCCTCCCATATCCCATATCCTAAATTGCCTTCCAAGTTTGCAGGTGCTGCTCTATTTCAGTCAGTTGAATTTATTAGATCTTAAACTCGAAGTGAAAATGAGAGAAGGCTCTGATATTGGGGAGCGAGTGGACTTTGATGAGGATAATTACAATGAAGAAGAGATGGATGATGATGCTGAAGAACATACAGGAAGTGATTTAGAAGATGTAGCAGAGGTTGACTATTCTGAAGAAGAAGAAAACGAGGAAGGTAATAGAGTGGATGGTCCAGTAGATCAATTGCCAGAAGCTGAAGGAACTCAGAACGACACTGAGCATACAGAAAGTGGCATAAAGTCCAACGCTTCAGCCGATGACCCTGATTTTGAGAAGCACTCAGAACTGCTTTTGCTTCCTCCTCATGGGTCTGAAGTTTTTGTTGGTGGGCTTCCTAAAGATGTCTCGGAGGAGGATTTGAGAGACCGCTTTGAAGCATTTGGTGAAATTTACGAGGTTCGTGTTTAGCACATACTAATTTTACTGTCAAAGGATGTTGTGTTAATGCTTTAATGAGTTTGTTATGTGTTACAGATAAGATTGGTTAAAAACAAAGAAACTGGTGAGAGCAAGGGCTATGCTTTCATATCTTTTATGTCAAAGAGTGCTGCTCAGAAAGCCATCGAAAACCTGCATAATAAAGAATTCAAGGTAATTGCAATCCTGGTGGAGATATGCTAGGCTGATTCTCACAGCTCTTTGATTTTTACATGTTGTGAAAATGCAGGGCAAGACATTGAGATGTTCACTCTCTGAATCTAAATACAGACTGTTCATTGGGAATGTGCCAAAGGCCTTGACAGAGGATCAATTCAAGAAAATAATAGAGGAGACTGGTCCTGGAAGTGAAAACATTGAACTTATCAAAGTTGGAATTCAACCCCCTTAACTATCTGCCTGTTATTTGTTGTCCTTTATTTTATGATTATGTGCCGTTTCTTTTGTTTGCAGGATCCACAGAATCCAAGCCGTAACCGTGGATTTGCTTTTGTTGAATATTATAATAATGCATGTGCTGATTATTCAAGAAAGAAAATGTCAAGTGGAAGTTTTAAACTAGACGGCAACACTCCTACTGTAACTTGGGCTGACCCAAAGAGTACGCCCAATAGTTCCTCTGCGGCTGCGGCTCAGGTAGATCTCAATGGCATTTCAAATTTTTTCAGTGGCAAAAAATCCCATAAAAGTGTGTTTCCGTGTACCAGTATGCAAACCTATGTCTCACTGAAGTAGAAACTCATCTGTTCAGGTTAAGGCTCTTTATGTGAAAAATATTCCAGACAACACCACAACAGACCAATTGAAGGAAGCTTTCCAGCGACATGGGGAAGTTACAAAAGTTGTGATGCCGCCTTCTAAATCTGGAAGTGCCAAAAGAGATTTTGGATTTGTTCATTTTGCTGAAAGATCTAGTGCACTGAAAGCTGTCAGCAATACAGAAATACATGAAATAGATGGTACTTTTTTGTACATTCATATCTTTGTTATATTTGTATATGGTCTTTCACAATAAGATTGTGGAAAACATCGAAACTGTGCATGACAATTTTCTCGAACTACAGGCCAAAAATTGGAAGTTGCTCTCGCCAAACCACAGGCTGATAAAAAGTTTGACGGACCACTTCCTCATTCTGGAGTTCAGTCATATGCACCTCCACAAGCTGGGTTTGGCGGTTTTGCTGCAAATCCCTACGCCTCGGTTGGCCCTGGATATGGCATGGCCCATGCAATGCAGATGGTATGTTTAAAGTTATTACTCCCTTAATCCACAATTAGTTTTCCATTGCGAATAAATTGATTATGGTATGCATGGATATTTAGCAGCCAATGATATATGGTAGGGGGCCAATGCCATCAGGCATGCAAATGGTTCCAATGGTGCTACCAGATGGTCGAATTGGCTATGTCCTGTAAGTTTTTTTTTTCTTCCCATGGACGTACTTTATAGCCCAATCATCTGTCTGCAACTCTTATATAAAAGTTGTCTGACTTGAGTTCTTCTGAAATTATCTCGTGTCCTACAGACAGCAGCCAGGTATGCAAGTGCCAGCGCCTCCTAGGGTTCGTAGGCATGAGCGAGGTACTGGCCCAAGTGGTGGGGGATCACATGGAGGCCGAGGGGGTGGCAGTGAGAATGGTAATCGAAGCAGAAGGTATCAGCCATATTAGGCCGAAATTCCCACATCATTTACTTGTTATGATTTTATGGTCAAATTCAGTCCCCAAGAAAAAAAACACACTCATAGCAGGTTTTATGTCTTGGCCAAAATCAGTGGTAGTAGTTTAGTTGATAAGTTGCATCCAGAGTTGGAGCACAGGTTATCCATGCATTGTCACTCACGTACACGTCTCTGTATACATTGTTTCAATGAAGTGATACTGACCGAGTAGTGACTACGATGCTCATCGAGCTTAGCTTATATCTTGACCGTTTCTGAAAATGTGATATGAACTTTTGCGAAAGGCTGTCTTTGTCTAAATTATGAACTACACCAAAATCTTTGTATCCACCACATTTCAGAATAAATTATCTTTAGTCGAGTATGTCACACAAGCAAGGGTGTGGGTGTGGGTGTGGGTGTGGGTGTGCCCAACAAGTCCTCTGTCTCAAAGTCTATAAATAGACTTATTTATGTATTGAATTACTAATATCTATTTTGATGGACTTCATTGAGGACGTTTTTTATTTTTGACGGCCATATTGGAGGTTTAGAAAGAAAAAATAACAATGATACCTTTCATGTCCAGAACTATCAATCTGTTGTCCCAACTTTCATTCAAGGTGCAAATTCACAAAACCACCGCCTGAACTTTATAGCCCAAGATACAGGCAATGCCTTTCTTTGACGAAAATCACATCAACTAGAAAGATTTAACATACATTCAGTGTGGTGGAGGTTTCCTTCAATGCAAAGCTGTAAACAGTGTAATCTGTGGTCAAGGCTTTATATAACTCAACAGATTCAGCTTGGGTAGCAGCAAGGAGATAGTAAGCACGCCACATTGACTACTGAACATTTCACGGCAGATGGGATGGATTGGAGCTGCTTCTGTTTGTACTTGCCACACATGTTTCTCTTGCCAGTGAACCACACAACATGGCAGAACCCACCTTCTTGTCACTGCCTGCTATCCAAGAATACAAAGGGGAGCAATAATATTACAACACCACCACTCGACAATGTATATATAGTTGGCGCAAGGAATACTTTAGAAGAGGTACCTTGGCCCTTCACTTATTGTTCTGCTTTCCATACTACATCCTGTAGGCCGTTTGAGAAGTTTTTATAAAACTGCCAGATGGAGGGAAAGATCGCGTCAAGAATCACTTTTATGAAATATTAAAACATATTTAGTCATAACGGATCTATGTACCTTATGAAATTCTAGTGTGTCACCACCAGTTTTTCGCAGCTCCACCACATGCAAAGATGGTGCAACTTCAAACACCTACAAGATAAGATTGCATATAATTTCAGACTAGAAAAATGTACAACCTCCTATACCTAAAAGTGCCACTGAGGTGCAAGCAAGCCTCACTTAGACGTTTAGTTATTAACAATGTCTAACGTGTGTTTACCACTGAATGTTAGCCAATCAGGTAAAATATGTCGCTAGAGCATTTTTAATTATGATTTATCAGCCCATTGGCCTTGTCAACAATCATTGATAGGAGCAATAGACTTTCTGATGTACAGACGAGGGAACTCAAAAAACTATATGGAAAAAGTGAACTGTGTAATAACCTGAAGGCCTGAATCTCATCACATTGAAATTTCATACTGAGATTAACAGAAAAAGAAGGGCAGACATACCTCTGTTGCCACTGAAAGATGCCCTTTCCTTCCGGATTTGTCTCCTTGCAATTTCATCTACAAATTACAATGAAGTGAAATGTTTCAACTTTGTTTTGTCTTAGCTAGGCTAAATATTTAGGATAGTAAACATTAAGTGTTGCATTGGAGTACAGAGCATGTGAAGGGACTATACCTTATAATTACGCTTGCTTACATTAAACCCGAGAGGTTTCGCAGCTTCCTCAATTTTTGACATAATCTCATTAGCAGGGCGCTGGGAAGTAAACCGCGTCTCTCGCTTTACAAGGCCCTGAATTTGAAAGCCAAACAAACGGAAAACATTTTTAAGCAATCAGTGGATAACATGTTTCTCTCTGAAAAACACACATAGCAAGTTGTATTACTTAATTAAAAGGGCAAAATAATTAGTGTCCTATGTCCAGAGTACAAAATCATCATAAAAGATTGAAAATTCAAAATCCTAATTACCACATAGCATAAAGCCACAGATCACCATTTATTACAGTATAAAAGTTTAAGAAGGTAAATGGTGAAAGAAAAACCATCAAATGTGACGCTGTGACGTACTACAATGAGATGAAATAGAAAAGAGAGTACCATTTGTTTTTCGAATAAATTCTCGAGGTTAAAACCCTGTGATCTTGAAATCAGCTCGAAGGCATTCATGGATTCCGGCTTCTCTTTCCTTTCAGTCACAAGATTTTCCTACAACATTAAAAATAATTTTGAATAAGTTGTTCCTAAATGTATAAGAAAACTCCTGAAATGGAGACATTATTGATAGGATCATCATGTAATTGTAGATTGGCAATATGCTGATGATCCCGATGTAATTTGAATAATTCTATAATTTATATAAAATGTAGTAACTATGTGGAGTCATCCACGCAGGAGATTGTCGGAGCACAAGTGTTACCACTGAGTTCATTTCAGTTATAATATCTCAAGGCGGATACATACTACAACAGGAAAGGAGTAACAATCAATTAGGGCTCTACCTCACACTTGCTGAAAACTGCATCCACATCATCATGATTAATATCATTTCCCTCCTCAAAATAGGGTGGTCGATACCCTTTCTTGAACCATTCATTTTCTAGTAGTTCAGAAATTGTTATGCGCTGCAGAGGAGATAATAAAACATTAATTGCCCACATAGCCAAACCAGGGAACCACTCAGCACTCGTAATCTCTAAAGATCATAGTAAATATGCAACTTACAGTATCAGGATTGGGGTCTAGAATGCGCTTGATCAATTTCTTTGATCCAGTTGAGAACCATGACGGGCAAGAAAATTCGGCCTTGTATATCTGGGTTGAGTGTGCATTAGCATGTAAACTTTCTGGTTATTAAGCTCATCATTTGTGTAAATAATATACCTTCTTATACAACTGCATGATGTTGGCTTCATCAAATGGCAAGTAACCAGCCATGAGCACAAACAGAATAACCCCACATGACCAAACATCAGATGCTGTGCCATTATAACCTTTATCATCTAGCACCTGAGATTGCAAATCAAAGACATCCCCGAATATAATAAAACAACCCAGTTACAACTGCAATGAAGGAAAAATATAAACCAAACTGTACCTCAGGAGCAACATAATTTGGCGTCCCACAGGCTGTGTGTAGTAGTCCATCTCCCTGCAGTGAGGAAATGATTAGTTTTACTATTAAAATTAGGACCAATGCAACACACTCAATAGATTGGGCCATTGTAAATAATGTATATGCTGAAAATAATGATTTAAGCCATTGTACTGAATTCCACATCATTACATACTCATGAAAGTAAAATCACCCATGGCTTTTAGGGATGGGCTTCCCATTGAGTTAGTTCACTATCTCTGTATTCCACCAAAAATGCCATGACAAACAGTGGTGAAAGCACGACTACAACTACTATGTGGCTAACACTTGTCTTTTATGTGGGTTGTGCTAGTAGAAGTCATCAAACTTGTGTAATTAAATTGATCTAAAAAGCACTGGTCACTACCATTTCTCTGCTAGTTCACTGTTAAAACTCTTACCGAACACTTGTTACGTAATTACTGGAAGCAGATGAATGTTTCAAGTGGCACTTACCCTTACTTGCTGCGAAAATGCACTTAATCCAAAATCAGAGACTTTAAGGTTTCCATATGAATCCAGTAGTAAATTTTCGGGCTGTTACATATGGAAAACTGTACTTGATCAGATTTGAAATTATGTTTGACCAGTTACCCTTAATCCCTTCCAAACAAAACTAACCAGCTGACCTTTAAGTCTCTGTGGTAAACTCCTCGGCTATGGCAGTAATCTACAGCATCAATAAGTTGCTGGAAGTATCTCCTAGCCGCCTCTTCTTTAAGTCTCCCGTTCTTGGCCTAAGAAGAAACAACAGTAAATAAGAAAAGGACTAAAAACAATTTTCGATTTACTAAACCTTTTCCAATTCATTGACAGCAAATACTACACGATATTTCCTTACTATTTTATCGAAAAGTTCTCCTCCATCAACAAACTCAAGCACGATGTAGATTTTTGTTTTGCTAGCCATGACCTGTTCAGCACGTAACAAAAACAGTAATCATCATTGCTAAATTCATATGCAGTAAAGAGGGTAAAAAGGTCCCTCAAAGTTCATCTAATCTTAACTTGCCAGCTTGTTTTCTGTGTTCATCAGTGACTTATGACATGGATTCTCTAACAGTTATTTTCCAGATTTTAATGCAGCTTAACAAAAGCGCTCATAAACAAAAGATGGTAAAGTACCTCGTAGAGTTTGACAACGTTTGGATGTTTGATGACCTTCATGGTTGAAATCTCTCGTTTTATCTGCCAATCGGAAAAAATGTTCTTAGTTAGTCATAAGAAGGAGCAAGCAAGGAGGGGAGGGGAGGGGATGGGAGAGGAGAGTATCGTATCGGGGAAAAGAAGGAACCTGCTCGACCATCTTGTGGCGAAGAACCTGCTGGCGGTCGAGTATCTTGATGGCGAAATGCTCACCGGTGTCGACATTCTTTGCAAATTTGACCTTGGCGAAGCTGCCTTCCCCGAGCGTCTTCCCCAATTCATACTTGCCGACTCGCGTCCTCGTTGCGGGAACCTTCATGCTCATTATAGTATTCTGTATCTGAAATTCAAAATCGGAATGACTGATAGCCTCTCAATTTGCATGTATCGTTATATAAAACAACGGAATGCGCGTTGAATCAGTGTGCGGGGGAGACGACGACGATGATGGCGATGGGAGGAGGAGGAGGATTGGGCGGGGCCTACTGACTGCATCGATCAAAACAACATATAAGCCTTAGCCTTATCCTCCTCCCCCATGTTCCGTGGCTGCGCTTCTTTCTCTCTCGATTTCTTTTTATTTTTTCTTCATTTGGAATTTCACTTGTCGTATTTGGAAACGGCGCCGTTTTAAAACTCTAGCGACGTCGCTTTGCCCTAATGGATGATTAGTTTCGTTTTTGGTTAAAGAAACCATAATCACAAAACGGCAGGCAAAGATGTGACAACTCAAGACCACGTGGCAGTAATTTCAGAATACCGTACATCAGGTCAAGTGTGCCTTAAATAATAACGGTCCATTGATTTACTAAAAACAAATTAAGGTGGTTCGCTTTCAATAGGATGCTACCTCGCAACTTCCCAAAGATCCACTCCCACTAGTGCACTCCTTTTCTAATCTCAAACCGATCATTCATACCAACATTCCATTTTCTTTCTTAGTATGCAAATTTATAATGTTTTCTTTCTATTTTGTCTTATTTTCTTAATATCTATAAACCAACAAATTTATAATTTTCTTTGTTAGGATACCAAGCTTGTTATCTCATAGGTCGGCACATGCGACATGTGTGCAATGCTATTAGTGGTGGTGGCTCCATTTCTAAAGACGTTGAGCTTGTGTATATGATTTTTGTGAATATGTTGGATTGTAGAGGAGTGCATTTATCGTCAGATGAACCAATTTTTAAAGGTTCAATTGCAGTCTAACTGATTCTTAATCTGTGTTCTGAATCGTTGGATGGAGTTTGATCCAAGTACTGGTATTTGTTGGCATCCCTCGGTCATATATAGGCTTCCTTTCGGTAGGGTTTGTTTTTGAGAGAGAGAAAGTCTAGGGCAAAGATGAGAAGACGAATTCCTTCGATGCGTTCTCTCGAGTCCTTGTGTCTTGCACCGTGTCTTTGTGGCTCGTATGATTGAAAGTCTGCGTACTCTGATTTGCTCCTTTGTGTGGTTGAGCTGTAACAGCTAGTGGTGAGTTGAGTGAGATACAGTCGAGAGCGTTGAGTGAGGCTCTGATTTGTTCAAGTCCCCCCGTTATGTAATGCTTATTCTTGATGCTTGTTTCATGCTTGAAAGGTTGAGCCCTAATATGAAACATTTAGGCTAAGATTTGAGTTCATTCTTCAACTGAACTGAGCTAGTTTTAAATATAAATTTCCTAAGTGGTATCAGAGCCGATTCCTTAGTCTTGCAATTCAGACCTTCTTTCATCATTAACAGTGTTGTGGGTTCTTGCAGTTCCATCTTTAGTAGGTGTTTCGCCTATAACGAACCTCTGACCAATCTTTGAGTGCCTGTTTGTTCTTCTTTCCCACTTGAAATTTTGATGCGTATGATTAGTCAGACGATTAACCCAGTGTGACTTGTTCGAACAATTACTAGAACTATCCTAGAATAACTAATTGCAGAAAAGTAAAGACATAGAGTTTGTTACCCAGTTCGCCGAACGTGCCTACGTCTGAGGGGCTATACCACACCCGGTGGAGAGCAATTCACTATACTCAAGTTTAGGTTACGAGGTCTCACACTTACAGGATTTCCCTTTCTTAAGCAACCATTCGCACTAACACTCTAGTGTTGAGATCCAGGCTTCCCCTAGATCTGAGACACCTATCTTCTCTCACCTTCAATATGTTCTTCTCTGAAATGCAGCTTCGTCCTGAAGCTCAGAACTTTCCACCGAAAGTAGCACCGTGGTCAGACGGTCAATCACTCACCACCTCATGTGCTACTGTTGTTCTCGAACAATAACTCAGCAGCCGCTTGCCTCCTCTTCTGATCACTTCGCCTAAATTGGAAGCTGCTCTCTTGTTGTCCTCTCTTAGCTCTCCGTCACTCTATGATCAATATTCTGATTTTTGAAGAGAGTTATCAACATTATCCCTAAGTGTTGATTATATACTTTCCAAGATAATATTTATTTTATAAGATAATGTTTGTTTACTCTCTGTCTCTCTTATTGCATGTTTACTCTAATAAAATAATGTTTATTTCATAATATTTAGGAAACAAATCTTGAACTTCAAGATCTCGATTTTCCTCGACCTTTCTTTAGATTCTTCAAGATCATTCTTCTAAATCTTCTCTTGAACCGCCATAATCAGTGCGCCGCCATTCTTTTAGAGTATTCAACATCTTTCTAAAAACGTTAACAGCAGCACTTATTCCACATAGTCTATCTCCGCGGTTATTTGAACAGCTTCTTGTCAGTTTGGCTGGAACAACCTTGCACCGACTTTGCCAAGACATGCCACAATCTCTAACAATCTGCAGCTTGGCATTTTTTGGAAAAACATATCTAAGCTACCCAACACATATCCAACAATGTCTATGCTACACCAAATCTACCGGAAATACCTAGCTAACCAACCAAATTAAACAAATCACGGTACCCAAAAGTGCTCACCCTTTTTGTCACAAATGACAAGGAGGTTCAAACTAACATATTAGAAAACTCAGCATCTGGTTAGAACAACCCATAATATCCAGAAGTCATACAAATTCGAAGAGTTTAGAGTAGATCACCATCAAGATTCAATCTTCTTCAGCCTCTTCATTTGTATCCTCTTCAGTGTCGGCAACTTCCACATCATCAATGGGATATCGAAGATCCCTGAGAACTGAGTGTTGTATTCTCCAAAATTGCATTCTCTAACCCTTTCCTTCATTGTTCCAGACACATGTGTCGCCCTTTGAGTAGTAACTTCTGGAACATATCCCGAATCATTGATGTGATTGTTTTTGAATGATTTGTGGTCCACCTTGAAGATGATAGGCTCCTTGCACAAAATATCACTGCTCTTCAGAGTCTCAGGTTGCTAGGCCTTGACCATTTCATATATCATAGATGGATAGCTGATTGGAAGTACCGCCTTATCAGAAGTAGCATGCCCTTTGAGGTGCCCAAACACAAGCCAAGGGAGGTCCATCTTCTTTCCATTTCGATCAAAATTAATTAGAGACCCATTGACTTGTTCATTGTGTTCCTATGATAGCTTGTCAACCAATTCTTAAGAGTAATATTGAATAACAGAGCATACTTAGAAGATAATTCTCAGGCTAGGATAGTAGTACCTTTCCAAGAGAGTAGACGCTCAGCAGTGATTGTCTCAGCAACTTTGTTCCAATATAGGTTTTTTGGAACAAGATCTGTGTCATTAATACCAAATAAGCATTGACTGACTCTATGATGATGCCAATTGTCTTTTTTTTGATCCTCAAATCTTCACAGCTCTCATGACCAGCAGTCCCAAAATCCTTGCGCAGAGTACCGATTACCTCTCTCACTATCTGGTCACTATACGGTTTAGAAAATCTCAGGGAAAGTAACAATCCGCTCGACTTGATCAAGTCCACAATAGATTTTACTGGACATTCACCTTTCCTACACTATCTTCCTCTTCTTCACTGAGTTCCACTTTTCTGCCAACTTAACATTCTTGAACCACACACTATTTTTTATCACATTGTCATTTCTCATAGACTTTGATTTCTTGTTGTTACCTTGAGCACCCCCAATTGTTGAAGATACACTTTTTCCACTCAGCTTTCTCTTTCGGCTTATTCCACAAGATTCGCAATTGGTTAATCATCCTCTGCTGGTTTTGTCTGAACATTTTTTTGGCAATAATTGTGTCACAGTATGGTCCACCTCTTCACCAGTCACCTCAATTTAGCAAAAAGATCTACCTCAGCAAATAAGTCCTCCAAAGACTCATCCTTTTCTTGTGCACCTCCTAATGCATTGGTTTCATCACCTTGAGTTGAATGCACCAACACTGTATCAAACATCATCTGTTTCGGAATCCTTCTCAGACTCAACTTGTGCTACTTGATCCACATCTACATCAGTCTGTTCTATAGCGACTTCTGTTGGAATCTGAACAGAGTCAATCTACGCTTGTCAATCAATTTTCTTTGCGCCAGTCGATACCTCAAGGCCATTCTAGAGAAAATTTTGGACAAGTTTGGAAGAGATATTCCTGGTGTATCCAGAACTCAAATTGACGTTATGTGAGAAAGAAGTGAGGTCGCTTCAAAGGAGAATGAAGGAGCTTAATTTTCTAGATATTCTAGCAGAACCAGGAAGGGGTGTCACCCAAAGAACTGAAATGTAAAAGGGTTATATATGAGGGAAATATGTGTTTTATTTACACTATAAGACTAACAATTCAAGGATCACGTCTATTGTCTAGTTAGTAAATAAGTCATATCTTTCTGAGGGAAGGTTCAAAGGTGTAGCAGCCCACCTATCCTATGTATAGACCAGAGAAGCAATCACCACGAGTTGAGTATCGATTTCATTATTGACTTTCTTCATGTGGGGGATTGTTGGAAAAATGGTGAAAATATGTAAAGAAAATGGCGGTGATTCCATTTTGTGAACCAAAATGCCGAGGTTGAATGCACCTCTCGGTGAGTCAAATATATAAGTTGGAGTACACCTGAAAATATAGAGATGGAGTACGTCTCAATATGATCCAAATAATCATGAATATATATTTGAAATGGGAGGTATTTTATCCATGATTGTTCTTAAGCAAAAAAGCTAAGGTGTTGCTCCGATGGGAGATGACGTTTAAACTTAGAAGCAACGGCTGAAGGTTGAGGCATCGCCGAGAGTATGGACTTTGGTGAGACAACACCTGAGAAGTCTTTAAGGACATTTAAGATACTTTAATGACCCAGGCATCGCCTGGAACCAAGTCGACGCAATGCTTGGACGAGGTGTCGCCTGGACCAACTTGAGGCAACGTCTGAGTCAAATAAATGGCTTTGAAGAGCATTTACGAGCACTAAGGCGTCACCTGGGCTCAATGTGAGGTGGCGCTTGAGTTTGTTTAATGGCTATGAAATTTTTTTTAAGATCACTCAAGTGTCGCCTGATCAAAGGTGAGGGCACGGCTCAAGTGAGGCGTCGCATGGGCTCAAAGTGAGGCGACGTCTGGAGCGTTACAACTCGGCTGCCTATAAAGGAGAAGCTTTTCTCTTCATTTGACATAAGTTGAAAACACACACAGATGCCTAGTTGAAAAAGAGTCTTTTGAAACTCTCTAAACTCCTCCCTTTTTGAAGGTTTGAAGCCGGTTTTAAGTGTGTTTTGAGGAGCTAGTTTTTGGTGCAGGAAGAGTAGCTCTAGAGTTGTTGTATCCTAGGAAGAGGTTGACCAAAGATCCCAACACTGAAAGAAGGCCATCACGCTTAAAATAATCATCGAACGAGCCTCAACTCACTCAGAGATTTCCTTACTCTGGTTTTGTACATCTTTACTTCAATAAATTTGTATTTTTTATTTAAAGAAGTATTTTTGTTATCGCATTCGTATATTGTTGGAATTCCACCGACAACATCATTGTCCTAGTTAGCACTGCCACCCCAACTAGTCTAAGGCCATTGTTCTGTCGGAATATTCTAATTATTTAATTAGATTATTAGTGGTCCATTTAATTTAATTGACCTACTTATGTACCAGGTCCAATAAGTTCCACTTATTTTTCCCACTATGCATGTAACCACCCCAATATTTAGGATGCAATTTTTGATGAAAAAACTGACGTATGAATATAAAAAGATACGATTGAGGTTCACCAATCCCGTTTCTCATATTCATAAATACACCATCTGTTGTGAGATAGAGAAGGGTTTGGAAATCCGAGATCAATTAGAAGAAAGAAGAAGAAGCAATGGCTGGAGGTATGTCTGATCTCTAATTCGTTTCTGCTGCCATGTTCATTGTTTGTACTGAACATGAATATTGATTTACATTTGGTATCGAGAGCAAGTTATTCCTCTGCCTTGCTTGCAGAATAGTTATGCCTTTTGAAATTGCATAACATGCCGTATTAAATTTATAATTTTTGGAGCATGTTATTTATGGCCTTTTGAAACATGTTGATGTTGGCCGAAGATCTGCATATATTAATCTGAGGATGCTGTCTCCATATTAGTATAATGATCGAATATGTACACGGAGGAGTTGTACTACATAGATTAGTAAAAGATCATCTATCTCATTGATGGATCAAAGCAGCAGCTAGCATATAACTTTGTCCCTGCGAAATATAACCGTATGCATTATGCACCGTTGTTGCACAAATTGTGCAAGATATGATTAGATTTGATTAATTTAAAATTCAAATTAATCAATGCATATCTTCACTAATTTAAAATTATCTTATGTTGGATAAAATGAATTTATTATTACATGAAGAATGCATGATTATATGTAAAAATATATTTTATTATATTATCATGTATGTATTTAGTTTACCATGCTTAATTTTTAGTATGTCAATTTTATGTATTATTTGACATGATATAATTTTAAAAAGCATGTTATAAGTATCACTGGATATTTTCTATGTACATTTAGTTCTCATATGTAGATTAAAGTAATGTCGAGTGATTTAAATTTTTTTAATTAGTTAGGGAGTAGCCACAACATCTCTAATTATTTAAAATTTTATTTTGAAATCACATGTGGAAATTAGACATTAATTGTATGTAATATGATGACATACCACATGATATTTCATTATGTTTATATGATTAATTATGATGAATATTAGATTATGTTTCTTAATTTGCCCACAGGTATTAAGGAACGAATATGATTTTAATGATTCACTATTTGGTTACTCTATGAATCTTATTTGAGTATAACTTTAGCCACAGGCAAGTTTTATGTCATTAGATTCATATTTTTGAGCATGATTTACATTGGTAAAGCATGATTTATTTTACGTCTCAATTTTGTGATAATGAGCATGTATGTTTCTGATTTGCAGTAATTTACCTGGAAATATTTCTGATGTCAAATGTGACATTCCTGAGTTACGGGGTGACAACTATAAGACGTGGAAGGAAATGGTGCTTTTGCATTTGTGTTGGATGAATATCGATTATGCTATTCAGAAAGACGAACCAGCTAGCATAACTGTGACTAGTAGTCCAGATGCAATTGATCTTTATGAAAAGTGGGAGCGATCCAATCGTCTCTCAGTTATGTTCATAAAGACCAAAATTTGTGCCAGCATTCGGGGTTCTGTCGATCAGCATACTAAGATAAAAGATCTCCTTAAAGCCATCGATGAGCAATTTGCAACTTCTGATAAGGCCCTTGCCAACATCTTGATTATGCAGTTTTCATCCATGAGACTCATTGAGATTAAATAAGTGTGTGATTATATCATGCGCATGAGGGATATTGCGGCCCAACTTAAGCTTTTGGAAGTTACCATGTCTTAGTCTTTCCTTGTGCATTTCATTTTATGCACTCTTCCTCAGCAATATACCTCATTTAAGATATCTTATAACACACATAAGGAAAAGTGGTCAATTAATGAGCTTATGACCATGTGTGTTCAAGAGGAGGGTAGGTTGTCGATGGAAGAGGGTGAAAAGGTGAACCTTGCTACTTCGAGGAACAATAAGGATCACATTAAGGAAAAGGCTAAGGGAAAGATTCATGTTAACCAAGTCAAAGTGTTACTTATGTAAAATGAAGAGACACATGAAGAAAGACTGCATTAAGTTCAAGACTTGGCTTGATAAGAAAGGTAATTTTTTTGCATTTGTTTGCTATGAATCCAATATAGTTAGTGTTAATCATAATACATGGTAGATTGATTCTGGTACTACAATCAATGTTTTGAATACCTTGCAGGGTATGCAAAACCTAAGGAAACCGATGGGCAGTGAATATCACATTTACTCAGGCAGCAAGATGAGTTCACGTGTGGAGGCCAGACATGCAGCTTAATTTTAAGTAGTGGTTTTACTTTGCATTTAGAAAAGACGTTTTATGTACCAAATTTAGCTAGAAATTTGATTTCAATTTCAAGACTTGTACCTTTGGGATTTTCCTTTAATTTTTCAGATTCTGGTTCAATATTTTCAGAAATTCTGCAAAATGATATCACTCATAACTCTATGCATGTTAGTACTGGGCAAAAGCGATATATTAGGAATGAAGAATCATCTATGTTATGGCACCGGAGATTGGGACGTATCTCCATTGAACGAGTTAAAAGATTAGTCAAAGATGGAGTACCAAGTACTTTAAACTTTACTGATTTTGATACTTGTGTTAGTTGCATTAAGGTAAAACATACAAGTATAAAACTGGTGCAAAGAGGAGTTCTAGTCTATTGGAGATCATACACACAGATATATGTTGTCCGGATATGAATGCAAGTGATCCAAAATACTTTATCACCTTCATTGATGATTATTCACGATACATGTATCTCTACTTACTTCGATCTAAAGACAAAGCTTTAGATGCCTTTAAATTGTTTAAGGCTGAAGTAGAGAATCAATGTGGTAAGCACATTAAGATTGTGAGATCAGATAGAGGTGGAGAGTGCTATGATAGATACACTGAGAATGGACAAGTGACATGGCCCATTTGTGAAATTTCTTCAAGAGATGGGATTGTTGCCCAATACACTATGCCTGGTTCTCCAGACCAGAATGGTGTAGCTGAAAGAAAAAATCGAACATTAATGGACATGGTCAGAAGTTTGCGCAATAATGCAAAACTTCCTGCATTTTTATGGATTGATGTACTCAAGACGGCATCATATATACTAAACTGGGTTCCATCAAAGGCTGTCTCAAAAATACCTTTTGAGTTATTTAAAGAATGGAAACCTAGTTTGCGTCATTTACGCGTTTGGGGATGCCCGTCTGAAGTGAGAGCGTTCAACCCACAAAAGAAGAAGCTAGATTAGTGGGTATTTCATTGGATATGCCGAAAAGTCTAAATGTTATAGATTATATTGTCCTTCTCGTAGTACCAGGATTGTGGAATCAAGAAATGCTATTTCTTGAGAATGACTTGATTAGTGGGAGTGATCATATTCAGGACACTGTTACTGAAAACGATCACCATCCGGTTCCACCCACTGATTCAAATGATAGGTCGATTGTCATTCACACTCCTCAAGTTCAAACAGGTGCAAGACAAACACTGTTACCGCATCCACAAGTTGATGACATTCAAGTAGATCATGATGGGCATAAAGAACAAAATATTCCTCATGAGGATGAACAAAATTCATTAAAAAGATCTATTCGAAATAGACGATCAGCTGTTCCTGATGATTATCTAGTGTATCTGCAAGATTTGGATCATAATGTTGGACCCGAAAAGGATCCTTATCGTTTTCACAAACTATGAGCTCTTCGGAATCAAGCTTACGGCTGAATGCCATGAATGATGAGATGAACTCAATGGCGTCTAATCAAGTTTCGGATCTCGTCGAGTTGCCAGATGGGGTAAAACCATCGGATGTAAGTATGTCTTTAAAACAAAGAAAGACTCACAAGGCAACATCGAGAGGGATAAAGCCAGACTTATTGCCAAAGGGTTTACTCAAAGAGAAGAAATCGACTACACAGAGACTTTTTCTCCTCCATCAAAGAAAGATTCTCTTCGAATTGTCACGGCATTAGTAGCTCACTTTGATTATGAGCTACATCAAATGGATGTGAAAATAGTGTTTCTCAATGGTATCTTAGAGGAAGAGGTTTATATGAAACAACCTGAAGGATTTTTCTCTAAAGACAGTGAGCAATTGGTTTGCAAGCTTAAGAAATCCATATACGGTTTGAAACAAGCTTCCTGACTATAGTATATGAAATTTCATAATGTGATTATTTCATTTGGTTTCGAAGAAAATCCAATGGATCAGTGCATATACCTTAAGGTCAATGGGAGTAAGCTTTGTTTCCTTATTTTGTATGTGGATGATATACTGCTAGCAACCAATGATTTGAGCTTGCTATTTGAGGTGAAACAATTTCTTTCAATGAACTTTGATATGAAGGATATGAGAGAAGCATCTTATGTCATTGGCATTAAGATCCATAGAGATAGATCTCGAGGCATTTTTGGTTTGTCTCAAGAGGCTTATATCAACAAAGTTCTCGAAAGATTCGATATGAAAATTTTTTCACTAAGTGCACCACCCATTGTCAAAGGTGACAGGTTCAGTTTGGACCAGTGTCCCAGGAATGACATTGAAAGGGAGCGAATGAAGAATGTTCCATATGCTTCAGCTGTTGGAAGCATTATGTATACTCAAGTCTGTACAAGACCTAGATTGCATATGCAGTTGGTGTATTAGGAAGACATCAGAGTAATCCAGACATTTTTCACTAGAAAGCTGCAAAGAAAGTGTTGAGGTATCTACAGGGTACCAAAGATTATATGCTTATGTACGGACGGACTGATAATCTTGAAGTAGTGGGTTATTCTGACTCCGATTACGGTGGCTGCATTGATTCACGAAAATCCACATCTGGATATGTGTTCATGCTAGCTAATGGAGCCGTATCTTGGATGAGTGCGAAGTAGACATTGACAGCCACTTCAACGATGGAAGCAGAATTGGTCTCGTGTTTTGAGGCGACCTCACAAGATGTATGGTTGAAAAGTTTCATATCGAGGCTGAGAGTTGTTGACTCTATTTGTCAGCCGATAAGGATGTACTGTGATAATTCAATTGCGGTATTTATGGCCAAGAACAATAAAAGTGGACGTCGTATTAAACATATCGACATAAAGTTTTTGGCTGTAAAAGAACGTGTTCAGGAAAAGAAAGTGATCATAGAACACACCAGCACTGAATTGATGATAACTGATCCCTTGACCAAAGGCATGCCAATCAAGAATTTCAGGGATCATGTAGCTAGAATGGGACTTGATTCCACTATGTAGAACATCATTAATGTTTTTGTTGAAACTTTCATTCAGTTTGATATGTTCTCTATTTATTTATACGCATTAAAGACATCATTTAGAGAAATATCATTATGTGTGAACCTAGAGTGAACATAAGGTTTTTTCATAAAGTTAAAAGTTGTGTGGTGAAAGAGACTTGATATATTATGATACATGGAAGATTGATTCACGATATAAGTGAATTTGTCGCTATGATCTGTATATTATGTCTCTTGTAAAATAGACCAAGGGGGAAAATGTTGGAATATTCTAATTATTTAATTAGAATATTAGTGGTCTTTTTAATTTAATTGACCCACTTATGTACCTGGTCAAATAAGTGTTCCACTTATTTTTCCCACTATGCATGTAACCATCTCAATATTTAGGATGCAGTTTTTGATGGAAAAACTGACGTATGAATATAAAAAGATATGATTGAGGTTCACCAAGCCCGCTTCTCATATTCAGAAATACACCATATATTATGAGATAGATAAGAGTTTGGAAATCCGAGATCAATTAGAGAAAGAAGAAGAAGAAGCAATGGCTGGAGGTATGTCTGATCTCTAATTCGTTTCCGCTGCCATGTTCATTATTTGTACTGAACATGAATATTGATTTACATGTTCGTCTGCGACTCTTAAGTGACCATCGGTTGAAGATACGGTTCCAAATATAAGAATGAACTCTACATGCTCCAAGGGAGAAATTCAAACCCCAAAGAATCATGAGAGCATTAGATGCAAAGGCAAGCAGGGTGTTGCAGGCTCTGTTTCATTTGTTTCATATTATTGATGTTAAATTCTATAGTTGCTAACTACATTTTAATGATTTATGTGTATTTAATAGTATGAGATGAACTGATTAATAAGATGAGTAGCGTGATTAATGGCGCTAAGGTGGCAAACTAAGTGAGAGCGTTAGGATCCAAGATCAAGATCGAGCATGGACCCGAGCATGCTGGCCCAAAAAGTCAGCAGTTGAGAAGCATGCTCGCTCATGAGATAAGAAGCTGCGTCCGGAATAAAATTCCTATGATGGCGGCAAGCTACTTTGAGCTCGATCCCGAAACCTGGGGCATTGTTTATTGACCACTTGAAATATAAGTACAGTTTATTTATTTCATAATATAAGTTAGTAGAATTTTATTATTGTTTCATTACATTAACGTTTTTTGTCGTCAAACTTTGTGCTCGACCTGGATGACACTTGGATTTAGAAATTCATCTCTTAAATAGCTGCTGAAAGATATAGAGATTGGAAGTGCGACTACAAATGACACAATGAGTAAGCACTGAACTCTACAAAGAGTTTATTGACCTTCCGGAGCAATATGGCACTGAACTCTACGAAAAATCAGTTTATGCATTTAGTACATTATCATTTGTGAGTAGTACTTTGATAAAACTTTAATCTACATATTTTATTATGTATATCATTGATTTATTTAAGTTTTTATAATAGGTCAAGGGTAAAAAAATTAAAGGAAGGGTGGTTGACCTCCAGCCGAACCAACCAGAATTGATCTCATTATTGCGGTACATTCTCAATTTTGGTTCTGTTGCTTTTTTTAATATATTCTTAGAGTTAAGTACACATTATCTCGAACAAATTTTAATGTGTTGGCGATTATTTTGTTGAATATGTTTGGAGCTTCAATTGGCATACATTCATTATCTGTTTTGGTTTGATTTAACTATTTACAATTTGTTGGCATAAGTTGGGATATTATGTTCATTTTTTGTATATGTTTGGGTATCTTAGATGTCATATCAGTTTATATTTTGGTGTATATATTCTACAATAACTTAGTTTGGATATCATAACTCATTTTATTGTCAGCGTTGAGATACTATATATTTGGATATTTCACATTTGACATTTATGTATCTAGGAACAAAGAGTCTTGGCATTTATCACAGAGGCAAGCAGGTGAGAGTCAGCGCTTGAATTCTGTTTTGTGTTCACTTAAACGATGTAGTATTGACCTTTGTATATAAACTCAATTGTATTATTCATTTATCAATTTCAATCAATAAAATGAGAAATTTCTCCCCAAATCGAATTCAGGCGATTTAGGGTTCGTGGATTCAATCGGAGCTCCAGCAACTGGAAATCTTCAAAGAGTGCATGAAATGATGGTTGGCGAAGAATCGGAAGATCCAAGTGCCCAAAAAGATATCTTCCCAAAAGTACCCAAATTCAAATCATAATTCAGCAGAAACGTGGCACCCATGTTTCGGGCGTTTGCAAGTCCTTGAAGCGGTCTCCGCTCCCTCGAGTGGGAGCGAGAAACAAGATGCATAACATTCAACTCACGAAGGAGTTTCAGAAGACTAAAGAGGACTTTTCAAACCAAGTGTTGGGGTTTGAGAATCGTATCCAAGTGCTTCAAACATTGGTCAAGGAGGTCTAGTAGCCATGACGAGCAATGCTTGAGAAGGTGCCACCAATCGCATGCCAGTAGTTCATGAAGTATAATGATATGATTGAAATATTTTGTGAATGATAGTTTGGGATGTTTCTTGGCTACACAAAGTGACATTGTTGTACCCTTTTGAGAATTCTTGAAGGTGTAATATGAATGGTTTGGTTGGGGGTACACAATTAGACATTGTGGTATACTCTTTTTGATGTTGTCAAATGCAGGTTTGAATTGCAAAATTTCATAATCTTATTGATTTTGTCTGATTGAGGTATTCTAGTTAATGTCACCAAAAGAATAGTCTTAGGTGACAATATATTTGTATTTGCCACAAATGCATATAATCTTATATGACAGTATACGATTATATGTTTCATTTATTTATATTCTTATGCGAGAATACATGATCATATGTTTCATTTTTAAGTCTTCTTAAGTGCACAATATTTATATTCAACATATGTCTTATATAGTTTAAGCGACAACAGTGAATACGTCGGTTAAAAGTACAGAGCTTATGCGACATATGTAATAGTAGTGTGTTACTTAAACCTTCACAAGGATTACGCAACACATATCATATTTTGACGTTATGCGACCCATTCGAAATGTCGTCTAAGTTACAAAACGACGCAGTGAAACTACTACAAATTAGTTAGTTTTATCACTAGTACGAGTTTGATGGAAAAATAAGGAAGACGTATGATTGAACCTTATATCCACGGGCATCACCATATATAAGCCTCATTGAGCACAAATTACATAAAGCGTTTTATTTGACCTATTTTATACCCCCCAAAAAAGAATAGGAAAAAGTGGTCTGCTGAGTTTTGTTTTTATGGAGTACTAATTAATTGAGGAGCACTTTATAATAAAATATCTGCAATTTGGTTAGATAAAGATATCTTAGGCACAAGAGTGGTACTTGTAGGTATAGGTTGGTGCTCTTGGCATGGGACTATTACTTAGGGGGTGCGTGATTAAATTAGGTATATGTCCACGACATTGTGTGAGGCTTGAGTTGATTCCTGACTCCACTTGTCCATTTTTGTTGTTGTTGGGAGGATCTAAGTTTGAAAATTTGTCAGAAAAGACATTCCAGCAGGTTGGTTGTGTGATTGTGATTAGAGAAAATGATAGTGCATGAGACCCTTGCCTACTTGTCCTATTGATTAACACTCATAAACTACCTCTTAGTGCACTCTAGAAGCTTTTCTTTTCTTTCATTATATTTATCAGTCGCTTCATAATCATATGCCTGGAAACTGACACAAGATGAAGAAAACTACCGACAAAATGAACACCAAATAGTTACATTACAGAAGAAGAAAATTAGAGTTAATAAATTTGACACAAACCATACCATAGGAAGAAAAAAACAACAACAACTAGAGATTAAGGAAATTAACAAACCATATCACACACTGTCATGGAATGAATCATTATTAAGTATTACCTTAGTTATATAGGCCATGGTTGTTCCAATAAACAACACCATTGTTGGAGTCTCTTGTAATTCCATCACTCAGATCCAAAATACTTGTTGTTGAATCTTGTTTCAGCTGATCTCTGAAAGGATACTGGATCCTTCCAGCACCTTCCATATTCCTGTTGTCATCAGAATCCTTGCATAGATTTAGTGCTGGTTTGATAATGTCTTGGAAATGAAAACCTAAGGATGGGCATAGTCTTGTGTTTGGTTCTGCATGATGATAAGAGCTTAAAGCCCCCTGAGAAGGAGATAGTTCAAATGTAGGTGGGACTGGAAGGAAGTGATGAGGATTGGCATAGAATAGCCCCATGTTTAGATCATGGTTCTCATGCATAAAGCTCCTAGTGGAAGGCATTATTGGTGGTAAGAAATTTGCCGACATGGTTGTTGGTTTAGGGTTTAGATGGAGAAAAAGTTTAGTATTGTTTGACTGGGAAGGTGCAGGTGCAAGTGCAAGTGGTGGTTTATTCTTCTTTCTGGAGCTACCTCCCACCGGAACATTTCTGAGAGTCCCACCGTGAGTCCAGTACCTTCTACAAGCCTTGCATAAGTACCTGGGCTGAGTTGGGTTGTAGTTGTTGTAGTAGCAAAATTTAGTGTTTGCTGAATTGCACCTGGGGCAGTTCAGCGCCTGATCTTTATTCAGCCGCGTCTTTTTCTTGTCTTGCTTAGAATGAGATCCAACATTATCACCACTAGGGTTAACCAGACCTATCTCCTGAAAATCACGCCACACAAACCCTGGTAAGTATGTATATAGCTAGCATGAAAGATGAGCAAGAGAAGAAATAGATGAAAAGCAAAAAAAAGAACCTGGTGAAAATCATAGACCAAAGCCTTTGGCCATTGTGCAGCATCCATGAAAAGGTGAATCAGAAAAGAAAGGGAAGCTGGTGATGATGTATTGAAAGAAAGAAAGAAGGCTTGAAATTAAGCTTCTGTTTGATGGTAGAAAGAATGTTTTTGGATGATGGCTGCTTTATCTGCTTGGTGAATGATGATGGAGAATTGAGAAAGTTGGATTTGTTTTGACTGTTGTGCCACTCTCACCATTAACTTAATACCAGACTGTCTCTTTATGTGGGGAATTTTTGTCTCATTGTAATGTCTGATTGTGGGTGGAATTCTGAGTGGGTTTCCTATTCTTTTTCTTCCAACAGTAGCCTCTTTAGATTGATTCTTACTTTAAATTTCAATAATTTCACTTTAACAAACATCAGTAAATAAATATCGATAAATTTAAGTAAAATGTAACACGCTTCATAAATTTAACAAAATAATAAATAAAATGAAACAGCGATAAATAAAATGAACATGAAAATATTGTAATATTACATTTATTTGAATAAACCACAACATGAGTAACTTGGATAAATATTAATAAAGTAAAAAACTTTAACTCATTTCAGTGAAAGAACAACAGCTTTCCATATATTAACAAAGCTATCTTGTTCTTCAGCACTCTCTTTGTTTTCTGAAATTCAAATTTCAGCTAAGCATCCTGCTATTATATTATAAATCAACCCAAATCTTACTTTCATCATTCTTCTTCTAAAAGTTCAGATAACGAGTAGCAAAAATATTTTTGAAAGGAAAACACAAACATGAACAATACAGTGTGACATTTTTAAGGACAGCTAGAGGGAAATTGAAATGTTGGTGTTGCCTTTTCCTAAACGGCAGGTTTGATTTGATTTATGAGATAATGGAAGTTTCACTTGTTTTTCTTTCATCAGGCAACAAAGGAACTAAATGACAAATATCAATGGCCACTTGGACCCCGGCAGCTTGTTTAGGAGATGAGAAATATGGTGAAACATGTACTGGGGCAATCTGAGAGTTCTAAACACAAATCATAATCCACAAAAGTGTCTCTCAAAAGTGTACGTCCTAATTCACTTAGATATTTGAGTACCTGTTGGCGCGTCTCTCAGAAGTGTACATCCTAATTCACTTAGATATGTGAGTACCTGTTGGCGCGCAGATCGATTTTCGAAATTAAATTTGATCCATTGAAAAAAAAAAAAAAACTTCTTCATTGCCAAAGAAGAACCACTTTCCATCTCAGCGATTAGACTTCGATTCATGATCGGGCCAGAACAGGGACTCTGGTGGGGGGTTTGGGGTAGAATGACTCAGTAAGCTCTCTTCTTACACCAAACAGTTGGAATTTTTTTTTTGAATGCCACTTTTTTGAAACTTTTTCCCCCAATTGCCATCTTTTTGAAGTTTGTTTCCGAAATGCCACAATTTTAACGAACCGCTACTCCCAGTAGCGGTTTGTTCCTTGTCTACTCCCAGTAGCGATTTGTTCCTTGTCAGCACTAACATGACGTATTTTCAACAAACCGCTACACTGAGTAACGGTTTATTGCTTTGTCCAAAAAAATTTTTGGAGGAACTGGTGAGCATTATTAAAAGCTGTTGGAAATGACAGCTTCTAACACTGCAGAGAAGCTGTCATTTGCAACAGCTTTTAACACTGTGCAATGTTAAAAGCTTCTAACACTGCAGTTGGGAAAGACATTGGAATTTATTGCACATCATTATCACTGCAGCTTTTAATTGCACGTGTCTGTAAGATTCATTTATGTTTTCCTACAAACCGCTATTTACAGTAGCAGTTTGATCACCGCTATTGAAAGTAGCGATTTGTTAAAAATTCGTCAAGTCAACGCTGGCCTTTTAGAAACAAATTTCAAAAAGATGGCAGTTAAGAAAGAAAGTTGTAAAATGATGGCATCCAAAAACTTTTTTCAAAAAGTTGCTCGTCGAACTTTCTTATGTCTTTCGCTATCACCACGACTTTGGAAAACTCAAAGAGGGAGAGAGCTCAAAATATCAATGACTAGCTCTTCATGGAGGACCGAAGGAGTTGAGATGTCGCCTCAACTTGCATGCTCAAACTAAAAATAATTTGTACCCCTGCATAAAGAAAGACTCCTTGGTACTGTCTTACCAAATATGTAGAGTGAGTTTGTATATAAAATTATAATTTAGTCATTTTTCAAGCAATGTGCCTTTAAGCAATGTGGGATGCTTACGTATTGCTTGTACTTCTATTCCACAAGAGTGAGTGTTATATTTTTAATTAACTCACATTTACATTATTTTAGACAACTCTTTGAGCATCAATAGCTCATTCAATTTAAGTTGGATTTTGACATATGAATAATCAATTTTACACCTCTCATCTCAGGCATTAATCAATATCTCAATCTGAGATGTACTTCATTCTCAATTTTGGCTCACAAAATTGGATCGCACCGCTATTTTCTTCAACTTAACACATTTTTTTCTAGTACTTCCTTCTAATCAGTTTGGAAGAAGTACTTGTTGGAAAATTTGGTGAATTAAATGTAAAGAAAATGTGATGTGACCATATTTATATAAAAAAATATTTAATTGAATTTAAAGTCCTACAAATGAAAGGACAAGATCAATTATTTACATGTCCAAATTGAAACCAAAATAAATGAAATGAAATGTTCAAAGTTATGGAGAGCATTTACATAAGTCAAGTGAAAAGCCTTAGAAGACATAAAAACTTATCTTGATTATGACATTGTCATAATGTTTGTGGGCTATTTGTATTCCAATAGCATGGAAAACTTAAAGAGGTAGCCTTGATAATGGCTATGCACTAATGAGAGAACTTTCGTCTTTTCAAGAGCATTGAAAATTGATTTTGGTCTTCTGAAATGAAGAGACTTCATAGTGAGACCAAGAGTTCCTTTTGGAACATTCATTTTGGTGCCTTTAAGAGGACTTTTGTCATTCACAATGTCATTATGATGGGCTGCCACATCCTCCCCTGTAAAAGGAGGTGCAAATGAGGGCTTGAGAGGACACATTTCACACAACAACATCTCTCATTTCCAACATCTCTTCCCTTGATAGCCGGCTGATTTTTCCTTTGAGTTCTTCATACTCTTTTGAGTATTTCCTTGTTGATAGTTGCTTGCACAAGTTTGGTTCGCCAGAGTATTATCTTGTGGTGCAAAGAGGAATACTCACAAGTTGTTGTATCCTGGGAAGTTCTTGCCATTTCCAAGCACTCGGTGGGACAGCAATAAAAGTTTTAAAGAAATCGTCTAACGAGCCTCAACTCATTCTGGTTTGCTTGTATCTCTATTCCGTTCAACTTTGAGTAATTTGTTTATTTGGGTATTAATTTAATCATTCGAGTTATCATCTTCAATTTAATTTGTTTTATATTGATTTGATTATATTGAATCAAATTGAATTAATATACTAAATCGATTAGATAATTGATAGAGTTACTTCATTTATGTTATATTAATTTAATGTAACACTTGATTTAATTTAACAATAATGATGCATGTCTTTCATTACTAGAAATACTTCATTAAATATAATATATTCACAAACCTTTATCTACATGTTCCATCATTTATATAATTGAAACTTCATTCAATTCGCCAACAATACTTTAGTGCCATGGTTGAAAATTAAAAATATGGACTGATCATATCCTCTCTTGGCGGAGTATTTAGCGAAAAGACGATTATCTTCGACCCATCCCACACAAGTTGTTCCACCTGCATTCCACTGGTTCATTTTTTTAATAATCAAAATTGTTACTTTACATTGAACTTTTTTTAGTATATATATTTTTCTGTTATCTCAAAGAAAGCGAGAAGCCATAAATGAAGTAGGTAATGCTAGAGAGAAAAGCTGAAAAAATATATAATATTTTTCAAAAGTAATGTAACTTGGAATGCTAGTTAGTTTCCTGCTTTACAGTTCGTCATGCTCGTCGTCGTTCCAACTTCCTGATCTCTGGTATAGAGCTGTGATTATAGGGTTGCACACTGCCTCAACTTCCTTGCGCTTCTCATCGTAGTCTTCCTTTTCTGCACTTTGGTTCTCATCAAGCCACTCCAATGCCTCCTTCACAGCCTCATCAAGTTTCTCCTTCTCATCTGATTCCAGTTTGTCTGCCTTGTCGTTCATCTGGTTCCTCATGTTGTAAACATACGTCTCCAAGCTGTTTCTTGAATCAATCCTTTCTTTCACTTTCTTGTCCTCCTCCGCAGATTCCTCAGCTTCTTTCACCATTCTCTCAATCTCTTCTTTGCTCAGTTTTCCTCTCTCATTAGTGATGCTGATTCTCTCTGCTTTACCAGTTCCCTTGTCCTGAGCTTGCACGTTCAGAATCCCATCAACATCAATCTCAAACGTCACTTCGATTTGCGGTGTGCCCCTGCAATTTTTTTAGTTACAATAAAAATGAACGGAAAGCATGCGGCAGCAAGTCAATATGAGATAGAAATATGCACCTTGGAGCTGGTGGGATTCCAGTTAGATCAAATTTGCCCAACTCTCTGCAATCCTTTGTGAGACTTCGCTCACCTTCAAATACCTGAATAAAAATTACAAACATTTGAAAATATACATTACAATTATTAGGTCTAGTTTATACGTACGTACCCTAATGGTGACAGTGGTTTGCTGGTCCTGGTACGTGCTGAACACTTGAGACTTCTTGGCTGGGATGGCAGCGTTCCTGGGAATGAGCTTGGTCATCACACCTCCCACAGTTTCAATTCCAAGGGTAAGGGAAGTGATATCCAACAAAAGGACACCTGCATCATATCATCCATCAACCTAATTGTAAATACTTCTTCATCATCAACTGCACCAGTACTTGAAACATACCTTTAGTTTCTTCACCGCCCTCACCGCTCAGAATGCCACCTTGTACAGCAGCACCATATGCGACGGCTTCATCTGGGTTAACACTCTGGCTAGGTTTTTTTCCATTAAAGTAGTCCGTAAGGAGCTCTTGCACCTTGGGAATCCTTGTGCTTCCACCCACAAGAACAATTTCATCTATCTGCTTCTTATCCAAATTGGCATCTTCCATAGCCTTCTTTACAGGTCCCATGGTTTTTCTGAAAAGATCATTGTTCAACTCCTCAAATCTAGCCCTGGTCAGAGGCTCCGAGAAGTCCATGCCATCATAAAGGGATTCAATCTCAACGCGAACTTGGGGCTGGCTGCTCAAGGCTCTCTTAGCACGTTCACATTCTCTCCTCAACTTACCAAGAGCTCTCTTGTCTTTGCTAATGTCCTTGTTATGCTTCTTCTTGATCAACTTGATGAAGTGATCCATAACTCTATGATCAAAGTCCTCCCCTGTACAAATATAAGATCAACCAGCATTTAGCAAGAAGCTAGGCCATGCAGCTTTAAAATTTATGGATTCTCATAAGGTTTTCTTACCTCCAAGATGAGTGTCTCCATTTGTGGAGAGAACTTCAAAAACACCATTATCAATTGACAAGATACTGACATCGAATGTTCCACCACCAAGGTCAAAGACAAGGACATTCTTTTCGCCTTCATTCTTATTCAGCCCATAAGCTATGGCTGCTGCTGTTGGTTCATTGATTATTCTAGCAACATTAAGTCCAGCTATGACACCGGCATCCTTGGTGGCTTGTCTCTGTGCATCATTGAAGTATGCTGTGGAAATACCATGATAGATGTATCAATGCATCAGCTTATTCTACAAAAACATACAATGATGCTAAAAATCAAAGTTACCAGGAACAGTGATAACAGCATTGCTGATGGTCTTTCCCAAGAATGCTTCAGCTGTTTCTCGCATTTTTCTTAGAATCATGGCGCTGATCTCCTCAGGACTGAAAACCTTAATCTCACCATCTTTCATCTTTACTTGAATGTTGGGCTTCCCATCCTTACTTACAATCTTATAAGGTACCAACTTCATGTCCTTTTGGACCTCTTTGTCCTCAAACCTGCATCACCAAATATTCCTCCATCAAAAACTAAACAAAAAAAAAAGCTGTCAATCAGCATATTATACTAATAAGTGAAAGGGAATTACTTTCGTCCTATAAGTCGCTTGACATCAAAGATGGTCCTTTCTGGGTTAGCAGCCGCCTGATTCTTAGCTGCTTCACCGATCAGCCTCTCACCGTCAGTGAAGGCCACCCATGATGGCGTAATCCTGTTCCCCTGGTCATTCGCTATGATTTCAACATGCCCATTCTTGTACACTGCAACACATGAATACGTGGTTCCCAAGTCTATCCCAATAACCGTTTCCACTTTAGGAGCTTCATCCTTCGCTATCACTAATGCTGACATTGCTCCTGCCAGCAATTCGATCAACCGCGGTTGCTAGTCATCAAAATTTCCTCCACAAATATTTACAAATCACAACTTCTATGTTCAAAATCACAACATCTGAACGAAACCCTAAAAAGCATCAAAGTCATCACTCACCGAGTATTACAATTCCGAACACGATCGAGAGCTTGCAATTCCGCCTCCTGCCTTCCATTGGTCACTTTCTTCGAGAACCTTTTCGAATATGATTACCTCTTATGTTTCGGACGACAGATATATGCATGGAGTCCTCCTCTCTAATTGACTTTACTTTTATACTGAAAACTTGAAAAGGAAAGGCGTTATTGAGTCATCATTGGTGACGTGGACCAATAATAATACCGTACACGTTTTCCAACCAATCAGCCGTGAGACTACAACTCGGACTCGTCCGAGGGCAGAGAGAGTATCAGGCCTGCTGCCCCAGATTCAATGGACTTGGGCTTGTTGACAAAGGCCAAAGAACTGTAGCCCAGCATTGAGCACGTGAGTATCACGTGATCGAGTTGCAGATATGGTAATGAGATAAACGCAATGATGACGATGATGACGACGTTGCAGCGACTCGTTCTCGTACTTCTGGTCGGTGAGATAATCGGTGGGAGCTGAATTTGGAAAATGGGCGACGAGCTCGATGAGGATAACAGTTCCGATGTAGAGGTTGGTCGGAGGAGAGGACGAGTCGGTAGATCCGGTGATTTGAAGAGGAAGAGGTTTGATCGGCGTTTGTGGAAGCCTATAAGAGGTTTGGATAGCGATGAATCGGATGAGGAAGGAGGCGCGTTGATGCCTTTGGTTGGAAGAGTGACGGAGAAGAAGGATGTCGAGGAAGGCAAGGATGAAGTGATGATGAGTGAAATGAGGAAGCAGGAGAATAGGGAGTCTGAGGAAGGAGTTGAGAAGAGAATTGTTGGTTTAGAGAGGGAGCCGTCTGGAAGAAGTGACACGGCTATTAGATTGAATAGGGTTACTGAGAGAGAAATGACGAAGGGCAAGCTAGTTTCAGAGTATATGAGGGATTCGGATGTTAGAAATGGGAAAAATGTGATGCCTTTGAGCACATTGAAGAAAGATATCAACGGAGGGAAGAAAGTTTCAGGACATGTCCTTACTAATTCGATTAGTGAGGGAAGAAGAATGGTATATGCTTTTTTAGCGTGATTAGAATTGCTTACAGTTAGATTAGTTATTTTTGGGTATGGATATAGTTTGCTCTTATATTTTGACTCTTAGTGAATTTGATCCAGGTGAACAATGTTGAGTCTGTTGATATGGAGATTGGGGGTGCTTATAATGGAAGGTGTGATCGCCTTGTGAAAGTTGAGTCGAAGAAGCAGAAGATTTGTGGTAGTTCTTGGAAAGGAGGTTCTAGCCATGGGTCTACCAGTTTTGTCAAGGAGGATAGAAAATTACCCGCTAGGGAATTGGTAGGTTGGTAATGATTTAAGTAGCAATTCATAATACTTTCCATTGCAGTTTTATGTGTGGCATGTGTTATGCATCAGAAATTTGATTGCAAACAATGTGTGCCAGGTTAACGGTGGTGAATTAGTTGATAAGGATAGTAAGGATACTTGCAAGACTGAAAAGAGTAAGTGTATTAGGACAACTGAGTCGAGAATGCAGAAGGTTTGTAATGGTCACACTAAGATAGATTCTGGCCACGGGTGCAAGATTTATGTGACTGATGGAAGACGAACACCTGCTGTAAGTACGGTTTGCAAGTAATGTGACATGATCGAATGACCTTTTTTGATTAAATTTCTTTAATATGACACTGTTCCATTCAACTGTGTTGTTTTCATTATGTTCCAGGGGAATGGAAATCAAATTGCTATTGATACTAATAAGGACAGAAGTAGTAGTAAGCAGAAAAGGTGCAAAACTAACATTGTTAGAAGAATTTCAAACGTGGCTGAAAATACAGTTCCTAAGGTACTGTAGACCATTACAAGAAATATTGGAAGTACTGTGATTTACTTGTTCTTTAATTATTATTTTGTTTAAAAATTAATGAATGTATGAAGCATATCAACTACAACATAATATTACTGAACCTCCTACGTATATATGTATGTATGTATGCATGATGTATTCCCTGCCCATAACTACTGGTATCATGCTTCAGAAGGATTTTTACTGATATACATTAGGTGCGGCAATTCACTGTTGGATGTGTGTGTTAAACATCTAACTCCCAAAATTCAATGTATAGGAGAAATCCAAAAAAAACGGCAGTCCCAGTACAATGTGCCATCAATGTCAAAGGAATGATAAGAGCGGCGTTGTTAACTGCTCCGGGTGTAAAAAACGTTATTGCGTTGAGTGCTTATCAAGATGGTAACTATCCTACTATCAGACTGGGTTTACTGTAAAACTGCATGAAATCAAATATGGCTATGGATTAAAAGGGCTCTCGGTGATGATTGACTAGTTACCAGCTTCTTGCGTGTATAATACTGTGATCTTTGATGAATGTAAGGCTTACATTAGTGCAGTGTCATTCTGTGAGATAGTGTTTAGTTTTAATAACTGCTACCTCATGCCTTTTTATATTTCTTTATGGGATTAAGTCTTCGACATAAGAAACAGTAAACGAACTTTCATTTTAGCATGATATATAAAAGAGTGTAAAGTTTGTTTTATAATTTAGTAGTGTTGGAACTCTTGCCATTTCTTCTCAGTTGAGCTGGCAATGCAATGCAGTTTAGGGTATTCTTTTACGGCAAGGATATTTAATTTCCTTAAGGAATAGCTACTGCATGCAGCCAATGCCACCTCACTGCATAAGTTAACAATTTATGACTTCTTGTGCATGATTGTTTCCAAAACATGGAGTGGTAATGATATATTTGTGAGATTAGTTGCACATTGTATGACTGATTCCTTACAACTGATGATCAGGTACCCCAACAAGAAAATGGAGGAGCTAAAAACTTCATGCCCATTTTGCTGTGGAAACTGCAACTGCAAAGCATGCCTGCGTGGAGTCCGACCACGAAAAGTAGATACTCGTTATCTTCCCTGTCTATACATAGTTTTGTTATTAGATTCAGTAACTAAATCATGTTCTCTTCTTAGATGATTCACAAAGAAGTTAGTAACAATATTACATTGGAAAGGCTACAGTATTTGTTGTGCAAAACTCTGCCTGTACTTATACAAATTTACAGAGAGCAGTGTCATGAGCTTGCTGCTGAAGCTGTCATACAAGGTAAGCCTGCTTGGTCATTCATCCTCTTAACTTCGGATTAATTCTCCTTAGTTTGGCTTGTTTCCTTTACCCCTTCATAGGAGCACAAATAGCTGAAAATGACATACAAAAGTCTACTCTCGACAAAAATGAAAGACTATACTGGTAATTGTTTAACTTACCAGGATTAAAATAACATTTATGTGGAATTGTACTTCATTACATATTTATTTTGTTGTTTTAACAGTGACAATTGCCACACGTCCATTGTAAATTTTCACAGAAGCTGTGCAAATCCAGATTGTTCTTATGACCTGTGCCTTACCTGTTGTAATGAGTTAAGAGAGCATTTTCAACCTGGAGGCTGTGAAGGAGAAACATCACAACAACAGTTTCATGAGAGGTCAAATGACCAAGTCACAAAGAGAAGGGAAAAGGCTTATTCTAATGGAAAGAAATCTGAAGGGTGCGGCGTGAAGGCAAAAACAGATTTGATCAGCGATTTCCCCACCTGGTCTGCTAATGACAATGGCAGCATTCTGTGTCCTCCAAAAGAACGTGGGGGATGTGGCAAATCATTTTTGGAGCTGAGAAGAATTTGTAAAGGTTTTTTGGTAGAAGGGCTGATTAAGAGTGCAGAGGTAGTCATTGGTGACTTTAGGTTACCCTCCATAGATGTTATGCAAAAATGTGGTTTTTGCGCATTACAGGGTCCTTTTGATGAAAATGATGAAGTACGTACTGAATTAAGACGGGCAGCTTTCAGGGAAGACGGTTATGATAACTTCTTGTTCACTCCAAGTGCTGTCAACTTAACAGAAAGCACAACCAAACATTTTCAAATGCACTGGATGAAAGGTGAACCTGTAATAGTGAGAGATGTCCTTGACAAGACAAATGGTCTCAGCTGGGAACCCATGGTAATGTGGAGGGCATTTAGAGAAACGGGTGCAGGAAGTAAATTAAAGGAAGAGACACGTAGTGTTTTTGCCATTGATTGCTTGGATTGGTGTCAGGTAAAGTTTACATTTTAAACTCTACGCCCTGGTACCTGAAAGTATTTTATGACACTAGTCAGTGAGTCATCACTATAGATCAAGTCTTACTTATAAATATTCACATAGGCACAAGTATTTTGTGTTCTACTTAGATCATGATAGTTTATCCATGTGCTGCTTATTAAGAGTTGGTATGTGAAGATTTGATGTACAAGTTTCATGTAGGTGGAGATCAATATCCATCAATTTTTTGAGGGTTACTTACATGGCCGCATGCACAAAAATAACTGGCCGGAGATGTTGAAGCTGAAGGATTGGCCATCTTCGACTTTATTTGAAGAGCGGTTGCCTAGGCATGGTGCTGAATTTATTGCATCCCTTCCATTTAGTGAATATACAAATCCAAGGAAGGGCATTTTGAACCTGGCTACTAGAGTTCCAGAAGATTCGTTGAAACCTGATCTGGGACCAAAAACGTATATTGCATATGGATTTCCAGATGAGCTTGGCAGGGGAGATTCCGTTACAAAGCTACATTGTGACATGTCTGATGCTGTATGTACATCTTGGCCATTTCATCTTGTTATAGGACTAGATTTGAATTGTTATGGTCTTGTAGGTGGTCTTGCCAATTATTGAGGGCATCTCTTATTGCGTTACTTGGTAAATTCTGTTTTCCTAGAGAGATTTGTCTTCTAACATCGTTGTGCCTTTGACGCCTTAGATGTTTGATATCCATCAACTGATTGAAGAGAGCACTTAAGAACTTATAGTTCAGAATTTCAAAGTGTGCTTCACTGAGCCGAGATTTTACTATTTTGACCAGTTTATTGAATACTTTTTTCTTTCTATTTCTGATAAGAACTTTTAAAGTCTTACAGTTTTTAGATAATATAACTAATCACTTAACTTCAGTAATAATATTTCAAGTGTAATGTTTCCCTTATCCGTTTTTTGTCTTCTTTTTCTGCGATTTATTTTATCTATTCACTACCTCATTTTATGTTCCTTGAAGGTGTGGGTAGATATTCTTCTATGTCACATCTATGATCTTGGCGGTTTAACCACTCTCTGTGATATTGTATCTTCATTGATGTGGTGATGATCTTCCAGTTGTTTGTATACACTCTTGATCACTGCCTCTAACACCTTAAAAACTTTCAGTTGCTTTTGAGGTTTGACGTGGTAAATGTTGCTAGCGCATACGCTTGGAGACACTGAATAGGTGCACAAATTTCATCATATGGTAATTTATGACTTGTTTGTGCTTATGCAGGTAAACGTGCTTACACACTCATCTTGTGTGAACATCAAATCTTGGCAACGCAAGGCAATAGAAGAAAATCGAAAATTAGTTATCAAAGAAGATCTCCATGAACTATATGGCGCACCTGTGGAAACAAATAAGATTAATGAGCAATTGGAGGTGACGTTGCAAAATGATGTCGGAATCTCCGGTTCTGAATGTATAGAAAGCAATTACGTACGTTACATGAACTAGGCAGGTTTTGAACAGAATTTGACAACTCCTGAGTGAAAAATATGTTTCTGCATGTAGGTATCTCTGCAATTTGAGGACGATTCATCTGGTGGTGCCATTTGGGACATATTCCGCAGACAGGATGTTCCTAAACTGATCGAGTATTTGCAAAAGCACAAAAAAGAGTTTCGCCATATCAAAAATAAACCTGTTGAATCCGTGAGTATCAACTTCTTTTAAATTCTCTGACCACATGAAATATGAGTAATAAGTTGCTCATTTTGTGCTTCTCGTAGGTGATTCATCCTGTTCATGATCAAACACTCTACTTGAATGAGAGGCATAAGAAGCAACTTAAAAAAGAGTATGGTAAGAAATGTGTCTTCTTGTAATTACTATTTTGATATTAATATGCATCTTAATATCAACCTTGACTGATGATGCAGGTGTTGAGCCGTGGACTTTTGAACAGTATGTCGGAGAGGCTGTTTTCATTCCTGCAGGGTGCCCTCATCAAGTGAGGAACAAAAAAGTAAGTTTCTAGACCACCTTATTTGCATTGCATTGATCGCAGTTTTCTCCTTAGTTTTATTATCTATATGAATAAGAACATTGTGCTGCCCACTTTGGTCTCGCCCAGTGACCAAATGACAAAATTTGAACCAGGTGTTGAGACAAGTTTGGGTTGGTCCACCTATAACTCAAGTTTTCTATGCACGACACATCTGGCTACCATAATTTTCCATGTCTAGTTTTTACTGAGTCTATTTTGTTTCAATGTCACAGTCTTGCATTAAGGTGGCCCTTGATTTTGTTTCTCCTGAAAATATTCAAGAATGCATTCGCTTAACTGAAGAGTTCCGTCTGCTTCCGAAAGATCATAGAGCAAAAGAAGATAAACTAGAGGTATCATATCGTACAATCATTGTAGCCTGTCATTGCTTTTTCCATTTTCTGTTTTTCTAGTCTCTGCAAATATAACGCAAACATAATGTATTAGACTTCATATGCACCAGTTAATTATTCATTGCTAGTGATTCTGCCAGATAAATTATCTACAGCTATCCTTAAGTTTTGGATTACAAAAATTGTTGACCCAAATAGAGGAACCACCATTCTCAATGGCGTCGTTGCTGTTCAGAACAGTCTGATAACAGAGGGTGGCATGTATATATTGTTTCTCAAAATATCAAATCAAGTTTCACTGTATCAGAAACAACGGTTAGTAGTGTCATGTGATAGTGCAGTGAGTTCGCTTTATTTACTGATTTTCACATTTGCAGGTAAAAAAGATGGCACTCCTTGCTGTGAGGGCAGCTGTTACTGAAGCTACAGAAATAATGACTCGTATTATGTAAGTATATCCTTTAATTAAATCGAGTTCTTGATTTTATTTTCGTTTATCATGTTGGACCTTTTAGAGAAGCTGGATTTTGTAAGTAGTACCAGTTCCAATTTCTTTTTTCTTGTTATATCCAGGGCAACCAAATTAACAATCAAAGTGAAAGCTGAGTAGACTTAGTAAAAAATTAAATACTATAAACTAGCCCCATGTTGCCCTTAGTGATTTTTAATGGAGCTTCCAATTTCTCCCCCATTCACAAATAAGTGTAGATTAACATAGGTGAACTCTTTACGAAAATCATTACAACCTTCATATATAAAATTATTTACATGTATTACTTTTTCCAACAGCAGTTATGGTAATATATTCTTTTTGTTGTGTCAGAATTTATTTATTTATTAAACGACGGTCAATATTGAGCAAATGGATGTGCAATACATAAACATAAGCAATCGACAGCTGCTGAGCATCTACGACGGTCAATTTCTTTTTGGTTTAGAGCATCTACATCGGGAGGATTTTTCAGCAGCTGCTGCTGACGTGACACAGCTGCTGAGTGCCCTTCCATGTGCAGTGACAGCTGCTGAGCTCGCCCAAAGCCTCACCTCGCCTCTTGTTCCAGTTCCCACTTCATCTTCTTCCTCATCCTACTCGCTCCTCATCGTCACTCCCACTAGCCTCTCCTGTTTCTACTCGGTTTCAACGGATTATGCGTGTTAGAAATCGAGCACTTGGTTTGGAAATTCCGAGGAAGCGAGCAGATGGAGTTCGAGGGGTGGCGGTGAACGTGTCGTGGGATGTGCACAGCTGGATGTTTAGCGCTGGAGCGACGAAGAAGAACAAGGACGCGGTGGAGGCGAGCGGGGGGTGTTCGTGTTTGATTTCGAGAAGGTGAGTATGGATTTGTGTGAAGTGGGGTTGAAAGATGAAGGAAGGAACGTGTGGGAGAGGATGCGGAGGAGTGTGATCTCATCGCTGAGCTCGATTTCCTCGTCGGGGTCGTCGTGGGGAAGCTCGTCGGAATTTGATGGATTGGTGGAGTGTGGAGGAGATGAAGAGGACATGGGTGGAGACGGGAAGGATTGATCGGAGCAGGGAGAAGAAAGCTTGAGTCGGCTGTGCTGCTTGCGATTGCTGTTTATAATTTTATTGTGTAATGAATACATGGCTTGCAACAGTCATGTTTTGTTTTAATTTTGTTCTGCAATGAACGCTTGGGGTTGCAACGGCCATATTTTGTTTGAAGATTAACACAGGCTTGCAACGGCCATATTTGGTTCTGCAATTAACACAGGCTTGGAACGGCTAAAAACAAATCTTATAAAATGTCTATAAATACACAATTCTTTTACTCATAAATCACACAAATTCATCTCTCTGCTTCTTATATTCTTACAAACTTCAAAGTTTCATTGACATAAAATGTCTCATTCTTGGTCCATGGCCGAAGATGTTCAATTGTGTGTCTCATATTGTCGGCAGTCTGTTGATTCAATTTCTGGCAACAAGTAAAAGATTGATAAGCTATGGAAAAAAATTTGCGTGGATTTTCACAATAATTGGGTGTCGAATGTCAACCAATCCAGGAAGGAATTGAGATCGCAAGTGTCACTTGCTTCTCAATTTTGCAAGTTGAAGGGAATTTTGATTTATTGGGGGTCTTGTATTTCCTACGCACAAATAAACAAGGAATTTGGATGCAATTCACAAGACGAGGTATGTATATATATACATTTAAATTGATGTATACAATCGTATTTTAAAATTGTAACGTTTATTTATTTAATTGATAGATAAGAAAAGCGTAGATTATGTACATCTCAAAGAAAAAGAAAGAATTCATACATTTATCATTTTGGGAAGTAGTATGTGATCATCAAACTTTTGCTCATGTTGAGAGTAGTACTCCATCATGTTACACATACGAAACAGTTGTTCCTACTAAGGCGGTTGCTCCTTCTACTAATGAGGAGGTGTACCCAATGTGAGCATTGGAGATTTGAATTTTTCTACACCTGAAAATAATCTCAGGTATTCATCAAGTCCAGTCAGACCTCATGGAGTAAAAGCGACCAAAGAAGCAAAATGAAAAAGCAAGCTAGTCGAGAATAAATGCCGAGATGATGCTTTGGAAATTATGGCAACTAATCAGACAAATTGTATAGAGTGACAAAAGAAAAAAGGAGATGAAGAATTAGCAATTCAAAAATAAGCTATGCGGATGACGAGGATGGATGACGAGAAAAATATCATGGAAACTAACACAGAATTTATGATTTCTCTATCCAAGCGGTATTTTAGAAAGAGAAAAGCATTGTTCAGACAACAATATGATGACGATGATGGGCAAGGGACTTTGGCAGGATTTGATAATTGTTATCGTCCTAATCATAATCTTATTCAAGTATGAATAATGGACTTAAAAATAAATATTTTTAATTAATGAATAGTGCAAGGAGGTGTTGAATTTTTGAACTGGTGAATAAACTGCATATCGAGGAGGTGCTACTTACCGGGAGGTGCTAATTTAGACCTTCTCCATACTGAGGAGGCGCTGATGGGTGCATATGCTCTTAGGGCAGATTGTGAGCTTCCTCTTGTTTCCCTACCATCCCACGTCACTTCTTCAAACTCGTCCTGAACCGTGTTGGTATCAAGCTATCACGACCATGTCGCGGTGGTATTCTTGGTGCATTTCGTCAGATGCCATGTGTTTCAGCCTCCTAATTCCTAATTGTTCGATGCGACGCCAAGTTGCCTTTTATCCCATAAGCGATCGAATTAGAAGCGCAAATCGCTCTAGAAATTATGAGTCTCAGTCACGATTTTTGTTGAAACTGCCAATAGGTGTTGAGTCAGCAATATGGATAGAAAAATCACCCCAAACTGTGACTACCAATCATGGGTTTAGAAAAGGTAGTGTATCTGGAATGTTTTCAAAGATGGTCCAGAAGAAATTGAAACTTAAAAAATGGCATAACTGGAATTGTTTTTTTTTTTTTGTTGAAAGAAGCAGTTTGGAAAAAAAAAACTGTGGTTTCTTCGTAGTGGCCCGGTTATGCCTCATATTATGCAAAAATTTGGATGCAAAAATGTTCATTTTCTAAAGCCAACTATCCACTCTCACTTTTGCAATATTTTTATTTATTTTTAAATTTCAAAGGATAGAAATTTCATTGATTCATGTTTGCGATTTCTATTTGAATTTGTCTAGATACAAGTTTGCGTCTATGCATTCAAAAAGGTAAATTATGGATTGTTCTCAGAGCCTAACAATTAAACATCAAATAATTAAATATATCTCATACATAAACAATTGTAATACCAAAATATTATTACCTTAGAAGGGGCATGGATTTAATTTATAATATATGAGACCTAAAAGTTTGGGGTTTAGAAAGTCTAGATTGTGAGGTTACAAACCGGGTTCAGGCATGTGTGAGGTGAGAAGAACAAATATCGAACGCACCCCATGGTAGAGACGAGGGCTAGGCGAGTATACCCACAGCTCCAGGCTGGCTTCACTGTCATGCCTATCCTAGTGTACTGCTATATAAAAGAGTTTGCCTCATATAACTTCTGTGAGAAAGGTACATCTACGCCATTTTGATGATTACAAAATTGAAAATATGTTGTTAGACGATGATAAATAAAAACTTTAAAGTAAAAGCCTGCCCTTTTGAGACTAGTCATGCATAAATATGCCTTTAAAATATACAAAACCATGTTATTTAGGTAATTGATCTGAACTGAAAAAAGAAATGGCTAAAGTTGATGAACAGAACAATAAGTGGATCCATATATGTCAATCTAATTGACTTAATAAAAATAAGCCTCACAGGTCAAGAGAGAAATATTTTTTGCTGCAATGGTTTAGTTTAGCCATCGTTTATTCATAAATTCAGCACATTCATGAGCTCTTGGACTGATGCTATTTAATGTCACCCTAAATACTTGACTGAGAGGATGTTGTGCTTCATTCCCAAACAATAGAAACACATTTTTTTTTTTCCTGAGACATACCAGCACAAAAAGTTTCTTTTCCTGAGACTGTGGAGTGTTATAATAAAACATTCTGTTTAATATTAAAAGCATGGCAAAATAATTCATCTATATTTTCATAATTGCTCCAGAAAAGTCAAGTATATATACATTTAGGGAATGAGGGAGTTTTAAATGAGAACCCGTATTTGGGGAGGGTTAAAAGCTCTTTTTTAGCACTTTAAAGATTTTAATCCAAAGACTCCTAGTTCATGGATCGAAATTGAATTCAAAACAATTAGACACATTATGAACTTGAGTTTTTTGGTCAATGAATGACTAAGTTTATATGATAATATAATCGACAAAAATTTTTTATAATAATTTCTTCTTATTGAGTGTGTACATGTTAAACGACAATTATTGATATATGAAACAAGTACTAGAAAACAAAATCTTCAAAGGGTATTTTACTGATCTTTAAAGATGAACCATGAGTATATTTAGATCGTCATTCTGTTATATTTTAATTATTACAATGCTTCTTCTATTAAACTCATTACTTGAGTGGGTGATAAAACACTTTTACTGGTTGAATCATCCCCTTGTTGGTAAATGAAAGATTTCTTTGCTCCTTCACCTGACTAACAGAATTGAGTGTCATGGATGGTTGAATAATATGATTTTCACTTTACATGACTTGCTTGAAATTGCACATAAGTATCCCAAGGATCCGTTGACAGCCCCAAAGCTATGTTTCTGTGACATGAGTCAAACAAAATTCAGTCTTTTTACCTATGAAACTCCTGTACAAGTCTAACAATATTTTACTTTGAAATGAAAATAGTTTAGGACTGTAGTTGATGGCGACCCTTTGGATGCTTCATTTGGTGCATTGTGTTTATGTGGTTGTTACAGGTCCCGACCAACTTGTTGAATTATGGCAGGGGTGTTCCGACTGAATAGAGCATCTTTGGGGTATGGTTTAGAACATCTACATTGCGGCCACACAAAGGATACATTCATTTTTCAGGCCAGGTCAGTTTAATACAAGACAGTCTTTCAAGGTGGACTGGTTGTGTAGAGTTTGTCAGTAAGTTTGAGGAATGAGAAGTTGGCTTGTCGCCACAGCATTCGTTGTACTTCATTGTTTAATAAGTTCTAAATTATATGGAACTTGACTGTATTTATTTGGCACTGGATGTATTGGAGCTCCTGAGGCTGTTGATCCTGGGTAGAGCAGTATTAAACTGACTCAGGGACTGATTTATGTTTGTATTAAAGTCCAATGACTTATGTGTAATAATCAAAGCCTGTTTAGTGTGTATTAGATAAGTAGAAGGGGTCGATTTGTAATTCAAAACTTGCAAAAGTCTGTTATAACATACTTCTGCGCTCTTTCTCTTCTCATTAATGAAAATAGAAGAAAGCTTCGACCCAATTCAGTTTTCAAGCTTCTGGAGATTCCGGCTACGCTGATCGGAGCTTCCTACATGGTATCACAGCCAATTGATTGTAGCATTACTATGAAGTTTTTGTTCTTGAGAGAATGTTGGCCTCGTCCTCAGAAACAACTTTGTTGCCTTCAGATGATCCTCTCTTTGTTAGCAGTAATGAAAACGTAGGATTTTCACCAGTCACACCGTACTGACTGGTGTAAACAATTACATACCTTGGAAGAAATTAATGGAAATGATAGGGTAAAAATGAAAGGGTTTGTCAGAGGACATTTTTCGAGAATTGTTGATCTGTATCAGTTGGCAAGATGGGATAAGTGTAATAATGTGGTGTTATCTTTGATTATAAATTCGGGGGTCGTGCAAAATAGGTGCGTCCTTAATTCATTCAAAGGTTTCCATTGATGTTTGGCAGATCTTCACTCTAGAATTGCTGGAAGAAATGATTCTAGTGATTCAGCAAGAAATTACCACGTTAATGCAAGGTGAGACGAGTATTGCTACCTACTATGGGAAGTTGATTCAGCTTTGGGGTGAAGAAAATGCATTGACGGATGAGGAAACCTGTGATTTGGGTGACAGATGCAAAGCCACAAAATGCTTAGTTAACATAAAAATGAGGGACAGAGGAATGAAATTTCTTATGAGATTGAATGAAGAATGTCTGACTTTGAGATTCAAAATTCTGCAATTGAGGCCTTCGCCATCCTTTGCTGAGATTTACAGTATGAGACTCGAAGGAAATAAAAAATATCACCAAACAACTAAAGTATTTGCAATGTATGCGGCACATCCTTTTCAATACTCACAGAATCTGAACAGTAATTAGAGACAGATAAGCAGAAGTTACAGTTCTCAAAACAAGAACAAAAGGAATTTATTTTGCAAATTTACTGTCAGTTTCAAGGACACTAGAAAAAATTGTTACAAATTGCTTGGTTACCCATCTGGTCACAAATTTGCCAAGGGAAATGGTGGAGCTGGGAAAGGAAATAGAAGTATAAACAATGTAAAAACAGATATGTCCAGTGCAGGATCCAGTGAAATAGAAGTTAAAAACACACAAGAGTAATCTGCATTGCAAATTAGTTATCTGAAAATTACTCAAGATCAACTTAACAAGCTAATGGTATGTCTGAATGATGATGATGATGATCAAGTTCACAAGCTATACGACAAGTATAACTTGTCTCTCATTAATTAAAATGAGTCAATATATCTGGATAATAGATAGTGGTGCTACTGATCATATCACGTCTCATGATCATCTATTATATGATATTATCATGCTTAAAGTGCCTTGTAATGTTCTTATGCCTAATGGTGGAAGAGTATTAGGTACTCGCAGACGTACTTGTGAGTTAAATGAATATATCAAGTTGCATGGTGTTCTCTTGGTGTCTAGTATCAAATTCAACTTGATCTCTGTTGCTAAGTTGATGGAAAATTCCAAATTTAGGAGTTTGGTGAAATGAAATGTTGTATACAGGACCAAACAAGGCAGACTTTGCTAGGGAGTGGTGATCTGATTGAGGGATTATATCACTTCAAGTCTAAAGGTGCTGGAAAATGTTTGGCTGCTAAAGATGATATAAAGATGGCAACCATTTGGCACTATAGACTGGGCCATGTTCCATACAATAAAATGTCTCCTATGCTAAGAATTGCAATTCCATATTTCACTTGTAAAAACTTTCATATACCTGCCACATATGACCTCAAGCATGTAAATAGAATTGTTTTCTTCTTGTTTATTTCACCGAATGATAAGAATACATATATAGGAGTTCTAATCTAGGAACAATAAATATTCACAAGGAAATACAAACGACATATATTCTAAGAACACTAAACGGCATATCTTCCTTAATAAAGCAAGACAAACAAGATTACCTTTTTACAACAACAAAACTATTAGTTCTGCTTTATTTGAGTTAGTTCATGTTGATATTTGGGGACCTCATAAACAATCTACTCTTACAAGAGCCAAATACTTATTGAGGATAAGTCCAGCTCACGTGGACTTATCTTATGGCTGCCAAGAGTGAAACTACAAATCACTTGATCAAGTTTTACTTGATGGTTTGTACTTAATTTGGACATAGTATCAAGATAGTGAGATCATACAATGGAGCAGAATTTCTCAGCACCAAAGTTACCAATTTTCTGGCTTCAAAGGGTTGCATTCAGCAAAATACTTGCACTTTTAGTCCTCAGCAAAATGGAGTAGTCGAAAGAAAACATATACACTTACTTGAAGTTGCAAACGCCTTAAAATTTCAATCATAAGTGCCTTATTGCTTATGGAAAGATTGCATACTTACAGCCACCTACATTATCAAGGATTGCCTTCCAAAGTTCGATAAGGTCAGGCTCCTTTTGAAAGTTTTATTTCAGAGAAAAAACCCACATATGATCATATGAGATGCTTTGGTTTGTTTGTGTTATATGACTAACAGCACCTAGGAAATCAAAGTTCTCTTCAAGAACTATTGCTTGCATTTTCTTGGGGTATCCTTTAGGGCAGAAGGGATACAAGGTTCTTGCCCTTGATTCTCAAGTTACATATGTGACTAGAGATGTTCACTTTGTTGAACATAAATTTCCTTACGGTGAAATACAAGTCAAGCCTACTGCAACTCCTTTTCTTTCTTTGCCGCAGTGCTCAACGACTGACACTTGTGTGGAGAATCATAGGCCAATGCTTGTTATACCACCTCATATCTCCCATACACAGATTGATCATGACAACTCTTCCACTGATACAGTTCGACGATCCAACAGAATCAGTAGACCTCCGGTTACACTCCAAGACTTTGTCTGTAATACTATTACCACTTCTAAGACATTATATGCCATCAGCTCATATGTGCACTACTCTCATTGTTTTGATTAGTTTCAACATTATGCCTTACAAGTGATCTCAGATGATGAACCTACCTGCTATTCTCAAGCTGCAAAGATAAAAAAAAAAAATGGAAGGATGCTATGGGTGCTGAATTACAGGCTCTATAAGATAATTGCACTTGGGAAATTACTGATCTACCTGCTGGGAAAAATTCGGTTGGGAGCAAATGGATCTACAGGATTAAACGCCATTCAGATGGATCAATGGAAAAGTACAAAGCACGATAAGGGATTCACACAAATGGAAGGATTGGACTACCATGAGACCTTTGTCCCGGTAGTAAAGATGAATACTATGCACATAATACTCGTTGCGGCCACCTCTAAGAACTGACCTTTATTTCAACTTGATGTGAATAATGCCTTTCTTCATGGAAAGCTCGAGGAAGAGGTGCACATGGTTTTGCCTCCTGACTTTTTCAAAACGGAAAAATCCATAGGTAAGTGTGCAAATTGCTAAGACGTTTGTATGGTTTAAAATAAGCTCTAAGACAATGGTTTGCACGATTCAGTGATTCTCTTTTCGGTTTCAAAAAGAGTCTCAATGATTACTCATTTTTCACTTACAGTAAGGGGGGATCGCTTTCTAGCTCTTCTAGTCTATATTGATGATGTGATCATCACTGACATATCTTCCACACTGATTCAATCTGTCTAAGACTTTATTCATGCTGAGTTCATGATTAAGGATTTGGGCCAACTACGATAGTTTCGTGGCTTTGAAGTTGCAAGGTCATCTGATGGTTTATTTCTGAATCAAAGGAAATATGCTTTGAATCTCCTCGCTAAGGCTGGATTGTGAAAAAAAATTTAGACTTGTCCTCTTTACCCTAAACTATTTTTGATTTGCCCTACTATTTGAAAACCTTTTTGTTTTGTCCTGTTTTTAGACAGGCCGGTTTTACTAAAACCGTTCGGTTCCATTTTCTCAACCGGCCGGTCTTACAAAAAGCGGCTAGTTGGAAAATCCAGGTTGCGAAATTAAGATTTTAGTTTCGTTTTTAGACCGGCCGGTCTTTCGCGTAACCGGCCGGTCTAATAATTAAGCGGCCGGTCTTAATAAGACCAGCCGCTTGTTGATAAGAAACAGGCGGCAAATGTGAGTGTGTTTAGGGAGTGTGTTCATGTCCATCCAGACAAGTTTGATATAAGAAGGGAGTGTGTTCATTTATTCTTGCAATGCAAATGTGAAGTATGATAAAGTGTGATAAAATGTGATCAGGCGTTCATATTCTTGCAATGCATATGTGAAACATGATAAAGCGTTTGAAAAGCGTTAATATGCACGTCATAAGTGTGATAAGGCAAATCAAAACGTAAGTGGTACAAGATCATCATCTGAATCAACTATAAGACAGACGATCTGGAGCCCTCCTATCCCTGACCGGCTTTTCATATCGCGGTTGTGATGGACCTGCCTAATTGGAAGAATCTGCCTGCTGCGAGTGAAGAGGTGTAACATCCTCCTCGTCATCCTCATCATCATCATCATTGTGTGCCTCGTAGGGAGCTGCAGATAGAAACACGTTACTCATTAAACATGACAATGTAACAAAATAAAATATATCGAGTCGCTAATCTATACCTTCATAGTCAAATTGAATGGACGCGTGATCTATACCGATCACATCCGGCTCCCCCTAACCGTATAAGCTCCTCATACGCAGAGTGGAATATACGGTGGGAACTCATCCTCAGGTCAACGTAACACATAGGGTGCACAAACATTTCTGCAGCTGTCCTGGCGTGGAGCACCAATGTCCGGACCTATTTGAGACAATGGTTAGATCACTCATATAATGTGTTATGAAATATGTACATTGACTGAATTTAACTTACAGTGCTGGTACGCTCTGGCGCATTAGGCCGGTATGGTTGTGACTCGTCGAACATATGCTGGATGAAGCGGCGAGTAGTGGTTGAGTACCAAGTCTGATAATCATGTTCAGCCTCCTCCCCCACGTCGGTAGGTTCTGTGACGACGTGCTCCGACCGTGCAAGCCAAATGTCAATGTTGTCTCATTTCATGTGCCCAGTCCTTTCTTTTCGCCCTTGTCACCAAATGCTTTGGATCCGATGCCGCCCGGGGTGGTGGAGGAACGCCTTGCTTCAATCCAAATTGACGCAACACCCTCGACGGATGATGCCATTCTACTATGTTAAAGCAGACTAGTGGTACCTCCGCTCTCCAACTCAGTCTCCCTGCTGTACAATTTGGGTTAAGTAATGGGAGTACCTCTTTGTCATATGGAGTCCAACAGAAATCGCCATGGCTCTCCTGCCTCCAACGCTCAACTAATGCGGTCAGCAAAGCCCAGTCAACCTCTATATTTTGGACTTGGGTCCAAGGTAGAAATCCAGCTCTAACTATGTACGGGAGAATACGGTAGTCCATCTCCCACATTCTTCGATGTACTATCTTTAAGACTTTACCAACCTGCAATGATTTCAAACAAGTACAATTCATTACAAATCACAAATTACATATTGAATAACTTCGTTCTCTGAACAATGATTACTAACCTGATCGTACCAAACTCCCTCCGATCGATGTGTACGTTGTTGTGTAAGGATCGAATGGTTTATCGGTCCAGGCTGATCAATATCATCAATATCCATCTATACGATATGTATAATTAACAATTGGAAAATATCCCCATTAAGCTTCAAATACATATAATGTCACAGTCAAATCCAAACAAAGCATAAATTACACTCAAACTGTGAATCCAAACTGTGACAATACAACATATATAAAAAAAATTTCACATAATCCTAATCTCAAATGGACAATAAAACTACCCTAAAACAACAATTCTAATCATATAACAAGTACAACAAATACAGCAAAATCCAAACTCATAATCAATCCAAATTAATCAAATACACATTGGACAAAACTAAACCTAAAACTGCATTTATACCTTAACCCTAATCTAACATAATCCTAACCCTAAACCCTAAATTAATCAACACATATACTAACATAACCCTAAACTAACATCAATCTACAACATATATCCCCACAACTCAATGATTAATCCACACTCCAAGACATATACACACTTCAACCAAAAATCCCTAAAACCCTAAACAACAACACGGATATCCCATAATCCATAACACTAAATTTCTTTCGCATAAATCGCCCCACTTACCTCCAAATTGGACGATTCGGCTGATGAAGACCCGGAAAGAACAACCTGCGACAGCAAAGCCGCTCGTCTGGCCAAGATTCGGTGCAGAGTAGAGGGAATTTCGGAGAGGAGGGAGGAGGAGAAGAGAAGAGGAAGAAACTGACCGCGATTTGTATTTAAAGCAACCGGTCTTATTAAGACCGGCCGCTTAAAAATCAAACCAGCCGGTTTCTTAGGAGACCGACCGGTCCAAATCTAAACGAACTTCGTTTAAATTTGTAACCGGCCGGTCTTATAAAGAGCGGCCGGTTGGATTTTCCAACCAGTCGCTCTTTGTAAAACCGGCCGGTTGAGAAAATAAAACCGAACGATTTTAGTAAAACCGGCCGATCTAAAAACAGAGCAAAACAAAAAGATTTTCAAATAGTTGGGCAAATTAAAAGCAGTTTAGACTAAAGAGGGCAAGTCTAAAAAAATTTCGTGGATTGTTGGCTTGCAAACCTTTCATTCTGTCAAATGGATACCAAGCACAAGTTAAGCCTATCTTCTGCTCCAGCTCTTGCTGATCCGAGCTCCTATAGACAACTTGATTTACCTCACTAACACAAGACCTAATCTTGCCTACTTAGTACTCATCTTGAGTCAGTTTATGAATCAACCAATTGAAGATCACCTACATGCTCCTCACAAGGTTCTTCGGTATATTAAAAATGCACATGCTCAGGGTCTCTATTATCCAATTAATCAACCTCTCATTCTGACTGCGTATTGCCATGCTGATTAGGGCGCTTGTCCATTAACGAGGAAGTCTATCTCAAGTTACAGTATCCCAGCTTTAATATCTTGGAAGACGAAGAAGCAAGCAATTGTCTCCAGATCCTCAATATGGCCATACCTGTTGTGAACTGGCATGGCTTGCTCGCCTGCAAGTTCTGGTTCCTACTCCTGTATCTTTATAACTATACTGTGATAATCATGCTCTATGCATATTGCTCGCAATCCTATCTTTTACGAAGCATGTTGAGCCTGTCCGACAACATGTTACTTCTGGTTTTTTAGTCCGCATTCCATTTTCCGCTACTGACCAACCGTCAGATTTATCCACTAAGGCTCTCTCAGCGGATCACCTTGCTTGGGGGACTCTGTTGATCCTGGGTAGAGCAGTATAAACTGACACAGGGACTGATTTATTTTTGTATTAAAGTCCAAGGACTTATGTGTAATAATCAAAGGCTAATAGTGTACACTAGATAAGTAGAAGGGGCCGATTTGTAATTGTCAAAACTTGCAAAAGTCTGATATAACAACTCAGTTCTCCAGCAACTCTTCAAGCTTCTGGAGATTCCGGCTACGCTGATCGGAGCTTTCTACAGGATGTTACCATGGTTGATCTTGAATGTATTATCAGCAGTAATTGCAAATAAGACTGAGCAGCTACTTCTGTTGTTGAATCAGCCAAGCATCATCAACGTATGGCAGTGCTTGGTTGAGAAAATCATTGTTATCTGAAGTCTCCATTTCACGGTGTTACTATTAAGGTTGTCTTGTTTGTTTAAGTCGGGTGGTAAAGATATGGGGGAAGGCATGCAGTGGGTTTAGGGTTTTGAAAGAAAGCACGCAAGTTGCATCAATTATGAGGCTAGCAGGGTAGACAGGTCTTAAATGGGATGTTCCTAAAAGTGATAGCCAAATGGTCCATTGTTTTATATGTTTGTCGTTTTCGGTGGATCTTGTTCCAATTTAATTTAAGTTTTAAATAAAAACAATCCCACCACATTTCACGCATCACAAGTCAAACAATACCAAATCCCATCGCAATACTTATTTTACTTTTCAATACCTAACTTAATAATTTAGGGTTTATTATATTAATATGGTGAGTCCGTTCCTTTCCTCATCCATAATCATTTAATTTAAATAAAAAATAATAAAAAATGAATCGCACCACATCATTATATACTCCGATGTTCTTTTCCAGTTCACTCAACGTCATACCTTCTTCCCATGGATCCCAGACTCCTCTTCCTCGCCGCCCTCCTCTCTCTCTCCACCGCCCACAAACCCCACCTCTACCAAACCCTCATCCCCACCTCCCACCTCCCTGGACCACCCCCCGCACCAACACTAACTCACCATGACGGAGACCCACCAGCAACCTCCCTCTCCCTTGCTCTCCACCACATCGACGCACTCACTTCTCCCGCCCTCACCCCACAACAGCTCTTCGCTCTCCGCCTCACCCGCGACGCCCTCCGCGTCCGGGCCCTGCTGAAAAAAGCAGCAGCTGCACCCAACTCCACGGCTGCTTTCAGCAGCTCCATCATCTCCGGCCTAGCCCAAGGCAGCGGCGAGTACTTCACCCGTATCGGGGTCGGCACTCCTCCCCGCTACCTCTACATGGTCCTCGACACCGGATCCGACATCGTCTGGCTCCAGTGCGCTCCCTGCAAGAAGTGCTACTCCCAGTCCGATCCCATCTTCGACCCACGCCGCTCCACTACCTACTCCCCCATCCCCTGCCGCTCCAACCTCTGCAACCGCCTCGACTCCCCCGGCTGCAACTCCCGCAACAACCACTGCATGTACCAAGTCTCCTACGGCGACGGCTCCTTCACCCTCGGCGAATTCTCCACCGAGACTCTCACCTTCCGCCGCACCAGGGTCGCCAACGTCTCTGTCGGCTGCGGCCACGACAACGAAGGCCTCTTCGTTGGAGCTGCCGGTCTGCTCGGCTTGGGCCGAGGCAAACTCTCCTTCCCGAGCCAGACCGGACACCGGTTCGACCGGAAATTCTCCTACTGCCTCGTCGACCGGTCCGCTTCGGCTAAACCGTCCTCCATGGTCTTCGGCCGCACCGCCGCTTCGCGTAACGCCGTGTACACGCCGTTACTCACCAACGCCAAGCTCGAGACGTTCTACTATCTTGACCTAATAGGGATCAGCGTGGGCGGCACGCGCGTCCCGCGGATCACTTCGTCCCTCTTCAAGCTCGACCCGACCGGGAACGGCGGAGTCATCATAGACTCGGGCACGTCGGTGACCCGGCTGACCCGCCCGGCTTACGTCGCGTTGAGAGATGCGTTCCGGGTCGGGGCGTCGGGGCTGAAGCGGGCGGCCGGGTTCTCGCTGTTCGATACTTGCTACGATCTGTCGGGGAAGACGGAGGTGAAGGTGCCGACGGTGGTGCTGCATTTCAGAGGAGCCGACGTGTCGCTTCCGGCCACCAATTACATGATCCCAGTCGATTCGAGCGGGACGTTTTGCTTCGCGTTTGCGGGGACGTCCGGCGGGCTGTCGATCATTGGGAATATTCAGCAGCAGGGCTTCCGGGTCGTCTTCGACCTGGCGGGTAAACGGGTCGGGTTTGCACCTCGCGGGTGTGCATAGAGTACTGAGATCGTGGTAGAGAAATTACAATTGTGCCCCTGGGCGTGTGAGCTTGCAGTGGCAGTATGTAGTAGCGGTTTTTGATAGTGTGAGCTTGTTGGCGTGACGCTGTGTCGTGAACTGAATGAAAAAGACATAGTTCAAAACAGCCACGTGCTGCTAATATATTTTAAACAGCCGCATGAGGGATGATGATTCATGCTAAAGGATTTAGATCTCAAATATATTATTTTTAAATAACATTGGTAGCTATTTTATTTAAAGAAAAAGTTGCACAACATGCTTGACAAGTATTTTTGGACATCCGGTATGAGTTTCTTGATTAATTTAATTTGGTATCTTAAGTTATATTTTTGATCAAAATAATTACAAAGCATTCGCCAGTCAATTTAATTATCCAATTTTTGAGATAGGAACAAATTTCCAACAATGCATCATTTTCTAGCGATGGCACATCCAAGAATGAACTATTATTCTTATTTATGACATATTTTTAATCGACTCAATCTTAATGAAATCCTCATAGACATGTGAATTACTAAATTCAAACATTGGTAAAGAAAAAACTTATATAAATTTTAACGAAATTATTTCTTTTAAAAGTTAACCATGCATGATTGCTTATATTATCAATCATTTTATTGAGATAATGAACGATTATAATTAGTCCCTGATGCAGAGTCGAGATGGACTGGCTAGTCTGTCAATTCCTTTTTTGTTTGTGATCCCCACTTGTAATTCTCTCATATTCAGTTATAAGAATTAATATATATTTTAATACTTGATTTGATATTCAAATGCATTTTATTATTTGATTCGAATATTGATCTTATGAATTTTAAAATTGCTCGAAGAGTTATATTTTTCTATGACCTAATTTTATCGACTTTGAGAGTTTTACAATTTTGAAAGTGTATAAAACAAGTATTATTCTTGTTAATAATAGACAAAGATTGAAGTTTTCGCATAATCGAAATACGGTGTCATGTGAATTGAAAATTAGAGTTTAGCAACATAGACTTGGCTAGATACAAAATTAAAATAATAAGAAGAAAAAAGTGAAGGAGAGTGTTGGTGTTAGGACCAAAAGAATGAAAGTTGCTCTTGTTGCGGAAAATGAACGATATAAATATAATAATGTCCCGCCACCCCTGTATCAAAGGATGAACTTGGCCCCAAGCTTGGGCCGACTAGACTACTACTACAAACTAGTGTCCCAAATGATTTTTTTGCTAAACAAATATCCTTGAACATCCCTTATATAGCCCAAATGAATGTATCCCTTGTTGGCTGAAAAGGTGGAAATTTAGCCCTTGATTTATACTTGTGCCCCTTCGTTCGAACTTCATATTCACAAGCACCCCTTGGCTGGTGGGTGCGTGGAATCACTCGAGCAACATGTCATTTCTTCCTCCAGGTCTTGTAATTGTACCGAGTTTATCATTTCAATCGGATGTGTGACAAACATATTTTTAACCATTTATAGTTGTCAAGTATATGTTTTATGGGTCAAGCTGCCGTCAAAAATAAATTATAAACCTTGGTAAGCCAAGAATGATCCAATGAGCAAATGCATGTGTATACTATGCAAGATAGTGCATTCATTTAACTATTATAATAAAGAAAAAGTTATAATTGCCTAACTAAGTGATCCGACGTAAGAACAAGATTATGCAAATTAAATCAATATTCCAGAGTCAAACTTCACCCATGCCTAACACACAAATCATGCAATAATTCTAATAATTCAATCATACTATAAAGTTATGAAAATAACCTAATAACATCAGACAAGCCGCCCAATCACGGATCATTGCCTGAATTAATCTACACTGTTGAATGCCGCACAGCCACGGATTATCAAAAGTTTCGACTTATTAAGCTTAGGGTTTACAAACAAGAAATGTCAACTTCCCTATCGATTCATGTACTAATATTATAACTACCATGCTTCGATATCAATTCTACTTAATCCGTTTAATTACCTCAGACCAGTCATCTTTTTAGTTCCTAACCTAATTTCGTTCTAACAAGAAAGTATCTCAATCAATAGCAAACATGAAAGAACGGTGAATAAAGAGCAATAGAATTAAAGAACCCATTAATGTAATTGAATGGTTCTATAAAGATCGGATGAATTGTTAAGTATAATCAAAGATAAAGAAACCAAAGATAGAGAATAAATCTTCTCTATTAAGCCGATTCTTCAATCTTCAATCTTCTTGAAGTCTTGAGCCGTCTTTCCTCTCTTCAAGAATTAGGAATCTTTATCAGGTCCATAATGCCAATTTTAGGCCTTTGAATCTCTATTTATAATAAAATTGCTTGGGAAAATTAGGAAATTCCGCCTGGTCCGATTGGGCCTCAAATCGACGGTTCTATGACCAAAACGCCAATTTTCTTGATGAACCGCTATTTCGGCTACAAAATAGGCCATATCAGAACGTCTCGAAAAATCGTGTTTTTGGCCGGTTCCAACCTGATAATGTAGTATGGCAGTGTTTGACAAAACCAGCACAAGTGAACAAGGAGCTGCTACAGCACAAGTGAACAAGCAGACTAGCACAAGTGTACAAGCAGTAGCTGCAGCAGGGGATGCTATAGCAGGAGTTTGTTCAAGTGGCTGCATCATCTGACGAAGAAGAAGCAGCGTCATGGGCTTGTCCAGAAGGGCTGGGATCGCTACGGAGTTCATCAGAAGAATTTCTAAAATACTGTGGAGAATTTTCAAGTGAGGTTTCCTAGCCAGAGAAGGAGATTTGCATTGAAGATAAAGATCAAATCTAATCTCCTAGATTTTAGGAGATAATTGTTCTTTTTGGGACATTGCCTAAACCTGGACATTGCTTTAAGCTAGTGCTGCTATTTAAGAAGAACGGGTTTAGAGCAAAAGGATTGATGGAAGCTGAGGGATACACGAGTGCATACACAGAATTCACAGAGAGCAATTTTGGTGTGTGGCGGACGAATTCTTCGATCATCACCCGAGAGCAGAGCGTGAGCGCAGAGCTGTGGTGACAGAAGCAGAAGGGAATCAGGACTTGCAGAGTCTGATTCGAGCTTGATCTGGAAGCCAATTCAGAGCTTGGTGCTTGTTGGTTGATCAAGGGCAGCCGCGGAAGAACTGACGGGTGTGTGGCTTGGTCAAGTGTCTAAGCGGTGGTTCTCGCTAGTGGCAGGTGGTCACTGAGTGAGGGGGAGTATTCCAGAGTGTGCAGCGCTCGTGGAATCGTTCGATCGGCTCGGCAGAAGGCTTTGGAGCAACGCGGACAAATTGTGCTTCAGCTGTGTGTTACAGCAATTGCTACAGCAACCCTGCTGAGTGAGTGTAGTTTAGAATAGGCTGAGTCTTGAGAAGTCTGTAGCTATTCTAGATTGACATATTGTAGAGGGTGTGCAGACACAAGTCAGAGCTTGTTCTGATTGTGTTGAGTGATCCACACAAGGTTGAGTAGCATAGGTTGCGTGGAGTTGTAACCGAGTGTACTTGGAGACCTTCGTGTTTAGTGGACTGAGGACTGGAGAATAGTCCTCCCCAGACGTAGGCAATTGGCCGAACTAGGTGAACAAACTTCTGTCTTGTTCATTGTTACTGAGACAATTTCCGAGTGAACAAGAGTGTGCTGCAGCAACTGCTTGTTCACAAATCTGTCGAACTGAGACACTGTGAATTTCACAACCTAAATCGGAGGTTTGGTGTATGAACCGGCGGTTCTACCTTGAACCGGTGGTTTCATCTCGAATCGGGCTATTGTTCGCTCCAAATGGGCTATAAAGCCTCAGTTTAGTAAACTTTGACCTAGAACTAGAGTAGCATGATAAAATGATAATAAAAAGTCTGGGAAATGAACAAAAATTCATTGTAAACAAGTGAATATTTAGTCGATAAATCGAGAGATTAAAACACTCATTCATTTCGGCACTTTTCGACAAAATGTTCCAGGAGCTGGTCGGAACTCCTCGGGAAGGCCCGACTTTCATGCGAACCTTGGTTCGATCTCAACAGGCCTGCTCAAATATCTTTGGACCTTTCTTAGGTTGCCTTGGAGCTGACCTGGTCGTGTGCGGACCTCGGTTAGGAAGGTACGGGTTTTGGATGGACCTTAGTCGCCCTTGTTCGGGAAAATACTGGCATTGCTGGGTCATCTTTGGGAATCCTTGCATCATCGGTATTTTTTGACTAGGACTAGGAAATTCTTGGGCAACTTGGGTTTAGATGATGATGTCCAACTGGCCTTCCTCGGAAGTGCGTCCGATGCTCAGTTCTCAACCCCCAACTTGTTTTGTATCTCAAAATAATAGCCGAGCAGTTTGGTCAGCCACTTTTGGTGCTCCTCGGCCACCAATCTCTAATCCAATAGAAATTTGAGACTCTTTTGATTCGGCCTAACAATGAAGTATAGTCCCAAAAGATATGCCCTCCACTTGTTGATGACTAAAATAATAGCCATTAACTCTCGCTCGTAAACTGACTTTTGACGAGCTCTTGCCATGAAAACTTGGCTGAAGTATGCAATCGGGCGTTGATTTTGCATGAGAACTGCCCCCAGTTCATACCCTGATGCGTCTGTTTCGTAAGGGCGGGTGCGTAAGGGCGTAAATCACAAGTCGATTTGGGGTATAATTGGTGCGTCCGCGACGTACGGGAAGCGAATGGTGGACCGATCATACAAGTTAAGGCGATACCTCGACATAACTTGGAAGCGACATCTGAAGGTTCAGGCATCGCGAAGCCTGTGACGTTACTACTAAAAGCCTATAAAAGAGAAGTCATTATCTTCATTGGACAGCAATCCTCCTCCGAAGTTCTAAAGCCGACTATTTTTAGATTTCCCTTCAAGCTTTTTTCATGGTGATAGTCAAAGACACAAGAAAGTTTGACTAGCAAGCTTTTTGGTGCTAGAAGAAAACTCGCCGAGTCGTTGTATGTTGCGAAACGATGACCAAGGATTCTAACATCGAAGTGAGACTAATAATAATTTAAGGAGATCGTCGAACCTCGACGCCATTACTCTGCTCTTGTGTAATTTATTTAATTTAAATATTTAATTTTTTTATTATTCGCACATAAATACAATTTCCCGCAACCCTTTTGCCCTTTGTTTATTGAGCAGGGCTGATTCATCCTTGAGACCAATAAAGCTAAGGCTTTAGGTCTCATCTCATATTTATAAAAATACTTATTACAAAGTTCCCATTTTAGCAACAAAAAAGCTTACAAATTGATGTATGAAACCCAAAAATATGTACAAAAAGACTCATTTTAAAAAAAATTACTGTAAACTTCAGAATCCTTGAGCCGGCCTAGGTTAATCCCTCTCCGGCCTCTCACATATCAAGTAGTTCATAAATCAATCCGTGAGACTACGGCTATATTCTTTTGAACTTATAAAGTACTTATTTAAGTATATATAAGTAAATATAAGTACATATATGTAAATATAACTATTTATCATTCTTTCATCAACACACCACCACCACTATTCATCATCTCTTTCATCAACACACCACCATCACTATTCATCACCACCATCACCATAACAACACCACCACCACTATTCACCACCACCACCACTATTCTTTTGGAATATCCCTCATATCCCGTGTGGGGAACCCGTGTCCCATTAATTTTATTCTCGTTTGAGACCATTGAACAATCATTGGTTGAATAGCTGCCAACCTTCCTTTCGCAATCATGTCATGTATCTTGTGTAGCTTTCACTTCCCTCACCTTACTCCCGCCTTTCCCATCTTCCTTTGATGTTTTCCCATGATTTCAGGAGGTGGTATGATGCGGTGAGATTACCCGAGTGGTACGAGAAAGCATCATACCCAAAAAAACAAAAAATAGTATGTTTATCTCACGAGGAATGATATCCAGTAAGTGGGAGATACCAAGGGGGTCATAGGGTCGTCCTCTCATGAGTCGGCTTAGTTTAGTCATAGATACCTTCCATCATTTTGGCTTGTAGTGTGGGATCAAGACATTAAGAAGGATCTTTTGGGCCAAAAATAAATATATACCTTTTCACAAGATCGTAAGTAAGCAAGCGATTAAGGCGTCAGTCAATAGCATCCATTCAACCCAACCAAATAAGATCCAAGATAATTTGAACGAGAATATACGTCTACATACTCTATATAATCAAGTTACTACTACTCAAGTCAACATGTTTCAAACAGGCATCAGAGGATTTATTAGGCAGCACGTAGTATTCGTAGCTTCTCGAAGGGTTCCCTGTTTAGTGCCTTGGTGAATATATATGCAATTTGTTCCTTAGTGCCACAAAATTCTACGTTCACCAATCCCTTTTCTACACAGTCACGAAGAAATGATGTTTGATTTCAATGTGTTTCATTCTAGAGTGGTGCACATGATTCTTGATATGTTTATAGCACTAGTGTTATCACAAACTATGGGAACGGAACAAATCTTCACACTTGGTTCCTTTCAAACTGATGAAGTTCCTCTTGTATGGCTTTTACCCAATCGGTGTCTTTCAGGGCTTCTTCTACCTTCCTGGGTTTAGTCAAAGACACAAAAGCATAAAAAGACAAGAGTATTAATTAATGAGAGCTACGCTTGGGAAACCTGATTCTCATTGTCCATTGTAATTGACGTGTAGCAGAAGTAGTCTTGTAGCCACATAGGTGGGGTACGGTTTCTTTCCCCGCGTCTACTGTTGTGGTTGTTGGGTTCTCCTCTACTTCTGGTATCTGTTCCGTCTGAGGTAACACATGTCGTTGTTCTTCTCGATTTTCCTCATGTATTCCCCCTCTGGGCTCTATGTTTAAAGCATGTTGAAGTCATCCTCATATGTGATTGTGGGAGCATATTCGTTTTTTATTAGTTTTCAAGCCTTCACATCTTCATCAAACACTACATGGATGCTTTCCTCTATTTTCTTTAACCTCTTGTTATACACTTTGTATGCTTTGCTGTGGATTGAGTATCCGACCAATGTTCCTTCATCGCTTTGAGGGTCAAACTTTCCCCAACCCGAAGACTTCTCCTATGCTATTGATTCCGAAGGTTATGGATCCTCCAGAGTGTTGTCGAAGAGAGATGAATCATTCTTTGTTCCCAGTCATGTGACCTGAGCATGCGTTGTCGATATACTAGGAGCAGTTTCTCCCTCCAACCTGCACAAAAGAAGGCTAGTTTTTACGAACCCAAATAACCTTGGGTTTTGTTTACCGTGTGATTTGTGTGGCAGAGGAACAGTTCCCTCCTACTGTTTTGATCTTCGAACCTCTTGACTGCGGGACATGTTGAGACTGCCTTCTTTCCACTAGAGTCCTTCGGAAGGAACATTCTCTTCTGTAGTGTTTTGGTGCCAGCATATTCTATGACATTTGAAATCCACATACTTCCTTTGTCATGTCCATTTGGGTTTGTTTGTCATTCTTGATTAAAAATCTATGTGGGAGGGCTTCTTGTTGTTTGCCTGTTGGAGCCACATTGTGTATGCCTTTCCTCCGTTCCACGGAACTGTACTACCACTAGAGGGAGTGTTCCTCTTTTGTTGAGTAATGTTATGCTCCCTCCTGGGATGAGTCTTTATCCAATCCGAGTGTTTTGAATTGCTGGACCTTTTTATAGGCATGTCATCACTCGTCGGGGAATATCCCACTCAGGGTCTTGATACAAAACGTGTGGAGAAGTCCTTTTCACTTCCTCGATCTCGGAGGCAGTGTTCCTTGAGCCAGACCTGTTTCTTTTCCTCCTCATTTACCTGAATATCTCGATTTTTCTTATCAGTTCGGCATTGACTAATTTCAAGCAGGTGATCTCCTTCTCTAGGGAATGAATCTTTTGCCTTTTCTTGTCTCTTTCGTTATTATAGTTGTATGATAGTCTTTCTTCTTCTAGCTTTAAGGCTTTGGCAGACCGTAGTTCACTGTTTTATGTGAGACCTGTAATGAACTCTTCCTGTTCTTCTATAGTTTCACTAAGGTCGACGTTCTTTTGTACTAGGTTTTTCACGATAGAAATCAATTGAGAGTTAGTTTTACCAATCAAGTACGAAAGAGGTTTAAAGTCAGTTACCTCATGATTGGGAGTTTCGTCTGTGGCCATTATACACATTTCCTTTGAGGGGTTGTCTTCTTCGCTATCTTCTTCAGATTCTTCCCAAGCTGCCATCATTGCTCTACTATTTTCTTGTGCTAGTGATACCCTTGCCTTTTTGCTGAAATAATCCTTGATCAAGTGTCCTTTCTTCTGACAATGGTAGCATACAAGATCTCGATTTGTTCGCTTACCTTTGAAGTAACGAAGGTGTTCGTTCCCTGCCATTTTAAGAGCTCTGGTTAATAAGGCCATAGTCTCGTCCTCATGTTCTTCTTTGTCATCTGTTTGGGCAAGCTCAAAGGTTTTCTCAATTTTCAGCTATATGGATTGGTCTTTTTCGGGTTCGCGCCTTGCATCCTTACGCTGTTGTATTCCGTCATTGCTTTGAAGACGTGCTATGAGTTCTTCGAGAGTAATTTCTTTGATGTCTCTCTGAGCCTGGAGTACTAGTGTTACTGTATCCCATTTTGTGTTTAGGGCTTGAAGGAAATGATGGGTGATTTTCCACTCAGGGATCTCCTCTCCTAAGAACTCCATTTGTCCGATATAACCCTGAAATCGTGAGTGAAAGTCAACAAGGGATTCATTTTTATTCGGAATGACATTATCATAGTCCTTCATGGCAGCTAGGATGCGATTCCTTTTAACATCTTCATTTCCTGAGTAGAGCCGTTTGAGAGCATCCCATATCTCTTTGGCTGTTTTGTATCACAACATCTTCTTCAAATCTCCTGGACCGAGTGCCATGTGGAGCACTTTGTTGGCTCTGCTATTTTTCTTGAGTATCTTGTAATCGGCATCGCCATATTTTTCTCTGTCCTTAACATTGGTAGGATCTGTTTTGTCCATTATCGGTATCAGTCCCTTTTCTATAATTCTCCAAAGTTGTCCATCTAGGGAGCATGTATGTGCTTCAAATTGTTCCGCCCACCAATCGTACTCGCCCAGTTTTAGTGTAGGTGGTTTCCAGAACGAATCATTCACACCAGAGCTCGATGTCATTCTTCCTGCAATGCTAACTCAAAAATCTAGAGACAAGGCTCTGATATCAATTGTTGGATCGTGGTTAGCGTTCCGTAGCGAGTAACAAAACCTTGCTAGGTAAGAAAGCAGCAATGAAATATGCAGAAAGTAAATGTGCTTACTCAATGATGTATAGTGGAAACTCCGGTACCTTAACCAGTACCTGAAATTAGAACCACTACCTTCTAGCAAGCTAGAAGGATTTTGAAATAGCTCTTGTATTTAGGTGTTTATCTGTTACACTAACCAGTGAACTACTAGCAGCCAGACTGTCCAGTTCACTGCCGGCTATGGTACATTCCTTAAGTCAGCCGCACCACATATAGCGTCTTCCTTTTGACACAATCACAGCACCGTCTTGTGTTCCCTCTGGAGTAATACGCTTATCCCGTCACAACTTCTAAGTGGTGCAATCTTCCGAGCCTTAGCTCTTTTGCTCTGGGTGTCAAGGAATTCTCTGGCGTTCTTCGAATTAAGGACGGCACGCCTCCTAGTTGTCTCGTTCTCCTAATAAGAATTTCTAGATTTGCTCAACTGCAAATCTCGGATTCGGTTTCCTAATTTGGAAAGGAATCTCTTAGATTGACAAAATTATTAATTGACAAGAATTATCTCATAATAATCTTATCAATATTCAACCGAATCTTGATATCTCTTTTAGATTGGCAATGATCATCCCATAATAATCTTGTCAATCCTCAACCGGATCTTGATATCTTGATCCCTTATTTTGCTCCGTGAATCTTGCTAAAGATGATGATCTCTTCTGATACGATCAGGCTTTGTTTTGACTTCGAACTATCTGTCTCAGAGAACATTCCCTGCACACTCAAGTAGTTTCATTGATCTTGTACATATACTACAACAGGCTTCCTTAAATACAAACAGGACAGGAGTCGCATGTAATTAACATGGTTGTTGTTTTCAATAGACAAACTTAGCTCATGTCATAATGTCTACAACAACACAGTTGAGGCTCAATAAAATTGCTGCTCGCATTTTGTCAGACATCCTCCCCCAATTTCTGCAGTGGAGAATAAATGGCAATGACACACTTAACTTAGGTACAATGTCAATTCAACTGAACTCAATTTAGACTTTCCATCTGAAAAATGGATATAATCGAGCTGATGCTGACACCCACATGCTCTAAGTTCAGCTCTTACCAAAGTCTAAAAATAGCTCACTGCATCCCCAACTGCGAACAGCCATCTAACTTGTTTAATTGATGAACATGGTGGTTATATATACTCTGGAATGATTGTGAACCTTGTTGCTAGCTTCAATGGAATTTGGTGAAGACACAGGTCTCAGATTCAGGACTGAAAAAATGAGGCCTGTTAGAACCAAGATTGAAGATGTGAGAAAGGCGCAGAACAGGGTGCTGAGTGTTGAATTTGGAGATGAAGGAGAGCCATTAAGCCCTGCATCCTTGATGTTCCATGAGCCTGATTTCAACGTTCATATAATCGCTATAATGGGTGTCAAGACCAAGATTGTGCCGGATGTTTTCAGAGCTAAGCTCCGCGATACCCTTCTCAGGCACCCTCGATTTTCAAGCATACAGGTTTTGTACTTTTAAACAGGAATCTACTTAGATTGTTATTGTTCTTTTAGCTGCTGTTTGAGTGTTAATTATTGCAGGTCAGGGATGAGAAAGACGGGAAAATGAAGTGGGTGCAGACTGAAGTGGACCTCAGGGACCACATTCGAGTCCCGAGTTTTGACGCAAACATGGAGATATCACCAGACAAACTTGTGGAAAACTATGTCACAAATCTGACCAAAACCTCAGTAGACAGGTCCAAGCCATTATGGGACCTCCACCTTCTCAACATCAAGACCTCACAGGCCGAAGCTACAGCAGTTTTCAGGATCCATCACTCCATGGGGGATGGCACATCTCTCATGTCACTTCTCCTGGCCTGCACTCGGAAAATGGCCAACCCTGAAGCTCTGCCAACCATCCCCACAGCCCGAAAGGACAAGATATTTCAACACAGTTTTGGAGGCTACTTGTGGAATGCTCTAAGGATGCTGTGGAATACTTTTGTGGATGTTTTAATGTTTATCTGCACAGCATTGTTTTTAAAGGACACCAAGACACCTCTGATGGGTACAGCTGGGGTTGAGTTCACTCCCCGGAGGTTCGTTCATCGGACAGTGAGCTTGGATGACATGAAGTTGATCAAAAATTATTTCAATGCAGTAAGTTTTAATAAATATTTCATATCAATTATGTATCAAATAATTTCCAGTTTACTAAGTTTTTTTTTTTCTTAATCTTTTCAGACCATAAATGATGTTGCTCTGGGGATGACAGAGGCCGGATTGTCTCGCTATCTCAACAGAAAATATGGTAAAGCTCAAATATCTTTTCTGCTCTAAAGAATGAAATATTTTCATGTTTTTGATTTTGTTATCGGTCAACAGGAGAGCTAAATAACAAGGATGCAAGATCATGTGAAACGGAGAATAATCTGCCTGAGAAAATCCGAATGCGCTCTACTCTTCTTATCAATCTTAGACCAGCAGGCATCCAGGTACTTGTAACTCAATATGAATAAAGCTGAATTAAAGCTTATCACTTTTAGTTAAACTATTTATGTTCAAATAAATTTTTGCAGGACTTGGCCGATGTGATGGAAAAGAAAACAGAAGCCAGATGGGGAAACTGGATCGGATATGTCCTTCTTCCCTTCACCATCGCATTGCGTGATGATCCGCTGGACTATGTGAAAGAGGCGAAAGCAACAGTTGATCGAAAGAAAAATTCATTTGAAGCTGTTGTCACTTTTGTCATGGCTGAATTGGTGCTCAAGCTGCTTGGCACAAAGGTAGAGCATTTGGACTGATACACATTTTCTCAAAAAATCTTAGGCATGTAATATATGATGTGCCTTTGGATTGTTGTGTATAGTGGGCTGGGAAGCTGTCACACAATGTGATCACCAGGACTACACTTTGCTTCTCAAATCTTGTGGGACCAATGGAAGAGATCGGATTCTATGGGCATCCGTTGGCCTACCTGGCTCCGGGGTCTTACGGCCAGCCACATGTGGGTAACTTGAAGTTTGCTGGAGGGTTTTTACATGTGTCTAGAGGTTTACTGAATCTAAAAATATTGATGGGTGTCAGGGCTTGATGATCAACTTCCAAAGCTACATGGACAAAATGACAGTTGTTCTGACAGTAGACGAAAGGGCGGTCCCTGATCCGAGTCAACTGTGCGATGACATTGTCGGGTCTCTGAAGCTCATCAAGGATGCAGTGGTAGCAAAAGTTGAAAAATAAACATTTAGTGGCGCTGGCAGTAACATTGAGACTAGTTTATCATGTTGCAGTAAGAGTAGTTACTATATGACCAAGTTATAAATAACAAATTTGATCAAAAACACTTTACAACTGTGAGAAGTTGCTGAGGAAGCTATCCTTGTGCGCATTTCTGCACATTTATAGTTATGCCTCGCTTGATCAAGAATAAATGAGCATAAGAAATGATCAAATTGGAATTTGGAAGCCATGGCTATTTGAATTAAAATAACTCTTACCATTTGGCCAACCAACACATGAAACTTGTCAATATGAATTTTATCTTTGCCACCAAAGTTGCTACTCAGGACTTTTTATTATTATTATTATCAAATATGAAAAAAGGGGAGCAAAAAAAGCTACTATCACATAAATTTCTCTCACTACAAACATACCTTCGAACATACATAATTTTCCTTTAGCTAGGGTAGGCTTGTCGTGAGTTTTATAGGAGTGGCCTCGAAACTTGTCATCAAATTTGATGCCTTTCTTCTCCAACATTAATGTCGACCGTTTAGAACAAACTAGCTTCTATGGTCACCCATATGCTGTACTCAATTGCACACTCTCTCAAACTCAACTTACATTTGATTTCGCGTTCTCACAAAAATCCTCTCTCCATTATTCTCTGAGATGACTATGATGAACCGAAGATTTAAATTTTTATGATGAGAATTTTTTGGGAAAAATATGTTCCACTTCATTTTCCAGATAATTTTTTCCTCGAACCAAAAATGGCATTTAAAATTTCAAAATTTGGATGAACCAAATAAATGATACTTATGATGTGTTTAAAGTCGATGGTTAGTGTTGGATCGTTAGGTTAGCTTAAGTTTAACTTGGGTTCACTGTGAACGTGTCCCCAAGTACAGTTTGCACAACGGATAAATAATGTAATGCAGAAAGGTAAGTAAGGGACTCGTACATAGAGATTTATAGTGGAAACTCTAGTACAACCGTACTTAGAGAAAAACCACTACCTTTCAGATTTCACTGAAAGGATTTTGAGAAGCAGTCTTTTATTGCAGTGTACCGATATACTTTTCACAAAAGACTAGATAAGTTGAATACAACCCGAATCTCCAATTCGCCCTAGACCCACTTTCTATCTTCTCATGAATCAACCGGACTGCTCTGCGGACGCTTCCCCTTTGCGTTTATGCAGCAGCTCACTGGACTGGTCTATCGGACCTTAGACGCAGCGACGTGCAGTAGCTCGTAAACCGCAGATCGACCTCACCAAAAATTACAGGTTCTCTATTGTAGACCGATGTCTTGATTTGAGACTTTGAAGCTCTATTTATATTGCTAGGATTTCTATCTTGTGTTTAAATCTTTTGCTTCCTAATCAAGAAACCAAAGAGATAATAACAAGGATAAAAAGATAAAGATATTTCTAAATATTTGAATTAAGATTACGAAATATCTAAAATAGAATCCTAACAATATTTTGAATATCTTCTAGATTATCTTATTTCTAAACAAAAGATATGCATCTAATCAATGTAGTATTCAAAGATATGCATAATCTAATAGATTTAGAATTCAAAGATATGCATAATCTAATAGATTTAGAAATCTAATAATCATAAGAATATTCTTTGATGTTTGTTCCATCAAAACCTGCTGAGGACATGTCCCCACATGTCCCAACAATTTCCCCCTTTTTGATGGTGACAAACATCCTTCCCTAAGACAGATAACCAGCTAACCAGTACCATAACTCTAAAGAACAGCTTTACCGTACTTCACCTTGACGTTGGACTCGTTCCCTTAGATGACTACGCAAGTAACCTGGGAACGGGTTCCCCCTCAATTAATGCTTTCCTGTGTTACCTTCCCCCTTTTGGCATCATCAAAAGAAAATAGTGAAATATTGAAGCCATATAGAGCACGAAACAGTTAAAGCAAAATGTCTCAGTTCATATCAAGGTGGAGTGCAGTGACAATGGACAGGTACGCATATTGAAATTGCAAGCACACAATTAACAAGGCCAAAAGAAAGGATGAAAAAAAAAACAGGGATTGATGTGCTAGGAAGACAAAAAGGGGCTGAACCATGACATGCCTAAGGTGCCGGAGGAGCAGTGGAGGGGTCTGTCCGAGAGATCAGTACCCCAAGGAGCCTTTGGATTTCGGCCAGTGCCGTATTAGTTTGTCCTTGGCATTCTTCCAACTGACGGAGCCTGTCCTCAGTCCTCTGTTGGCCTTCGGCCAACTTGCGAAACTCATCCTCAACCAGAGTCCTTAGATCAGCGGACCCTTCCACAAGTGCAACCCTGGGAGATGGAGTTAGCAGCTCCCCAGTCCACTCTTGTCCGGAAATAAACCTGAACCCATCTTGCAGATGGTCGCCTCATCCAGCTCCACTCTGCCCCCTGATGTGCTACATATGAGCCATCACTAAAAAGTTTCTTCCTCTTTTTTTTTTTCGAGGCAGAATGTTCTTGACTAGGAAGCTGTGAAGGAACCGGTTCACCGGTGGCATTTTGGTTGTCCCTACGGTTCGGCCAGGGGATGGGTCCCCACTGATAAATCGGACTATCTCTTCCCCATTCATATCTTCCTGCCAGAACTTGCTAGTGTAAGCCCTATAGCCCTCATGAGGCACTCCCAGTACCATCGATAGATGACCGCTCGAGAAGGCGTAGGGCATCCCGTCTCGGAGGTAGGTCGCTACCAGACCTGTCCCTTTCCTTTCCACCGTGTATTCATAGCTGTACCCATTACCCATTCCGTCGATGGGCCCCCCAACTGTCTCTCCACTGACCTTAGAGATTTTCATGGTTCTTTCAAGGGGTTTTGTGTGATGCGGACGGGTACCCAAATGGTTGTATGAAATGCATCACACACAATATTTATGAATGTATAGTATAAAAGAGAGTACCTCATAGCTAGTAGTCCAGAGGAGTATTCAAGGGTTCATAGGACCACTGCATGCTATGAGTAGGCTAAGGATGGCTGTGGACCCATTCCTTCATGTTAGGCTTGTAATGAGGGTGCAAGTATCCGGAAGGGTCCTTTTGGATAGAATGAACCTGCCTTAGTTAATCATGTGCAATGCATTTACCAACGAGCGTTTCCCATGCATGCCATATACACACAGCTAATAATGAGCATAAGACATAGTGATTTAACTCTTTAGTGTCCTATGGCTAAAGTATATCACACTTTCATTTCATAGCCAGTCACCGAGGTAGGGACAGACAGTCAATTAAATTGAAAAGGAAACCATACCTAGTTCCATTCGTAGCTTCTCAAAGGGCTCACGATTCAATGCCTTAGTGAAGATGTCCGCAACCTGTTCTTTAGTTCTACAGAACTCCATGGACACCAGTCCCTACACAATCTCTTAGAAAGTGATGTTTGATCTCTATATGCTTAGTGCGTGAGTGTTGTACGGGATTTAACATATATAACACTAGAATTATCACACAAGATAGGGATATGAGATACAGAAATACCGTAGTCGCTTAGATTAGCCATGGATGAGTCCTCAAACCCTGGAGTCTGCTCAACGTACACTTCCTCCGAGGACCCACTTTTTCCTGAATGTCTTCAGTGGACGTGTCCTCAGCTTCTTCATAGGGTACCGGTCGCTGCTCTGGAGTCTGATCTTGCTCAGGGACTGGTTCCTCTTCCACAGTTTCCAACTGTTCAGTTCCCCCTGAGGACATGCCCGTTGCCTCTGGTGGATCCATATCAGGAACTTCATGGTACCTGTCCACAGGTACTGTCTCCGTGAGTGAGAACTCTTCCTCGAACTGTAGAGGAGTATGTTTCCCGTCCTTTACAAGGTTCCCTCCCATGGTTTGCTCATCGAAGACGACGTGTATGCTTTCTTCCACCTTACGTAGCCGTAGGTTATACACTTTGTAGGCTCTACTGTGGAGGGAGTAGCCCACAAAAGTTCCTTCATCACCTCTAGGATCAAACTTCCCTAAGTTGTCCTTTCCATTGTTGTGGACGAATACCTTGCAGCCAAAGATTCTTAGATGGGACACGTTGGGCTTCCGTCCTCTGAGTAGCTCATATGGTGTCTTGTCCAGACCCTTCCGCTGATAAGCTCGGTTCAATACGTAGCAAGCTGAGGTCAGTGCTTCTGCCCAGAAGCTTTTAGGAAGTCCACTATCGATCAGAAGGGTTCTAGTCATGTTCTCTAATGTTCTATTCTTTCGTTCGACACCATTCTGTTGAGGAAAGCGGGGAGCTGAGAAGTTATGAGAGATACCTTTTTTCCTGCATAAAATTAGAAACTGAGAGTTCTCAAACTCAGTTCCATGGTCAGTGCGGACTGATGCTAGGGACGTGTCCAGTAGGTTCTCCGTAGTTAACAGCCATGTTTCAAATTCTGCAAACACTTCATCCTTGGATGGGAAAAAGTAAGTCCAATTGTATCTAGAATAATCATCAACAATGACTAATACATATCTGTTACCTCCCCGGCTTTTAGTGCGGACGGGTCCGCATATGTCCATGTGGATCAACTCCAGGGGTCTGGTGGTGCTTACCGCTCCCTTGGATTTGAATGAGGATCTAGCTTGCTTCCCCAATGTACATGAGCTGCATATGGCATGGAGGCTGTCATCCACCTTTGGCATCCCTCTAACCAAGTCCTTTTTGACGAGTGTGGACAAGAGTCGTAGATTTGCATGCCCAAATCTCCTGTGCCATAGAGCCGTCTCCTCTGTGATTGACGACAAGCAGATTTCTCTATCTGGTACAAAGGAAGGGTCCACTTTGTAGACTTTGTTCTGGCATATTCCCTTCAATATCACCCTTCCTGTGGTCATTCACTCAACCACACAATCATTAGCAGTAAAGGTCACTTTGTATCCCTTTTGGCATAATTGAGAGACGCTTAGCAAGTCAAATTTTCAGATTGTCCACAAGACTTACACTGTCAATTTTAACATTATCTGAAATACGTACCTTTCCCAAGCCACATATCTTACCAGATGTTTTGTTACCAAAGGACACGTTTCCTCCGGTGTGTTGCTGAAGTGAGGTGAACCAGTCCATGCTTCCCGTCATATGTCCTGAGCATGCGTTGTCTATGTACCAGGGACTGCTTCTCACTTCCTCCTACAAAAGTAACATTAGTTTTTACGAACCCAGACAAGCTTGGGCTTACTGGGTTTTGAAATAAAAGCAGAAGTAGTAATAATATCAATGGTATGGGAAGGGTTCGTTAGATCAATCTTTTTCCTAGGAGTCATCCTGGGTTTGCCTCTAGGTGCACGGACTCCTCTGAGGGAAAGGGTGTTCATAGAGGACTTAGGTACAGGACCTGATGTATTCTTGTAACGGAGTTCCCTGGTCCTGTTCCAGTGAACGGATGTCCTGTTCCAGTGGACGGGTTCCTTACCCCTGTTCCTATTCTGTCTTTTTCCTTTGTCAGATCTGGCATAATTCCTCATCTTTTCGATCAGTCTCCTTTTCTCAAGACATGATGAGAGAACGTGTCCTACCTTTCCACAGTGCCAGCACACAGTGTAATCTCTCAAGCGTACATACTTGCTCCATCCAGGGGGAATGGACATGTTCTGTATCCTTCCTTTAAAGTCAATGGAAGGTGGTTCCTTGTTGTTGGCTTGCTTCTTCCACATCTTGTAGGCAGGTTCGTTGTCTCTTGTGAACGGGTGTGGCTGCACTGAAGGAGTTCCTTTCTTTGATTTTTTCTTATCCTTCACTGTTGTGGACGGGTTCGTGGCAGCAGTGGTTCCGTTCAATCTTAACCCTGGGCGTAACCTGTCATTGAAGTCCTTTTCAAGGATTTTGACTTTGTTTTCCATCAGCCATTTAGATTTCCTTATCTCCTCATCGGCTTTGATGATTTTTAGCTCCTCGGCCATTGCCTCATTTTCGAACTCCAAATTGTGTACCTGTCCTCTGAGTGCCTCGATCTGCTTCTCCTGCTCCTTCCGTTCGGTTATCAGCCTTTCATTCTCATTCCTCAGGAGCTGGATTTCTTTGGTATGATCTTTGCAGATACTGAGTGTCTCGTTCAGTTCGTCCTCTAGCTCCTTAGCCTTCCCTACCCATAAGTTGTTAATCTCTTCAAGGCCTTCAAACAGCTCTCTGTTCTGTTATATTTCTTCCAGCAGCTCTTCATTCTTGGTTACCATAACTTTTAAAGGAAGAGACAGTTTAGCATTTTTAGAAATAGAAGGGTCAGAAAGTACCTCTACGGACAGGTTCTCAGATTGAGCCATCATGCACAACCCTTCCTCAGAAGGTTCCTCCTCGCTTTCTTCATCTGATGCTCCCCATGCAGCAATCATAGCATGTCTATTCTGGTGGGGCTTGATGACGTCCTTCAGCTTCACACGACAGTCCTTTGCCATGTGTCCTTTCTTTCCGCATCGTAAGCATTCAAAGGTTGAAGTTTTGGATTCTTTGGCGTTTGCCTTATTCTTTGGTTTGAAGCTGGCCATCTTGAATGCTCTCGTCATTTGGGCGATGTCAGGGTCATCCACCTCTGGGGGCTCATCGGATTGGGCTAGGTCAAACGCTCTTTCAATTTTCAGTGCAATGGACCTGTCCTTACTAGGTTCTCTACGCTCAACCTTCTGTTGATGAATTTCAGCATTGCTCTGTAGGCGAGCGACCAACTCTTCCAGGGTGATGGTTTTGATCTCGCTTTGAGCTTGGAAGGCAATAGACATTGCATCCCACTTTGAGTTCAGTGCTCCTAGGAACTGGTGTGTGACCTTCCAGTCGGGGATCTGTTCTCCAAGAAACAGCAGCTGGCCCACGTATCCTTTAAATCTTGAGACGAAATCTTCAAGGAGCTCGTCCCTTCCCTGGACAGCCTTCTCGTAATCTTTTGAGGCCGCTAGTATCCTGTTCCTTTGAACGTCTACATTGCCTGAGTACAGGTTCCTCAGTGCCGTCCACATATCCTTTGCGGTTTTGTGAGTGATTACAATTTTCCTATCTCCATCGGATAGTGCTTGAAGGATCACCTTAATAGCTCTGCTATTCTTTTCGAGGGCCTTGTAGTCAGCATCGTCATAGTCTTTCCTATCCTTTTCTTTGGTTTTATCGGTCTTGTCCATGATCATATATGGTCCTTGTTCAATGACCCTCCAGACCTGTCCATCCAACGAACATACATGAGCTTCCATCTCCCGTACCCACCAATCGTACTGGCCAACCTTCAGCATGGGCGGCTTCCAGAATGAGTCTCCATTTGATCACATATTCCTCAAAGCTAACAAAAATCTAGAGCACAAGGCTCTGATACCACTTGTTGGATCGTTAGGTTAGCTTAAGTTTAACTTGGGTTCGCTGTGGACGTGTCCCCAAGTACAGTTTGCACAGCCGATAAATAATGTAATGCAGAAAGGTAAAGTAAGGGACTCGTATACAGAGATTTATAGTGGAAACTCTAGTACAACCGTACTTAGAGAAAAACCACTACCTTTCAGATTTCACTGAAAGGTTTTTGAGAAGCCGTATTTTATTGCAGTGTACCGATATACTTTTCACAAAAGACTAGACAAGTTGAATAGTACCCGAATCTCCAATTCGCCCTAGACCCACTTTCTATCTTCTCATGAATCAACCGGACTGCTCTGCGCACTAGACTGGTCTATCGGACTCTTCCTCAGACGCAGCGACGTGCAGCAGCTCGTTAACCGCAGATCGACCTCACCAAAAATTACAGGTTCTCTATTGTAGACCGATGTCTTGATTTGAGACTTTGAAGCTCTATTTATATTGCTAGGATTTCTATCTTGTGTTTAAATCTTTTGCTTCCTAATCAAGAAACCAAAGAGATAATAACAAGGATAAAAAGATAAAGATATTTCTAAATATTTGAATTAAGATTACGAAATATCTAAAATAGAATCCTAACAATATTTTGAATATGTTCTAGATTATCTTATTTCTAAACAAAAGATATGCATCTAATCAATGTAATATTCAAAGATATGCATAATCTAATAGATTTAGAATTCAAAGATATGCATAATCTAATAAATTTAGAAATCTAATAATCATAAGAATATTCTTTGATGTTTGTTCCATCAAAACCTGCTGAGGATATGTCCCAACAGTTAGATTAGTATATATATATATTAGGGGTTTGAGGTCCATTTGATTTTGGAGTTTTGGGTCACGCATGAGCAATCAAATGCTCATGAGACGTCAATATAATTGTTATTACTCTAGTGGACCTCCACAAAGTTAGGTTACCTTACCTGCTGGCTGGCTGGTTGCCCTCATCATATACCAAAAAGATGGCATCATTACTCATGTTCATTCACAAGTTTCAAACATAGGACGGCCAACGCTAGGACATTTTCAAGCTGGGCTAAGCCATGTGACAGAACTAACATTGCTTCTTCTTTTCTTCTTAATTATGTGATATAGACGCCCTAAAATTTAATAAAATTTTAATGAACCGTAAAACTTCCTTATTAAATATTGATTTCAGTTATAATTCTACAGGACTTAACTTGGTCTAGTATTTAGGGTATAGGGTTTAGGATTTATGAAAGGCGCATTCAACCATATCACTTTTATGATAAGCACTAATAATAATGGAGCCTTCATTGAAATTGCCAGCAGAGCGCCACATCATCGCCACATTGGCATGAAGCCGGTTCAGTTTAACTCTTTTTTGTATAAATGTTGTCACCAATGGCGTTTTTATGAAAAAAGAATCTAGCAGAGTATTTTGGGTCAAAAGATTTTGTTTTAAAGTGTTATACACTTTTAGAAGACCACAAAGACGGTAGGTATTTTGAGTTAGATATAAGTAACATGAAGATAAATTGGTAGAGGTAATATTTCTATTAAACATCAACCCACTCCTCTAAAACAAAATTTCATCTTCTTTGAAATTTTGTTTCCATATTAATTTTTCAATATTCGATTTCCATCCTAAAATCCGAGAGTCAAACAGAGTAAAAGAGTACTAATCAATTATTTTCTTTTTATAACTTGTGTTTCATCCTCTAACAAAAAAACTGTTGAGTAGTGGAGTCTGATCAACATGCAGTTTGGGCCGGAGTTTTGGGTTTGACCCAAAATCGTAGATTAGGGTTTCGCATTACTATATATGTGATGTAAACTTCGTATTGTTATCATCTCCGAAAACAGAAATAAAATACCTCTCTAGTTCGGCCGTGGACATAGCTTGATCAGACTGATCAAGTGAATCACGTAAATCCTTGTGTTCTTATTATCTTCGCATC
>OY787612.1:14905531-15083037 GCA_963678935.1 Umbilicus rupestris | reverse complement strand
TTATCATTTTTTACATCTAATTTAAAATTCTGAATTAAAATCTAATTTATCAATTATTAAAAGCATGAATGGAGCCACATATATTTAAATTACAATTAACATATTAATATTTGATCTCACTTTTCGGTGACGAACAAAACACACGTGGGGATAAAAAACAAAGAAGTAATGATTAGTCAGCGGCCCATCAGGCCCAAAAAGATATTCAGTCACCGGCCCTGCTTATACCGGTTCAATTAAATAAATTCAATTACTTAATTAATTATTAAACACACATAATTAAGGACCGAGTGTTAGCAAAATCTAATTAATCATTATCGACCTGAATAAATAAAATAAATCATTGACATTTTCCAATATCGCCACATATTCTTATCAGGTTCCTCGTGGAAGAATATCCGAATATTCCATGCTGATTAAATATACAACGCGTAATTAATAGCTTAAAATAGTGCATGTTTTAATTTTTAATTCAAAAATTCCGATTTCAAAATATTTTCTTACGACATTAAAAAAATTAATATTATAACTCAGTATGAGATAATTATAAATGAAGATTCAAAATAAAAAATGAAATGACGGTCTAACCGAAACATCTACAAAAGTTAATTGTAATCGTTTTTTAATAAAAAATCGTTAAAGTGCGAATAAAATTTTAAGTAGCATCTGATTGAAATTATGACTCGTGCACTTTAAATTAACGCATTTAGTAGTCCATAAATTTGATGTGCATTGAGAAGCAAATCAAAATACCTAGTTTTAAAAGTGTATTATTCAAATATAAATGAAAGTGCGTCATAAATGGCGTCATCATCTTCAACGTTAATGCGAAGCTGGAAGGGAATACTGACACCAAAAACGCCACCGGAAACCTTCACGTATCTTCTCTATTCAATCTCTCCTCTCCAGACGAGCCAAGCCATCATATCGATCGTCAATGCTTTCTCCGGCAATGGATCTGACGGAGACGGAAACGGGAACCTCGCCGCAGCACCTGCGGGCGGAGAACGGCGAGCGGGAAATCAGCGAGTTCACATTCGCGAGGAGTAGTTCGGGAATAAGCGAGATCGAGGAGGTGGAGGAGGAGGCGAGTGAACTGTTCGAGATTAGTCGGGTAATGGCGCCGATTAGGGAAGAGGCGGAAGGAAGCTTGTTTTCGTTTGATGTGAATGGCGGAGAGGATAATGTGTACGTGGCGGTTGGGAAGGATGAGGCGAGTGTGGATGCGCTGGCGTGGACGCTGCAGCACGCGGTGGTGGACACGGCGACGTTTGTTTATTTGATCCATGTGTTCCCGGTGTTGCGCCATATTCCGAGTCCGTGTAAGTTCTTGCTGCTTAATTCAAAGCTGTGTTCTGTCAAATTCTGAGAAACTTGTGTAGTTGGAGGTTTGATTTAGGGCTTGGAATATTGAATTGAATGTGTGTTGTGATGATGATGAAACAGTGGGAAATTTACCTAAGAGTCAAGTGAGTCCTGATCAAGTGGAAAACTATATGGCTCAAGAAAGGGGCAAGAGGAGGGAGCTTCTTCAGAAGTTCATTTCAATGTGTTCCGACTACAAGGTAATTGGATTAGCCCGATTAGTTTAAATTGGAATTTGATATGGTTTACATGCTTTGGATCTCCAAATATGTAGAACTCATGGTGTTTTATGGTGAGGGTTTGTCATGATGCATTTGGTAATATCTATTTTTCAAACTGTGTTTGGATGTTGAAGGCCACTGGCATTCGGCTGAAAACTGGTTTGAGTTGAATATTAGGCTTGTGATGTTAGGTAGACTTTGACAATTGATGAGTTTGTGGAGGGGAAGTTTCCGATAGCGCAGTGCATTGAAGTGTACGTAGTAAATTTGTCTTGGTCCCATTAACTAGCGATGAGGTTCAAAAAAGTCTTCAACTAAATTAGCTCTGCTTTAAGGCATGCTTGCATTGGGTAATTTATGGATGGATAATGAGTCATCATGGCTGTGTAGTTTTTAGAGCTTGTATGTCGCCACAACGTCTCAAGTTCCATTTTAAACAGGTGAAGGTGGACACTATGCTGATTGAAAGCGATACAGTGGGGAAGGCAATTCAAGAGCTGATTCCAATACTCAATATAAGAAAACTAGTGCTTGGAACCAGCAGATCTTATTCGAGGTACCTTAAAACTCCGTTTATTACCTAAGGAGAGTGATTCGCAGAACCAAATGTAACTTCAACTTAACTATTTAACGTTTTAATGTAACTAGGAAATCCAAGTCAAGGAGATCAGGAAGTGGCATTGCTGATCAGATTTTACAAAATGCACCAGAATATTGTGACGTGAAGGTCATAAGCGAAGGGAAAGAAGTGGATATGCAGATAATCGATCTTGCTTCCCTGCGCAGCAGTAGCACACCTCGCAGCAAAGGCACGCCGCGCAGCTTTGACGGGGATGAACCCAACACGATCTTTTCCAACGGACAAGGAGGAGAGTATCCAAAGGGCGGCAGTATGACATGCGGTTGCTTTAAGCTTTAAAGCATCAATTCCACAAATACACTCGTATATAGTGTCAATAACACAAAATCCTCGCACTCCACAGGTGAAGGGGATTTCTTGTTACCTCAGGCAGCGGAAGTTTAAAATTTTAGCATAACAATGTATCGTTGTAAATGATTTCAAATCAAAATTCTAATAAAATGAATGAGGATCATTCATACTTTTGTTTCTTGTGTCCAAACAAGAAAATAAGCTCTCGAGACTACGCTATACCCTTTTATGGATGATTTGCAGAGTCTTAGATGAGCGTCGTACGCCAAGATAAGACTCCAATGTAGAAGCTGTCCGTGGTATCCACTAAGAAATTAATTATAAATCGTTAGAAGGGAATGAGAAAGCTTTTATATATCAAATTAGGAATGAAAGTTATGTCTCATAATTAACCTCCAACTTTACCATTATTTTCAACCATAATCCAATCCGAATTAGATGGTGACAAAGAAGTTACCTATCTTTTTTTAACTTTCTATCCATATAATTTACAGTCAAAACTAACTTTGGTCACGTCCAATATCATGATCATCATAAGATATCTATTTGATTAAATTAATAACTTCTTTCCATTTGATCATCATCTAATCTAAATGCTAATCTTTATTGATAATTAATATTATTTAATAATTATCTAAATTAGGAACATTTTAGAATATTTCTTAACTCATTTACACACTTCCACAATCTCAAACCTCAACCTCAATTGTCTATAAATAAAAAAATAGCAAAAAATAAACAATCAGATTCACTCAAAATCGAGCAAGTAGAAATTTCAATAAATATCATCAGTTAAACATTTGACAGTGATGCGTTCAATCACAAGTCCCGAAAACTCAAGAGCCCGACGAGTGGCACTCACTCACTTCCTCAAACCTCCACCCACCCCAACCATATCATCATCATCATCACACTCCTCATCCTCTCCGCCTTCTCCATTTTCTCCCACTCACTTCGTCGCAACCATCCGCTACCGCTACCGCTACCGCTACCGCTACTGCTCTTCGTCGACGCGCGACACGTTGGAACCGATGGCGGCGGCGAACGGGAGCGGAGTGGATCTCAGATCCAAGTTTCTCCAAGTGTATTCCGTTCTGAAATCGGAGTTGCTTCAAGATCCGGCGTTCGAGTTCGCTGATGATTCTCGCCGCTGGATTGATCAAGTAACAGCTTTCGTTTTCGTCTGTTGATCCTTTTTCTGTTGTTTATTTTTTTCTGTTGGTGGCTGCATGTTGATCGCTGTGCTGCGCTTGTTACTAAATATAGGCTTTTAGATTCCTACTGCATTGTGATTCTTAATGTTTTTGTTTTGTTTGATTCATTGTAGATGCTGGACTACAACGTGCCTGGAGGTAGGGGAGCGCTGAGTTTTTATCATCCTGCTATTGTAGATTTTGATGTTCCTGCGCATGGTTGTGTTTAGTGAGAATTATTCATCTCATGCAAAAATGTTGTATAACTATAGGGAAGTTGAACAGAGGGCTCTCGGTCATCGAAAGTTATAAGTATTTGAAAGGAGGAAAGGAATTGGCCGAAGAGGAGATTTTTCTCGCAAGTGTGCTTGGTTGGTGCATTGAGTGGGTATGGACTATGGAGTGTGTTCACTTAGTTGGTATTGTTTTGTATTACTGCAAGTTTATGTAGTCCTGATTTCGGTTCTGCGTAAAATGAGAATTGCAGCTTCAAGCATATTTCCTGGTGCTAGATGATATCATGGATAATTCCCACACTCGACGGGGTCAGCCATGTTGGTTCAGAGTGCCAAAGGTATCTTTATTTTGTTATTTCAACACATCTTATGAGTAGACTGCCGTTGAAAAGTGAGCAACTCAGTTTTTTTTCCACGGTTATGAATATTAGGTTGGAATGATAGCTGTTAATGATGGACTCTTGCTACGCAATCATATTCCAAGGATCTTGAAAAAGCACTGCAAATCAAAGCCTTACTATGTGGATCTAGTTGACTTGTTTAATGAGGTGGTGCTTTTGCATTGAAATTACTTCAGTTAATTAAGTAAGCACGTGTCTGAGCCTGTTTTACGTCACCATGCTTTTTACAGGTTGAGTTTCAGACTGCTTCAGGGCAGATGATAGATCTAATCACCACCATTGCAGGGGAAAAAGATCTATCCAAATACTCATCATCTCTGTGAGTGGTTTAAGTGCCATATTGTGCTTGATGAATGCAAACTCTTAAAATTGGATTCATTAAATAAAAACTGGTGAAATATTTGCAGTCACAGACGTATCGTCCAGTACAAGACTGCTTATTATTCGTTCTACCTTCCGGTGAGTTGGCATAAAATGTAGACTGAATTTAGGTTTAGACATGCTATTGTTTCCACTAAAATTTGAATGTCATATTTCATATGTGAACCATATTGGTCACTTATGGTCAAAATAGTTCAACAATTACTAAAAGAGTATAATCTTGGGTGTCGCATTCCCTTGTAGGTTGCCTGTGCTTTGCTCATAGCCAACGAGAAATTAGAGAGTCATCTTGATGTTAAGAACATTCTCGTGGAAATGGGGATATACTTCCAAGTTCAGGTAGTTGGTTTTACTCATGTCATGTGACTGTTCCGCTATATAGAAATTCTTTAATTAGCATATTTGTCACTATGCAGGATGATTATTTGGATTGCTATGGCAATCCTGAAAAAATTGGCAAAGTAAGTTCAGTCACTAATCCCATCACATTTTTATATTATGTTTTTACTTTTATCTGTAAGCATGTCTGATGCTTTTTCTTTTCCATGACTAGATTGGAACAGATATTGAAGATTTCAAGTGCTCTTGGTTAGTTGTGAAAGCTCTAGAGAGATGCAACGAGGAGCAAAAGAAAGTTCTCTTTGTAAGAACATATACCTTGTCATTTCTCAATTCAGTTGGTAAAGCTGAGATCACTTTTCCCTTTCAATTTTTAGCGAAATCAAATTTTTATACCTGAGGTTAAAATTTTACAGGACCACTATGGGAAAGATAACTCAGAAGATGTCGCAAAAGTAAAAGCTCTGTATGATGAACTCAACCTCCAGGTTTAAACTTCATTTCGTGTACTTGGGGCACTTATGTTGAACCGATGAAGTCGTCAACCTTTCTTGGAACGTGTTACATTTACTGAACATCTGTCTTGGAACAGGGTGTCTTTGACGATTATGAGGCCAGTACCTATGAGAAGCTGATGACATCCATAGAGTGTCATCCAAGCAAGGCAGTGCAAGCATTGTTGAAATCCTTTTTGGCTAAAATATACAAGAGGGAGAAGTAGAAGGCTGATTCACTTTTCAGACATGTTCCAGACCATGGCTGTGGTGCTGTTCGGGATCCCTAGCCTCTTAGCTATAGTCTACTTTCAAAAGATATGTCATTCCTCATTGCTCAGTTCAAGTTATAGTTTTTTTATTGCATCTCGTTTACTGTATCCCAGAACATGATTCGACACTGTAGCATTTAATTCTGTTGAGTTGAAATTTTAACCGTCCACTATATAAGTCAACCTCTTTTTTCATAAAGTGCCAGAGTGCCCACCCTATTAAGCACTCTTTCTTCTTAAATCATTTACTAAGCATGATTCACGCAATGAAACCAGTGGGATTGGGGCTCGAGATGTTAAATTAACTATCTCACCACTTGAATCTATAAATGATCATAACTAACAAACTAACAGATATTTGTAACTTCTTATTTAAGATGCCAACAAAATGTGGACTAGTTTGTAATATTCAAAGCTTCTTCAGATGCAGGTTAAAAAATATTATTCAGAGTAGTTTGTAATATTCAAAGCTTCTTCAGACGCAGGTTAAATAATATCATTCAGAGTTTAAGATTATAAAATTGCTAGCTACACCTCTGACTCATTGAAGCAGCTTGGTTGAACTGTTTATGTCGTCAGTTTTTGCATAGTCATGATGATGGTGATGGATTTTAGTCTGCCGTTTGCTGATCAATTTCTAGAATTTATCGTGTCTTGTATTGACCCGGGGCTCAATGACTCTGGGTTCTGTCATTGCTTTTGTTCTGGTTGTGAAGTTCATCTTATTCAATGTAACCGTTTTATACTAGATTTGGCAAAATAAAGTTTAGCATTTTGATGTATCCATGTATTTTGGAAGTGATGAATGATGACCATGTTCAGCGCTGATCCCGATTTGCCCTATTCACTCATTCTGGAATGAGTGAGACTCATTCTGTCTCGAACTCTGAAACACATGCTCACAGGTAGTGGTTGTACAATAAGTGTTGATTACTGGGGACATGTAGATCATAGGATTCAGTCTATTTATACAGTCCTAATTTTTCATTTCTTTCCCAGGTAATTCCAATGGCAGAAAGAAGTAGGAGTGCTGTGATTCAGAAGCTCAAGTTTCTGAAGGTGTACTCAGGGCTGAAATCTGAGCTTCTTCAGGATCCGGATTTCGAAACTGACGAATACTCCCGTCGATGGGTTGAACGGGTAACATCTAAAACACTGTTGTTTTTTTTTCTTGCTACAACTGTGCATTTTCCTTTTCTGGTTTCAGAATCATTGCTGTACCAAACTATGAACAATAAACTGTTATAACTGGACTTGAATCACATTTACATTTTTCACTGGACTAGATCTCTGTGTATAATGTTGGTCCGTTTATTTATTCGATTTAATTTCAAATGCAGATGCTGGACTACTTTGTGCCTCGAGGTAGGAACAAAGCTAGCATGTTAATATATTATCTGTTGGTATTCATCTGACAATATTTGGGATTTGTACCAGCATTTTATCTCATGACTTGAAAAAAATTATAGAGAAGACTATGCGACACATTTTAGTTATGTTTGAATATTTTTAGGAAACCTGAAAAAGGGACTCTCTATTGTCAAGAGTTATCGCTACCTTAAAGAAGGGAAGGACTTAACAGAAAATGAAATATTTATCGCAAGTGTCCTTGGGTGGTGCATAGAATTGGTAGGCTCTCTTAGTCAGACTCGCTCTTGATCCGGCATTTATAAATTTGTACCTTGTGTGGTTTTACTTGGGCTGTGTATGACGATTGAATTTTTGCAGCTCCAAGCATACGTCCAGGTGGTAGACGTTATCATAAATGAAGGCCAAGCTCCGAGTGACAAGCCATACCGTTTTGAATTGTCTAAGGTCTTAATTCAGTTCGGTGTTCTCAGCTAATTAATCTTTGGCTGCGGTTGCAACTGAGAATACTCGCTCACTATAGTTGATGACTTTTGTAGGGTGCTACAGTTATTGCTAACGACGGGATCTTTCTTCGCTTTTACATTTCAAGGATTCTGAAAAAGCACATCAAAGGAAAGCCTTACTATGCTGACATGGTTGACTTGTTTAATGAGGTGAAATGCTGCACAGATTGAAATGACTCCTCATATCTAAGCACTGACATGCTGAAACTTATTTGGTCATACCCTCAACAGATTGAGTTCCAAACTGGTACTGGAAAGATGTTTAACCTGATCGCTACAGGTGATGGAGTGAAGGATCTATCAAAATATTCAATGCCCCTGTGAGTGATATTATTACTGGTTTCGTAGATGGAAAACATTTTATGTGGTTGGCATGCCTGTGATTCTGGCTTTTGAACCATCCTGCATTTCGACATTCTTTATGCTTATTTAATTATGAAATGTTTGAACCCTCTGCAGTTACAGGAAGATTGTACAATACAAGACCACTTACTACTCATATTACCTCCCAGTGAGTCATCTCTTCTTTTCTTATATTTTTCGAATAAAGTGAATGAGAAACAAACAGGGTTCAGATTCAGAAAGTATATTATAGTTGAAGTGGCTACTTTCTTAGAAATTTCAGAATAATTATTCATCATCTGATTATCAGACACATGTATTTATCGTCGATGAAAGTAATACTTATTTTGGTTACGCAGGTTGCCTGTGCATTGCTCATGTCGGGTGAGAATTTGGATGACCACGTCGATGTTAAGAGCATTCTTGTAGAGATGGGCATCTTCTTCCAAGCACAGGTAATTATATTTATCGGCGTTCTCAGACGAATCCCTCTATCAGACATTAGTTTGTTTAATAGCCAGTGGCTTGCAAGTGAAAGCTTTATTTTGAAGGCCATAATCATATGCTTTTGCATCTTTCCTCTTCAAATTTTTCAAGCCAATTTTCTTTAAAACTCCCAAATTTCACATTATCTTCATCACGCAGGATGATTATTTGGAGTATTTTGGTGATCCTAAAAAGACTGGAAAAGTAAGTTCATCTCACAATCACTGCATCTCGAGTTTCAGATAATTTACTTTCAGATGCGGTTTGTTTCTGTCATCACCCACTTCTGCACTTTTTTTCCGTTGTATTTCCAGATTGGAACTGGTATAGAGGAATTTAAGTGCTCTTGGCTGGTTGTGAAAGCTCTGGAACTATGCAATGAGGAGCAAAAGAAAGTTCTCTGTGTAAGGACAAAAATCTTAAATGTAAAATCGTCGCATCATATACGCAGTATCCCAATTTCATACCAATGCGAGATTCTAATGCAGGATCACTATGGGAAAAAAAACCCAGAAGCTATTGCCAAAGTAAAAGCTTTGTACAAAGAACTCGACCTCCAGGTTGAACTTAAACATGTTTCATCGAAAAGACTTATAAGTTACAATTTCCTTACCTGCTCGTCGTCTATATAATTTACCTTACCTCTACACTTATTTTCCGACAGGGTGCATTTCTGGAATATGAGGCTAAAACCTACAAGAAGCTGATGTCATCAATAGAGTCTCATCCAAGCAAACCAGTACAAGCATTGCTGAGATCCTTCCTGAGTAAAGCATTCAAGAGGCTGAAGTTATACATTGTTTTCTCAGACCTTCACACCTCCTAAGGTCCGCACCAAACCTTCCTACCGCCTCCTCTTCGCTTAAACCTACTTTCTAGTCTAATTGTTTCGTCGTTTTACAGTTTCTATACGATGGAATTATCTCGAGTCACTTTCATCGCTTCAATCTACAGATGCTAATGTGCTCGATTTCATACGTTGAAAAAAGTATTTACATGTCTTTCTATGTTGAAATGAGAGCTCAGCCAAGTCTTCTTGTGTATGTATTTATTCTTCAGTTGAATTATTCAATTAATTAGTACATGGCAAAATTGGAAAAACCAAAGGCCAACCTATTCAATGTTTGGAAAGTTAGAGGACTAAATTGAAAATTTTATAAACTTGGAGGACTGAAATATTATTAACAAAAAACGTCTTCGCGGTCTTCTTCATCTCCATAGAAAATTCAAACCATCTGTCCAATTCTGATTTTGCTTTCTCCAGATGCGACATGCTTGCGAGATTCTCTCGCTGTTTTCAACTCAACGTGGTGGTTAGCTTGCGAATGAATCCAGCAAGTCGTCGCGTATTTGTCAAATGACGACACGCGTTGCTTGTTTGATATTTGTTTAACAATGGAGTTACTGTGGAGCGAGTGTGCTCAATTCCGACTCCCAAGAACCCTAATTCGCGGATCGGAAGAGTCCGGCGGACATTTATTGATGCAGTCTGTAGTCCTATCCCAACTGTATGCAATTCACTTTCGGTTGACCGAGTGTATTCATCGTCGGCTACCGCCATCAGCCGCCCGCACCAGAATATGAGCGCCGTGGATGAGTCATCGCAGTTTTTGAAAGTTGAAATCGGAGATGCTTCACGCCGTCCTACCGCTTCTACTTCTCTTTCAAGGTAATACTTTCGCATTATTCCAATCATATATCTATCTTTTCTATACGATATACATATAATTGGATCAATTGTTAATTGATCTCAATTTGTATCTTAAACTCTTTATCTTCTAGTTGTTTATGAATATTTGATAAATTAGTCTACTAGCTATTTGAACACCAACATGTCATATTTTTCATATCGGTGACGAACAAAACTCGTATCTTCTAATTATCTATGAATATTTAATAAATAGTCTACTAACTATCTAACACCAACATGTCATGATTTTTCATATTAGTTACGAAAGAAACTCGTATCTTTTAGTTGTTTATGAATATTTGATAAGTTAGTCTACTAGCTATCTAATACCAACATGTCATGATTTTTCATATTGGTGACGAAAGAAACTAGTATCTTAGTTGTTTTGTGAATATTTGATAAATTAGTCTACTATCTATCTAACACAAACATGTCATGATTTTTCATATTGATGACGAAAGAAACTTGTATCTTCTAATTGTTTATGAATATTTGATAAATTAGTCTACTAGCTATCTGAACACCAACATTTCATGATTTTCAACAAAACTCGTATCTTCTAGTTGTTAATGAATATTTGATAAATTAATCTACTGACAATCTGAACACCAACATGTTATAATTTTTCATATATGTTGGTGATGAAAGAAAGTCGAATTAGATTAGACTTAGACCATGTTCTGTTGCACTTAAATTTTAAGTAGTTAAATTAAGTTAAGTAATGAAGTACTTAAGTTAAGTACATTCCTGCATGTATACCAAACATCTTTCATCACCACCACCATTATTCATCACCATCATCACCACCACCACCGGCACCACTATTCATCACCACCACTATTTATCACCGCCACTATTCAGCACAACCACTATCCATCACAACCACTATTATTCATCATCACCACCACTATCCATCACAACCACCACTATTCATCACCGACACTATTAATCAAAACTACCACTCATCACCACCATCACTATTGATCACCACCACCACTATTCACTAAGAGGTTGTGGTGGATGGTGGTGGGTTGTGGTGGTGGTAGTGGTGGCGGTGGTGGTGATGATGGTGGCGATGGGTTGTTGTGGTGGCGGTGGTGGGTTGTGGTTGTGGTAGCGGTGGTAATTGTGGTGGTGGGGTTGTTGGGAATTGTGTTGGTGATGGTGGGTTGCGGTGGTGGTGGATGGTAGTGGTGGTGGTGGTAGCGGTGGTAGGTTATTGTGATGGTGATAGTGTTTGGCTGTAGTGGTGGTGGCAGGTTATGTTGTGGTGGTGGTGGTGGTGGGTTGTTGTGATGGTGGTGGTGATGGGTTGTGGTGTTGGCGGTGGTGGGTTGTGGTGGTGGTAGATTATTGTGGTGACAGTGGTGGATGTTGTGACGGTGGTGATAGATTTTTGTGATAGTGGATTGTAATGATGAATAATAATTTAAGTATTTAAATTAAATTAAATAGATTTAAGAACACTTAAATTAAATTAAATTAAATATTTAAATAACTGACTTAAAAGTTACTTATTGGATCACCATAACACACAGAACTCTTCTATCTTCTTGTTCCTTCAGATGGTGGTATTGGCTTGTTATCACTATGATCAAGAGCTGTGAATTGGTAAATTATTCTGCAGTCAGTGCATCTCAATTTTCAACATGGCTGGACTCCATTTCAACTGGAGTGAAAAGAGCTTGATGCTTTTAACAAGTGTGTAAGGTATGAGCACAGCTCCTGCAACAGTAACAACAGCACTGGTGCCGATTTACATGACATTATTGCATCAACCTCTGGCATTGTTTTCTTTTGGCGGACCAAGCTAGAATTGAATATAAAAATGCAACGAAAATGAGCTTCATGCCTTTGAAGCTGTATGACAGTACGTGTCGCAGATTAGTAGACCATCTCGGTTTAACTGAAATGATAATCGACATCATCCCGATATCTTTGCATGCAAGTTTTGGCCTGCCACAAAATAGAGCACTGGATATCAGCAAGCTGTATGACAATAGGAGCCTTGGAAGAGTAGACCATTGGTTTAACTGAAATGGTAGAAGTATGATGGTCAGATTCACATTCAATTCTTCAAAATTCTGAGTAATGTAGTACAATGGAGTATAACACGTCTAATGTTCATGACAAGGTAATAAAAACCAATGTTATGGGGTTCGATTTTAAAAATATAATCGAACACCATAACATTGCAGATATGGGGAAGCGCAACATGCATATTTTGAAGATGAGATCATTCAAGTTATGCTTTTATCTCTAAATAACCAACTTAGTAGGTTAGATGGGTCTCAACCATAATCTAGTCAAGTAGTCACTGTATGGTGGTTCTAGTTCCTAACTCATTCAATTCCTGAATCCAGACCGATGGTCGCAAGTTGTTAACAACGAATGAAAAGCATGAAAAACTTGGTAATCTTTTTTCTACAGAAAACAATCACACACAAAAATAAACAAAGGGCCTTTAACCAATTCACAAATCCTAGCACACACTCCACAGAGACAACACCGTCTATCTTTACTGCCTCTGCCAGTTCTTTCAACTCAACCAAACTCTAAGACGCTCAGTCCGATAATATTGGACTTAACATCAAATGCTATTGGCCTCAACCCCGACCACCAACTACAAGCAACATTTTCAAAACAAGAGTTGCAAAACACAACGAGCTCGTTCAAACAATATTCATCACGCAATTCCAACACTCACAATCACTTCATTAGCATAAATCAATCGAACAGATAAGACGCAGCAGGGTAACCAATTACTAACGAACCTGCAGTCAACCATCTCATCGAAGCTTCTTCTTCCCTTTATTCTGCATTGCCGCATCCTTCAGCTTATCAATGTATCCCTCAATAGGCGGTGTCAATGTCGCCATAAACCGATTGGAAGGGAACGGGGTCATGTCGGGCACCAAAGCTGCAGCCTTCAGCTTCTCAGGCAGGGCATCAATTGCCGCCTTCTTCAACTTTAGGAGCGCAGACTCAGCAGCCTGTCGCTGCCTATGTCGCCTCATCAAATACCTACTGTACTCCTTCGCCAGCCTCCTCCCATCCTCCACAGTCAGCTCATACTTCGGCAGCTTATCCGCATCAACCAACCCTAACGAGATCAAATCCAACCCCGGCGTTCCCATCAGCTCCGGCTTATCTCTCAAGCTCCCCTCTTTCGCCTGCTTCTTCAGCATCTCCATCTCCACCTTCCTCGCCTCGCTGATCAACCCGAGCTTCTCCCTCTCCGCTTCCCTCTCTCTCTCCTTCGCCGTCAGATGTCGCAGCGGCGTCGGCGCGTTCATACACTGCGATTCCAGGTCTCCACTTTTAGGAGCTGCGGCGACTTTGGGCGCGGTTGATGACTGGCCCTTCTTGATACTGACTTTGGATCGCTTCAACGGCTGTCCGGATTTCAGCTTCGCCTTTCCCTTCGCGGTTCCGCTGACGGAGCATCGCTGCTGGAGCTGGTGCGCCACCGACGACGCGATGACCGATTTGCACTGCGAAGCGCGACCAAGCATTTTCGAGAATCGGAGATCCACTGAGTTCGCAGTGTTTCGATTTTAATCCAAGGAGGAAGATGGGATTTAGGGTTTTGGGAGATTGCACCCTACAACGCGGTGCACCGTGTTATCATACGCCTCATTCATTATTCTGTATTATCATTTTCCAAAGTAAGTTTTTTAAATAATATATTTAAATCATTTTTTATTATATTTAAATTTTAAAATAGAGTCATTTTTATTTTAAATAAACATTTTTTCTACCTGTCCTACTCCAAAATATCACCACCTCCTAATGAGCCAAATTTAATAAGTAGCGTCAATTTCAAATTAGTTTACAAAGTCAGTAAAATTTAAAAGAACGCATCCGAACGATTATATTGCTCACCTGAACGGACCGTAGTGCTTGTAGCTTCTCAGTAACCATCAGTAAAGTTCAAAAGAAAGTAACCGAACGCAGGTCAGGCCCTGACGGATAACAGGCAGGGGCAACGGCTCGTGGCCTAGTCGCCTCAGAGGGTCCACTTTTCTCAGAAGACTCTTTTTTTTTTTTAGAAAAAAAACTCATATAAAAATTGCTTAGTGTCCACTTCCATAATTTCAATACTTTTTAGAAAAAAAATTAAAATTATATTTATAGAATAATATTATGCTATACAAGGATCTTCGTATGTATGTTTTATTCAGAAGTCCATAAAAGATCAGAAACGAGTCTGCCCGAATGGACCACAGTTTCTCAATACCATTATGGACAAATCTGAACTTTGGCATATAAAGAAATTACATGTTCAAATCCGCGCAATAGGCGGTTTAAACTGGCCATATCTGGCTCTGACTTGAGATAAACTAAAACCACTAGATGATATTACTGCCTATACACAAGGCTTCTTCATTTTACTGAATGAAGAAAAACTACATTATATATAACCTGCTACCGGACAACGACTAGTTATTATTCATTACGGGAAATAAAAGAGAGAGCGATTCAACATCTCTGCCAATGCTGCAAATGACCCGATGAGCGCTTGCCAGATCCCATCCTACACAATCAGGAAAAAAACCAAACTGAAAATAAATCGAGCCTCTTTATAAAGAGAATTTTTAATGGGTATGGAGAAATCATTAGCAAGAAGGATTAAAAAACTCTAACAGGCCTTACGGTAATTCAGATACCGGATTTCGTTCTGGACAGCCTCAAACTTATGCCCTTGTGCTTGTAAAAAGCCTTCAAGAAACAAATGAGATCAGACGAGTTAAAATGGTATGGTAAAATAAAATTGACAGTGGGAGCGAAAACCTTCTTTCTGGGCTTAAATCCAGTAATTGAGGCTTTTCTCTTTAGTTTCCTCTGAGTCTCATCGAGATCGAGTAACTCCTTTTCAGTCTCATCCTTGGGATCAAGCACATCTTTTTCCATCGCTGCTGCCTCACAGAGTAAATCCACTCCCGTCTTCTTCAGCTCGGATTCTGTCTTGAAAGAACTTAATTTTTCCGGATCTTCCATAATGTGATCATAAGACATGTTCATAGCTATTGACCGCAGATCAGGGTATGGATTCATTTCTAGATTGGTCTTCTCAAGTACAGCACCATCTGAAGGCATCTGTATCGAAGGATTTGAATAGTTTTGAGCCTCTCCATCGGCCAAAATATCTTCTATCCTGGGCTCATAAGACGCATTCAAATCTACCGATTGCAGATCACGGCATAGATTCATTTCTGAATCAGCTGTGTCAAGCATGAGGTCCAATGAACTGAAATTGTCCGCCACTTCACCTTCTACAGAGTAAGGTATAAGAGATTCCAAAATGTTTCCAGTCGGTTCATAGTCCAAAATTTGGTTCAGAATTGCGTTAACGTCATCAGAATGTGAACCAGAATTGACACTTCCGTCCGCACACCCCATTGGCATGGTTTGACCTGAATTTCAGAATCCAATGACCCACAACAAATAGGACATTAGTTGACATTTAAGATGCAAATAAATGAAACAGAACATAAGGCGTATAAAATATTAAAATGGTAAACTGATTCACATTCAAAATACAAACTGGCTAATGAAACGATGAATCAATAAACGAAAAAGGCTACTGAGCATCAGAGAATATACAAAGGAGCCTACCCAGAGACAAGAAGAGAAGGACAATGACTTTCCCTACCACCGCCAGTTCAATTGTGAATGCTAAACCGCAGTTCTTCTGCCGCTATTTAAAGACAGATATGCAAGAAACGAAAGCAAAAAAAAAAGCCCAAAATCCCGTTAGATATTTTATATAAAGCGATGAAAAACGTTTTACAGCAAGCATCAATAGTTTGACAAGTTCACCAGTTGCACCGGTCAATCTTAAAGCTGAAGTCACCTCCTTTTTACCAGAGTTAAAGCATTTTTTCCTAGTGAAAGTAATCACGTAACTGCTTATTTTGTAGGATTTCCAAACTTTCATGGACGATTACTGGATATGAGAATACATATTAACGATTTATGAGCTTTAATTTCATGGAGAGAACAATTAGAGCGTCACTAATTGATAGCCAACTCAAATGAGATTGAAAAATCTTCCTATGAGAGATCAAGCCTACAAATCTAATCACCATTCCATCTCGAGTAAGTAGATAAAACAATTAGATATAAGTGATACGTATCGATATAGTTGAGCCTTGAGCCCAGTGGTAACCCCTCAACTCGTTACAGGAAGTCTACATTTCGATCCCTGGAGCGTGTTTTGTGTAGTTTTTTTCCTTGCACTAAGTTCATTAGTATCTGAACTGTCAAACATTGTTTCCGTTTAAAAACATCGATACCTTAAATCTATCATCATCGAAACTGGAATATAAGTTTGTCAACATACATAGCCTTTCCTTATTGTAGAACAAAGGAATTATGTTTATGCCATAGCTCTTCAAGTTTACGTCAAGCTAGTTAAGACTGGTCAATGACCTATGCATTGCTCCCATATATGCAACTCATCTCACACGGACTACCCAACAGCATACAGTATAGTTACGCTGCCTCTTTGAACATACCAGGAAATAAATCGAAACTCCAAAATATCTCAGAATTCTTCAAAAGTATAGAGCTTAATACAGCAAGATTGAAGTCATGAAGAAAAACTATAAATATTAATGCAAATTACTGTAGCACATTACCTCATAAGTTTCAGCAAATTAACTTGATCCATGATGTTATAATTTATCTCACACTGAACTGGTTCTTCGCGGCTGGAACCGAGTGGTGGTCTCCTTTGGTATACCTTTGAGAAACTGTAAAAAAAAAAAATGATATCAAATGCTGAGTAAGCCCACTCACTCATTTAAAATTTAAAAACAGTAAGGATAATGAGCCCATCTTCCAGACATTTTATGCATGCACTTTCCTTTCAAACCGGTACATTTGAAAAAGCAAAAGAGTGATCTTAGGCAGTTAACAAACTATCTTTTGCTTCAAAACTCAAATGACACGATTATAGCATTCGAAAAACTCTCACTGCTTCTTCCTAAATAAAACATAGCGGTTCGGAAAATAAGAGTCACTAAAAAAGAAAACACCAACAATATTCAATAGTATGAGCTCCAAGTTCAAATACAAATTAGGAGGCTCGCAACTTCTACTCCAGGTCAGTAAATCTTTGAGGTAAAGTTACACATGGAATAACGATGGGTTGGACAAGACGAAGTTTACCTGAATTGACTTTTCTTTAGTGTGTTTTCTTTTATAAGCGTCATGACGTTGAACTCCAATGTCTCCAACTGAGCCTGGAAGAATTTAAGTACGATAAAATAATAAAAAGTTGTACACTGAACTCAAAAAACCGTGTGCTGATACCCTAAAAAAACTCTAATCAGATATATTGTGTTTAGATGAAATCTGAGGATGATATCCAATAGGATATTATTTTTAAAAATATGAATTACCTGTTTCCTAGCACGTGACTTTGCAGCTGCAACTCATTTTACCAAATTCATTTTTACTTCTTGAGATCAGCCTCCGAAGAAGTGCAGTGGGGAGATTTCCTAACTCTCTCATTTCTAAGTCTTTCCAGTCGCGAAGCATTCAGCCTGGATGAAGTTAACAAACTACTCTCCTCCCGCATAAAAGCACCCAACAAATACCCTACTCCACCGTTTACAAGTCTACCAGTGTCAAAGCCTGTTACTTGATTATCAGCTCGAGGAAATTAACCATCATCACCTTCCACTTCCACCTCATTTCTCGACATGCAAGACGCAGTTTCACTAACATCAACCTCCTCTATTATATCACCTCCCAACACATGAGTCTCTCCGCTTCTTACTTCGACATCCAGATACTTCAAAATGTCATCAATCAAGTCCTGTGGCAGTAAAATTTCACCAATCTTATCCATACCAGGTGAACGCGGTCTATCAAAGTTCTCCAGCTTCGGATTAAGCATTCCATCTGAACTGAAATGACCTATGAACTGAACAACCTGGATTCAGGCACTCAATGTTACACATATGAAACCGAATCGAAAACAAACACATTGACACAAATCCACCAATTCAATTCAGCATCGCAACATTTTCGCTTTCGATTCAGAAACCCATTGCCTAAATCATCTTTCAACATTTTCCCACCTCGAAAATCAACCAACAACCAATGTTAATCGGCAATTCAAAGGTGAATCAGCCACAACTGACAGTTGTTGAACAAAGTCACGCACAGTTAAAATCAACCTCAGGGAGAGAGAGAGAGCCGGCGTTACCTTCTTTACTTCGATCCAAGACGGCACAAGCTTTAATACCACCTGGAGATCCACTTTGCGCTTCACATTTGCTCAGTCTACTGATCTCAGCAGAAGCTTCGCAATTGCCCGAAACTGAAGAAAACCCTAGTGTTTCCAATTTGGGGCTTTTCTACGTTGTGTGTCACGTGATAAACACGTGAGAACTCATAAGTAAGTAACCCACCGAGTAACCCAAATTAGTTCCTCTCTCAATTCAGTTAAGCTCAAACCCTAATTGGATCCAGATGGAAGGGAATTTTTTTTTGAATGCCATCAATTTAAGTTTATTCTCAATCTGCCATCAAATTAAAGTTTGTTTCCGAAATAGTATAATTTTTACAAACCGCGAATTGTGGTTATTTTTAAATTTAGTAGTCCATATCAGCGCTGGTATGCCGTTCATGTGGCATTTTTCTTTTAAACCGCTACTGTGGTACTGATTAGTGCAAATCCATAAATCTTTATTTGTGGGAGAGATGACACATTAGCGCTGATGTGGATTTCTAAATTTAAAAATATCTTATGATTTCGGAAACAAACTTCAAATTAATTACAGATTAAGAAAAAACTTTTAAATTGATGATATTAAAAAAAAAATTCAGATGGAATTGCCCTTCCCTCTAGGCCAACCCTCTCTGAGTCGCCTAATCGTGCTTTTTTCATGCTAATCTACACTTAGCAATTATCTATTTCAAAATTGCTCGTATTTATCATAATCTCTACTCAGTGCAATTCGTTCACCAATATTTATACCAAATTTGATTAAATAAAATGGTTTTAATTAACGACTTGGTATTACATGAAGTTTTACGTAAACGAAGTCCCCGACATTAAAGTTTACGTACTTCCTTCGTTTATCTGCATAATGCTACATAACTCGATGTATCTTGGAATGACGTCACCACGCGACATAGGTGAAGCAAATGGTGGTGGCCACGTCTGCTGAATCCCGAATGAATATGTCAGATGACGTCATCCAGAGCTCATAGGCAAGGTATCAGCATCTTTGCTCATGCCGATTCTAGTGCAATTAGATTATACGCGCGCCCAATGATTTATGAGATCCAAACCGTATGGATGTTTAGTCAACTGAAAATGAACAAACTTAACTAATTAAATAGGTTGCCTTAAGTATGACGTCAGCAGAAAACGTCACTCTTTGATCACCAGGCAAGATACCATCCTTAGTTAAACCGGTGCAGAAATAATAATCATAAAATATATATTCATTCTTATAACTCAAAAAGAGACAGTTACAAATGAGAGTGACGTAATGCAAATGAGAGTGACGTCAACATATAATCATAAAACTGACCAATCATCTTCAGCAAACGTAATGCATATACACCGAGACGGTCCACGTGTCTCATTCTGATTCATCCGTTACATTACAACGGATAGAGCAGCTCACGAAGCCACTGTACTATTAGAAAACGACTTCACGCGGCAAAACAGGATTTAAAAAGCGTTTACTTCTGAAGACTACGAAACTGTCAAACCTGAAAAATTAGGGTTTGCATTTTTAATCCCCAATTTCTTAATCAGAAAATTGAAGCTAGATTGGCGAGTCAGCACGAGAGCGACGTCGACGAGGATGTGTTCTTCAAGTTTTCTGAAGTCGCGATCGGCTTCAATGGAGCCGAAATCGTATAAATTGGGATTTTTGTTTTTGGTGAATTTACTAAGGCTGAGAACCAAGGCGTCGAGACTGAAGGTAGTTTCTTGGACGTTTCATGTTTCATGGTTGTTTAGATCTGGTTTTTTGTTTGAGTTGTCTGGCCGCTTTTTTGTATATTTAGTGTATGTGATTTGCTTCTGGGAGGTACTTTTGTTTTTGTTTAGTTTTGGCTGACTTTTGGAGTTGTGTAATTTTCCGGGAAAGATGTTTTGAGGTTGGAAATGTGGTGGTGTGAGCCTTGTGGTGGTCATCTTTTTAGATGTGATTGTGGCCTAATGCCGTAAAAGGAAGCTTTAGTTATAGAGGTGGGTGATTGAGCTTAGGTTAATTTGATGGTTGATTGCTTGTGTTGATGAACTCTTGCTTGCTTATGTGAGTTTTCAAAAATTGGGGTTTTGCATGATTGATTTGCGGAGGTGAATGGTTAAAAGGTTAGATACGAGATTCTTTTCTGGACTAGTTCTTAGTCTTTGATTTGATTGCCGGACTTTCATGTACTAATTTGGTGTCAAGATTTGGGGCTGCATATCTGATGTCTATACCTTTTTTTTAATTTGTGGGGTTGCGTTGTTTGTCGGAGACTCTTTGTTAAGTGGCTTTTAAGGAAGTTGCTTGAGGCTTGAAGTTTGAAAAACTTAGATGACCGAGTTTAATTGCAGTTTGCTAATATTGTAGTGATTGTGACAGCTGAATCGTGGCAGCTCTATTAATTAGGAGATTGTTTGTTAAGCTATTAAGTGATAGTTAATCCCATCTGAGAATCAGGATGTATGAACTGCTCAATGAAGTGAATATAATGATCAAGCTGTGCCCCCTGCCTTTTCTTCAGTCATTGCTGATTGTTTAGTCTTCATCTTTGGATTCATAGTCTTCATCATTTGATTTTACTTTGGGGTTCGGGACCATGCTTGTTACAATTATCTATTAAAGAGGATTTGTGAGGACTTTTGGAACATGAGAATTGCCTGGAAATTCTTGTTGACAATGGTGTATGATTGTGACTCACTGCACTGTGGCAGCTATAGTTGGAGGGTATTGTTTGCTTAATACGATGGATGCTTTGATTTATTGAGCAAGGATGTTATTTATTTGAATAAGTTTATGTACTCTAACACTGTCCATTGATGTTGTTGTTCCAGTGTAAGCACCGCTCTCTTTCCCCATGTTAATGTGAGAACAGTTTTGTTGACGTTGCCATCTAATTTCTGCAATGAAAATAATTTGCAGGTTATAGAGGATCTCATCCACTGTTCAAAACTGAAAGCTCAAATTTCTAGCATCAATCATCTAAAGTGTACGGATGGGAAACAAAAGTTCCAGGCACACACAACAATATGAATACCCTCAGTTCAGTACCTCATTACGTTACGGTCCTCCCTCATTTCCACCTCCTTCACCTTACCCTTCTTCCTATGCTGGTAGTCAATTTCAGTACGACAGAAGCTCTGTTGTGCAGTCAAATCGGTACACCCAGATTGCCGACAACTACTGCTCTTTAGATGAGGTATCTATAAAAAAAATTTCTCGATAGATAAATCTTATTAATCAATAGATAGTACAAGGCTTGTAGAAGGTATCTATCAATCCTTGCTAGGGAATTATTTTGTTTTTGCCTTTTATTGAAAACTGTTCAATATGATGAAGTCTCACCATTTCAAGTTTGCAACCGCACGAGTTTATTCAGTTTATATATGATTGTCAAACGATGTAATCAGATAGTTATCTGAAACATGGATTACAGGTCAGTGCAGCACTTCTTCAATCTGGTTTGGAATCTTCCAATCTTATTGTTGGGATAGACTTTACGAAAAGCAACGAGTGGACAGGTTCGCGGTCTTTCAACCATAAGAGCCTGCATCATCTAGGTGGAACTGCTCCAAACCCATATGAGCAAGCAATATCAATCATTGGAAGAACTTTATCAGCTTTTGATGAGGATAATCTGATTCCTTGTTACGGATTTGGTGATGGTCAGTGTTCCTCGTTCATAATCATAATCGTTCTGTTACTCCTCATAGTTTTATTAGATGGTTGTGTTATGAAGATTCTGGAATCATTAAATAAACTCCATTTGTATACTTTTTGTGCAGCATCCACCCATGACCAAGAAGTTTTCAGTTTTTTCCCTAATGAGAGACCTTGCAATGGCTTTGAGGAAGTGCTCAGTCGCTATAGGGAATTGGTTCCCAATGTTCATCTAGCTGGTTGGTCTTTTGGAATTGAAAAATCAATCTTTTAAACAGCTTTTTGCCTTCCATATCAAATTGCCAGCTGAATACCCCCATTTTTCGGTTCTGACAGGACCAACCTCCTTTGCTCCGATAATAGACACTGCAATTCGTGTGGTTGATAACAGTGGTGGTCTGTATCATGTTTTATTAATCATAGTTGACGGACAGGTAAATTGCATCAGTACACTAAACTTATCCTTGTTTCTTTCTGCTTGCACTTTTATTTCAAGATGTTTTGGTTACTACTACCTTGAGATGATTGATATCCATTCTGATGCATAATCTGATAGGTTACAAGAAGTGTTGAGACAGGCTTCGGACAGCTAAGCCCTCAGGAAAGGAATACAATAGATGCAATTGTCCGAGCAAGGTTGAGACTTGTCCTCAAGTCACAACTTAAGTTAGCAATTCCTGGAAAACATAGTTTGAAACATGTCTAACCTCTTCCGTATCCCCCCTCCCTTTTCAGTAAGTACCCGTTATCCATTGTGCTTGTTGGAGTTGGGGATGGACCATGGGACACAATGCGTCGGTTTGATGACAACATACCCTCCAGGGACTTCGATAACCTTCAGGTAACTAATTAGTCAATAGTATTACTTGCTCCATACTTTTTTTCTGCATTTATCTAAACTTGGTTGTGCCTTCTGCAGTTTGTGAACTTCACGGAAATAATGTCGAAGCCCATGCCGGCATCAAAAAAAGAGACGGAATTCGCCTTGAAAGCATTGATGGAAATACCATCACAATACAAAGCAACAATAGATCTTCATCTTTTAGGGTAAGGCTCATATAAAGCTCATATTCCAACTGATAGTATTTTCCATTAAATGCTTTGTGCAAACATGTGCAGATGCCGAAGAGGTAATTTTTCAAAACCTGCCTTGCCTCCACCTGCCAGAGCAAATTATGTCCCTGAGACTCCGCATCCGTCCTTTCCCAATCCACGTGACTCTGAACCAAGCACAACTTACTATGACACTCGCTCGCCCTATCCCCAGTCATACAGCTTTGATCAGCAGGATCACTTTCAGTTTGCTCCTCCTCCGCCGCCCGAAAATGCTCAAAACAACACGGTAAGTATTTTTATCACTCAAGAGGAAATTCTAAGTTCCATTTCTTTAAATCCTATGACACTGGTTTCATTCTGCTTAAAGCTATGCCCTCTGTGCTTTTGGGGTAAAAAAGATTTGGCACTCGGATGCGGCCATCAGGTAACTTGCAACCAAGTAATAAAAACTGTTCCTACCCACCTGATTCTTATGCCTGGTAAAAATGTATGCAGACATGCTATGACTGTGGAATGAACCTGGCCGTCTGCACCATTTGCGCTACCCGCATTACTACCAGAATAAGACTCTTTTGAGTCCGCTCCGGCCCGGGCTGACCACAAATCAGACTCCTTATGTACAGCTGCTTCCCTCATCTCATCAGATCAACTTCCCAAAGCCTATTCATAACTCTAGTTTACAGCTTATTTTCATATTACTCGTATTCTACATGCATAATTCTATATTTTCTAATTAAGCGTGACCGTCCGTCATCAATTATTTTGATTTTGGATTGAAATTACTGATTGACGTTCCCATTTGGATCCAACACCACCAACAAACGAGGCATGAATGCGGAAAAGATCCCTTTCCTACTCACATCTCATTCTTTAGCCATTAAACCCTTTGAGACCCCATTTTTATTATTTTCCATCATCTCCATCCATCAACCCAACGGATCTATTCCAAAACTTAAAAACAGCCTCACCCAACAACTCCACTTCATCTTATTGCAATGCACATTCCTACCGACACTGTTTAATATTAAAACATAGTCGAAAATTAATCACGGCCGTGCTCTAGTGTCAAATAAGATAATTCGGTTATGATCTCTTGCTTTCAAGATCGGTTTAATTTAATTAGTTTCATGTACTTAAATTTTTTGTTTTCATTATAAAAAAACACATCCTAAATTGAAAAAAATCATATGACTACTAAATTGAAATTTTTTGAGCTCAACTTTATATCAACAACATCAAATCTAACACTAAAATGAGTTGAAGTAAGATTGACCTAACTCTGGGAGATCATAAGACTCATGCCACAATCCCAACCCTATTTCCAACCGTAACCTATGGATTCTTATTCGGTGTAATACTATAATCAAATCGAATACATCGATATTAAAAAAACATAATAATATTCGAAGACAACAAATTAAATTAAAAATTTAGAACAAAAAAACAGTATTACATAGAGATTTGGTGCGATGTTCACTTGTAATTTTATGACCATTTTACCCTTGAAAAATAGTAATTAATTCATTTTCATCCAAATAAAATTCCAGAAATTGTTTTTTGACAGTGAAGCTCCAGATGAGCAAGACAATCAAGATCAATAATGCTCGCCTCGACTCTGACCACTTGCTCACTTTCTTTAACCCTCGCCTCATCTCTCACTCTCCTGCTCGCTTCAACTTCACTGTTGGCTTTTGCTGGGTTTCAATTATGTATTTTTTGAAACTCTGATTTGCAACATTATCCGTATCGTCCGCGATTGGACTTTGCGGCAGGAGGATTTGGATTGTTCGGGGGAGTGAAATTGGGTAACTCTGTCGTCTGTTTCATCCAGCATTATGAGCTTCTGGTGGATCTGTGGAAAGTGGTTTGGTGTTGTGAATTAGGGTTTTGAATTTGGGAATTTTGATGATTTGTTTGAAACTGTGATTGAGAGCTGTAATCTCGAGGTGAGTTGGAGTTGAAGATGGGGAAGATGATGATGATGACGAGGAAGCCTGTTCTGGCTCTGATGTTTTGTACGGTGATGGCTCCTATTTTGCTCTACACTGATCGGCTTGGAGACTTCTCTACTTGGCCTTGTAATTCCTTTGTTGAATTTATTTATATATTTTTGGACTTTTTTTTCCTTTTTAGATTTAGATCTTGTTGTGTTGCATTTGCAGCCAGGAACGAATTCATCGACGACACGTCATCTTCTGTAAGTGAAGATTGCAGAAAATAAGTGGCGAAATTTGGTTATTTGTAGTACTGATAAGCAGCTGATTTGTTATGATGCAGAAGTTCGATACTGGTGATGCGAAGCTGCTGAATCTCATTCATCAGGTTACCGTTACACTAGTTTTCCAATCGTTGTGTTTATTGAATGATTTCTGAATTGGTGTATTTGAGTTGCTGATAGATTACCGTGTGGGTGTAATGGGTATAGGAATCCTATATTTCACTCAAAGAACCTGGTGGGGAAGTTTACGTTCAAAAGTTCGGTGATTATGAAGTCCAACAAGGTTCGAGCTTCGACTCACAGTCTGCGGGAGGTAATTGTTCTTTTGTTGTCATTTCTGTATTTTTGTACCATGTTGTAAAGAATTTATGGTGTAGCTTTTGTCTGTTGAAGCTCGAAACTAGTAGTTTTCTGATTGGTCGTGTCCCATTTGTGCGTTATCGAATAGATACGGATATGCTGAACCATAGGGAACATAAAAGTCGGGTGCTGTACACAACCGATGATTCTGTAAAATATCAGAAAGATAACCCCATCAAGCAAGTGACTGATACGGCGCAGAAAGAAAACCGTGGAACTCTCATGGACAAGAAATCTCAAAGGGTTGATGCGAGAAAAGAATCGAAAGCACAGCAGTTAGTTATGAAACAGTCGCAGCCTGTGCATAAATCCGATGACACTTCTGAGAAAATGGTTGTTCAGGTAATGTTTCGTTCTCTGGCTATCGTCGCATTGTTGTGAAATTGGTTGATCAGTTAACTTGTGTAGGCCAGTGGAAAATATATTTTAATCTGCTCTCAAACTCATCACCTTGAATTCTGAGCGCAGGAAGACTTAATTGCACAGCAAATGGATCAAGGCTCTCCAATGGATGCTTCGGTGCGGCAACTCAAAGATCAACTTATCCGAGGCAGAGTTTATCTGTCTCTCTCAGCAACCAGAAGTAACCAACAGTTCATTCGCGAGCTCAGACTTCGCATGAAAGAAGTACAACGCGTTGTTGGAGATTCAACGAAAGACTCTGATCTTCCACGAGGGTATTGTTTCTGGCTACCACATGCAGTAATAATACCAATGTCGATGAAGCATTTTGTTTGTTTAATTGGTTTTAACCTTTTCAGAATCGTATTATCGTTTCCCAACACCTTATAAATATGTTATTTATATCTGGTTATTTAGTGCACATGAGAAACTAAACGCAATGGAGCGAACGCTGGCGAAAGGAAGGCAAATTCAAGATGATTGTGCAGCTGTTGCGAAAAAGCTTCGAGCTATGCTTCATTCGGCGGATGAACAACTTCGGGTCCACAAGAAACAAGCCATGTTTTTGACACAACTGACTGCTAAGACACTTCCTAAAGGCCTTCATTGTCTTCCCTTGCGTCTTACAACCGAGTACTACTCCTTGGATCATTTCCAGCGGGAATTCCCAAATCAAGATAAGTTAGAAGATCCTAAACTGTACCACTATGCGCTGTTTTCTGACAACATTCTCGCCACTGCAGTTGTTGTTAACTCAACTGTCTCCAATGCTAAGGTAAGCATTTCAGTTCATATCATTGCTTAATCTCTCTTTAAATACATCATAAGAATGTTTTCTGTCTTCTTTTTCAGAATCCTTCCCAGCATGTGTTCCACATTGTCACTAATAAGTTGAACTACGCAGCAATGAGGATGTGGTTTCTGACTAATCCGCCGGGTACAGCCACTATTCAAATTCAGAATGTTGATGAATTCACATGGTTAAACGCAAGTTATAGCCCAGTCCTCAAGCAGTTGAGTTCCCCGTCCATGATTGATTATTACTTCAAAGCTCACCATGCGAGTTCTGATTCAAACTTGAAGTTCCGGAACCCCAAGTACCTTTCCATTCTGAACCATCTTCGCTTTTACTTGCCTGAAATGTTCCCTAAGCTCAACAAAGTGGTATTTTTAGATGATGATTTAGTGGTGCAAAAAGATCTATCTGGCCTATGGTCTATCGATCTGAAGGGTAATGTAAACGGGGCAGTCGAGACTTGTGGAGAAAATTTTCACCGGTTTGATAAATATCTCAACTTCTCAAACCCTCTCATTGCGAGTAACTTTGATCCACGTGCTTGCGCATGGGCTTATGGTATGAATATCTTCGATCTAAATCAGTGGAAGAAGCAAAACATCACGGAGGTGTATCATAACTGGCAGAAGCTCGTAAGTAAACCTTATCGGTCCTTATTTATCTGATTGCACAAAATTCATACACTAAAACATCAAACAACATTTCCTTTTTGCAGAATCACGACAGACAATTATGGAAGCTGGGAACTTTACCTCCGGGTCTCATAACACTCTGGAAGCGAACTCAACCCATCGACAGGCTCTGGCACGTACTCGGGCTTGGCTACAACCCCAGCGTCAACCAAAGGGACATTGAACGAGCAGCAGTCGTACACTACAATGGTAACATGAAACCATGGCTAGAGATCGGCATACCCAAGTACCACCACATTTGGTCCAAGTTCGTCAACTACGACCTCCCTTATCTGCGAGAATGCAACATCAATCCTTAAGTTTCATATCATCTAGGCTCGTCCAGTCCTGTTATTAGCATTGCAGATGTATATGTAAACCACTGTGATTTTATGCCCAATGTAAGATGTAGTTTGCATCCTTGTAGTATCCTTTATGCAGATGACTCATGCCAAATTTTCGGCTTGTAGTAATTTTCTTGATTTTTACTTTTCCAAATACATTCAAGTCAAAGGAGAGTAATTCGAAGTTGTTATTTGTGTCGTTCTGACGAACGGATTCTTATTAAGAAATGATTACATTTACGTGTATGAATTTTTTTTTTTTGGCAATCTTTCGTTTATTATACATTGGATTGCTTTAGATTTTATTGTTCATGCAATATCAAAACGCTGCGTTTCAATACCAATTGAACCTCCTGGTTTCTTCAACTGCTTGTTTTCTCTTTCTCGGCTTGGGAGCATCTGCAGTCCGTCCGTGTTCTCGTCGCCGGAGAAGCTGCCGCTTATAATCGTTAACGGTGAGAATCGCCACTTTAACGAATTTTTATGTTACCCAGAAATCGTGTCGATTGGAAATTTACTTTTTGATTCCTCGAGTATCGATTTCTCTGCTGTATTAGCCGCATTAATCTGTTTCAAGAGTGAACTAATCGTTTCAAGATTTTTTCTTCCGACTATCTGATGTGTGTGTTACGATAGCCCTTAAGAAAAGCTGCGGTGTTTGTGTCAGCGAATTGCTTTGGAGGCTAAGGTTTTTCAATTTTGGAATTAGGGTTTAGTTAGAACACATTACGTGTTATTTAGTTTTGGGAGCCTGCTAGCTAACCATTCTGTTTGATGATTTTAAATTCATGTGGTGTGAGAATCTGTGTTTCGGAACGTTGTTCTTGATTGGGAAGTTTTAGTTTAGTTGATACGATGGTACTTGGGATTTGATTTTCGCAACAATCTTGTTTTGACCGTGTTGAGTTTCGTCGACTATATTCCTGTTGCCTTGCTTGTAATGTTGTGTTATGTGTGTCCTTGATTGTCGCAGCTTGATCATGGTCTGTTCGCTAACTCTAGTTCTAGCTGTTTCCAGATCTTAATTGTTTAACTGTCGCAGAGCATTTCGGTTCAGTTCATCTTAGCGCAGTTTCCGTTAAATAACACTCTTTTAAAACCGAATCATTTTCTCCTGATGACCAACTCGTCAAATCATTATGAAAATACACTGGAGGCGTACTATTTGGCTTACTAGTTTTTTTTTTTTGCCTCTCGACTTATTGATGGCCTATTGCTGAGTTGGGGTACTTGGGTTTTAATTAGGGCGTCTTTCGTCATTTTTTGAGCTGGTTAAAGTATTTGTAGGCTGCTTTGATTCTTTTCATTTAAACCGAATATGTGCCGGGGAACTATTTAGCTTTACATTTCAAAGTGGGTGATTTGTAACAAGGCTGTGTTGTTTGGTGTATTAGGAGGTCATCGACAGTGTAGAATGTCTGTTTTTCTAAAAAGTGCCACATGGAGATGGATCGTGACGAAAACAAGGGACTCAAAGCCTTTCTTCTTTGCCTTTGCAACCGTTTGCGGAGTCATTCCTGGTGTTATAGGCTACACAGTCATGCAGCTCACCAATTCCACTAATGCTGAACTTGAAGCCAAGCTGAGAAAAAATGCCCGCCCCGAATCACTTCTCATGGCCAAAGTAAACCAAGAGCGACTAGCTGAATTCCTTGGCGAGCTACAGAGAAAAGAAAACACCAATGACAGATACGTCGCCGCTCTTAAAGGAGAGACCTTGACCAGAAACCCTTATGTCAGGATCCAATCAGTTCCGACGCAAAGCGACACTCCTGCTGCACCTCAAGCTGCACCAGCACTGAAAACCTGAACTCTTCAATTGCTGGACCTCTGGGAACTCTCTTAGATCTCTCTTCACATAGCTGTCAAAGATGAAAATCTCCGGCCTCCATCTATGTTGAAAGCTAAACATTTGTGTTCATTTTAGCTCGAATAAATTATCAACGTTGTAACTTATGGTTCTGAGATTTTGATCATGTTTCAGGCTCATTTCATCATACTGAATTTTGATGTTGAATTTTGCTAGTTCAGAAATGGGCATGTTTTCACAGTTCAAGCTGCCACATCTTTTGAGACATTCAAAAGAATCCAAGCAAATCAATGAACAACAATCCCTAGAAAAACATGTTTGAAAACATAAAGATGTCCTAAGACCTAAGTAGCCTAGAAGGAGCAACTCCACACTTTTCTTTCTAAAAAGAAGAAGCTTGTTAAGTGACTTTGGTTGGCTTTGCCCTGAGATCTTGACCAGGTCAAATCATCATCATCATCGTCATAACCATTAGGCTAGCTCTTGCCGACTTGGCTGATCTACATCTGTCAACTAATGTATTTTTCATGATTTAAATTATTGAATTTTATTGAGTAAAGTAAATGAAAACTACAAGCTAATGATTTAAAATTTATTTTTAAAAAATTATATTAAATTAGAAGAAGTGGGGCGCAGGTGGGTCTCTCCATATAAATAAATACAACGAAGCTCTGAAAATGAGATTGAGAAACTCGCAGAAGATTTTTGTCTTCTTCTCCTCTCTCTCTCTAAAAATCTGACGATGATGATGAGGTTGATGATGAGGATGGTCAGTGCGGGATTTGTGTGGAGCTGATTGGTTTACAGTTTGAACAAAACTGAGCACTGAACGGACCGCGACGAAGTAGAGGAAGGAAGAGTCGACGAGCTGCCGGAGACTGGAACACTGAGGAAGAGACCAGAGAGAGTGTAAGTAAGTGCATTGCGGTTTTGGAAGAAGGATAGAGAGTTTTCGAATGGGAGGAGGTTCCACCAGGTTGAAGAAGGTCGCTAGACGGATGACCTTCTTCGCTTGCGGTCCCTTTTGTAGCAAATCCGTATCATCTGCCGCTATCGATCCCGCGGACGCTGTAAGTCTTGCTGTCTCCCTAGGGTTTTTGGAAATTGGAAAATTATCTGTGATTGTGATTTTCGAAATGCATGTAATGGAATCGGATTTTGAAATTTTTTACTATTGAAATTTGTGGTTTCCAGGTGCCGGCGGGATCTGTAAATGTCAGCCAAATTGAGGCGGAGCCGAAATCTAGGGCTGGCTGCAGCTCCCAGGCTGCTAAGGTAGGAGTTAGTTTACTAGAGTGATTGATACTAGTCGAGGCTAGCTGTTGTTGATTGATTGATTGATTTGTGTGGTTAGGAATAAAGAGGAGGAAGATCAGAAAAGAATGATAGATCTCTACTTTATTCTCTTGTGTTGCTTTCTCTTATTGATGCTTTTGCTAGTTGGCATCACTAGTGATTTTTTTATAACTTTTCTTGCTTTTTTTTGTATCTGGTTTTTTTTTTTTTTGGCTGGGAGTAGATATGTGTATTCTGTAGATGTTGGTTTTGGATTGGGACTTGGGGTTTAGCTTTTTAGATTATGCATTTGGAATTTGAGGTAATTGGTAATGCCAGTAAGCATAGCTCCCATTGAGTTAAGGCCTCCATGGCCGGTAGCTTTCACCTTTTGCTTGTGGTTGTTATACTGACAAAATGAACATGGTGGCTCTTTGAGCGTAGATAGATCCTTTAAGCACCTATGTGCTCTAGCTTTAGTTGGAACCTGATAGGAAGTTTTATGTCCCGGTAGGTAGTTTCATTTAACACTACTACCAACATTCTCTAAATAGCCTTGAGATACATTTTTCTTGAATATATAGTATGATATCTTGTAAGCATGGATTTTCAGAATATCAATAAGCTGAAGGATTTCATATAGTAGAGATTTTTCAGCTCTCAGTTAATTATGGCAGAACAGTTCTTGAATGGGTTAACAATGTTTAATTTTCCTGTTTCACATTGCAGAACCTGTGTGCAATATGCCTTGATCCTTTGAGTTGCAGCAAGAGCAATATCCCAGACCAAGCAGTTTTTGCAGCTCAGTGCTCTCATGCATTTCACTTTGCCTGCATCTCTTCCAATGTGAGACATGGCAATGTCACTTGTCCCATCTGTAGAGCACACTGGACGCAGCTGCCCCGCAATCTAAATCCGCCGTGCTACAAACAGAATGATCCAGTGCTTCGAATCCTTGATGATTCAATTGCTTCCTTCCGTGGACATAGACGATCCTTCCTGCGCTCTGCAACTTATGATGATGATGATCCCGTTGATCCAGAGTCTCACTATTCTGCAACACATCCCCGACTTCTGTTCTCTCTGATACCTGTCCCACAAAATCAGCCTACTTTCAGTTCTTGCATGCTGAGAGCGCGCAGACAAGCACCATATTGCCCGTATGAGCATTACCTGACAGCTCCATCAGCAGAAAGCTACTCACCAAGTGGACGAGCTGCTTATCTATGTCCCCCTACTAGAGCTTATCTCACAGTCAAATTAGCTCCTCAGCAACCCACTGACATGATTCTGGTAGCAAGCCCCAATGGACCACACCTTCGTCTCCTTAAGCAATCAATGGCCTTAGTTGTTTCCTCTCTCCGGTCAGTTGATCGACTGGCCATTGTGGCCTACTCATCTGGTGCAGCTCGTGTATTCCCTCTCAGACGAATGACAGCGTACGGGAGAAGAACTGCATTACATGTCATTGATCGCTTGTTCTACATGGGTCAGGCTGATCCAACTGAAGGGCTCAAGAAAGGAGTCAAAATATTAGAGGACCGGGCACACAAGAATCCAAGTTTCTGTATTCTGCATCTATCAGACAATCCAACCAGATCATATCGTGGCATGGACATGGAAATGCCCATTCCTATTCATCGGTTTCATGTTGGATTTAGCTATGGCACATCAAATGGACTCATGATGCATGAATTTGAAGAGTTTCTGACGAGAGTCCTGGGCGGTGTGATCAGAGAAACTCAGCTACGAATTGGGGATGGAACCAGAATTGTGAGGCTGGGAGAACTCAGAGGTGGTGAAGAGAGGAGAATTCCTATTAACCTTGCTGAGTACCAACAACTTTACATAGAATACAGCTACCTTGATAATGTATCTGCTGAGTGTATCAAAACCGGCCAAACTGTGGTATGCATTGGAGACAAGAGGGAGGACAGGGGCGAGGAGGCAGAAGCTACTGACAGGGATGTTAACATTGGCGCAAGGATCAGCAGTGCTGAGAACTGGGATTATCATGATCCTTACATGGCTAGAAGATGGTCTAAATATTTACATGGTTACAGATTATAAATGGATTTCAGCAAATGGGTATTTCTCAACAGCTGATAAGAACACCTTGGGTTTGCATTGATATAAATTATACACAAGAGCCAAGTCAGTCAGAAGCAGAGCATCATGACATTGGTATATCCATCAAATTGTTGATTAACAGGTCCACAACAGTGCCAAAAGATAGAAAAGAAACTGATACTGCTAGGTAGCTAGGTCAATCAGAAGCTATGAAACAAATTTGAATGGAATGCTGGCAACTAAAGGATCAGCCTGTAGAAGCAGAAATGTAATGGGATTTGTAGGAGAGCCACTGAAGCCGGGTATGTGAAAGGCAGCCATGGGGAGTGCTGAGCTACTGTTCTATTAATTTACAGCCTGAGTTATGAGGAAGACTGCCTCCTGAAGTTAGCTCGCCTAGAAATGCAGAGACGCAATCTTTGGCTCAAAGCTTCCAGTTTTTCAAATTTCTCATGTCTGCTCTTTTTTGGAGGCTTTGGGGTTTCCTTTTGCTTCTCCTTGTTCTTCTTGTCCACAAGGTCTGACTTTTGCCTGCGCAACCTTGCGAATCTTGACGGTTTGGTCTGAAATTCATGAAAAGAAAATTGGTTGTCAACAAGGATGCAGATACAAAGCAAGATCGGGTCAAATGCAAATTAGAAAACAAGTGCATGATCCAATCCAGGTTGTTCAAATTTCTCTTAAAAGAATACTTCTGAGCCTAATTATGCTAGGGAGAGAAACCTTGTTTTCCACTATTAGTCCATCTAGATCAATAGCAAGTTCGTCCCTTCCCTTATTTTTACCAACTCCATCCGCGTTTTCTTCATCACTACCGCCAAAAGAAGAGCATCTACCCCAGCTCTCCCGGTTGGAACTTGAGTTTGAGCAGCACCCATCTACCTGTTCGCTCAATTTGTCCTGAAAAAGTAACAACATCTCCGGTCAGATGCTTGATTTTTCAAGCAACAAAATAGTCTCCCTACAACACATCAAAAGTTCATATTGGAATGGAATACAATAAGGACCTGTAATCCTGATGACTCGCCGCTGTCAAGCTTACTGACTTCATCGAGCATCTTACCCTGCATTGGAGAGAGGAAGGCAACACATAAAAGGCTGCCAGATTTTTTTTTTAAAAAGAAACAGGAAAAAGTGATATAAAATTCTTACAGCGACGTCAGGAAGCGCTACGGTTTCAGACAGGCAATCAACGACCGATTTGGTCTTTGAGATACAAGGAAGGCCTGAAGAAGACGAGCTTGGTATATCATTACTAGCCTTGTGAAGATTAGTGATTATCTCGTACAGGAGGGACTGTTAACAAAATGAAACGATGTTACACATAAGATCTTCGAATATGAACTCAGGCAGAGGTCAACGTTGAGAAATAAAGCTGAAATATTGAGAACATTGTTTGAAAGTGCTTATAGCGGAATCAGAAGTAACTTACCTCATTCATGTTGGTACCTAGCTTCAGGTTCCCGATATCGTAATATTTCTCAAGCTGACTTGAGTATGCGGAAGGAACCTGCGGAGGATGGAGGACATTGTAGAAAAATATGCAAACTGAATCATAGTAAAACTGAGGCCTCGAAGAATTATGATCTCCGTCAAACTTTATGATATTCTTATCGCCCTGTCCAAAAGTAAACACATTAGAAAAGATCACGTCTTTCCGTTGGATAACACGCTAGAGACGGGATCGATTTTCTAGGATTGACCAGTACCGCATAGGATTCAAAAATTAAATCGCAATGATGAGGTTGAATGAATTTGTCCTCTCTGGAATGTCCGAATAGAGCAGGAATAAATGTCTTGGGAGCAACCTGCAGTTTTAACATAGTATGGAGTACGACAGTAAAGAACGGGAAGGACGAATGAAAAGTGAACGCATTTCAACGAATAAGTTACGAAAATCCTACTTAGGATATGTTTGCGACACAAACCTGCATACAGTTGAGGTTCATTATATCAAACCTTGCCTTCTTCTGAATCACACGACGCATATATTGCACTCCCATCTTAACCTAACAGAAGAGTCATTTGATAATCAAACAAGTCAACAATATTATTGTTTATATTCGACCTATCGACCCCTATGCATACGAGCACGGCCAAATTAAGAAATGATTCACAACATTATATTTCATTACACTAGAAGAGCCGTTGCGAAGCCCAGGATACTATGTAAGGCACAAATAGCTAGCTACGCAAAAACGACACCAGGTAGATAAACCATTAATGAATATCTCAGATGTCATAGAAAACCGATCAGTTAAGTAAAAAAAAAGAGGTTAAAGGGGATGAATAAAAGATACCGTGAATTTGGGAAGCCTGATTTTGTATACATCAACAAGCTCCATCATCAGATCGAACAAGTTTGAAAATGCACTGTCAAGAACCATACCAGCGATAGAGGGGTCTTCACCTCCATAGAGAAGGCTGAAAATCAAATTTGAGTAAACAACAATGTTAGATTGTAAATACATAAGGTTCAGTTTCAAATACGATGTTATGCTGGATGCATAAGAAACGTCTACGGCACAAACATAACTAAGGAAATAGGTGATTGTCAATAAATCAAATGCTCATTCGTTATCAAATTAAGTGTCATCCAATTACGGAATTCAAGAAAAATTACACGATCTAAAACGAATAATCTATAAATGATTTGAACGACTGGACAGCTAGGAAAAAGAAAACATTTTGGGAACTAGCGATGCATTAACAAAAAACTTAAGTACCTCGTGACGGCGCCCATAGATCTACCCCAAAGGCCAATGCGGGAAACTTGCTCATTGTTTCTTAGATGAGAAACAACAACCTTTAGATCATCTTTCTGGTAAATTACAGAAAACTTATAGTAAACATCTATAAAGAAAGTTACATAATCATAGCGTAACAGGATAGAGGATTGCATACTTCGTGCCAGCCAAGGCTGACATAATCACCCTCGGACAAGCCAGATCCTGAGAAATCAAGAGTGAAGACAGTGATATTTGACGGGAGAAGAATGACAGCAGCTTCATTGGCATCTGCACGGCACCCACTGAATTTCCAAAGAAACACACACTTGATGAATACCGAGAAAAATATAACTTGATTTGAGCTTTAGTGGAAATTTTGACAGAAATTCACAAACAAGACCACAACATATGTTGTTAGAAATACAAACGATGAAGTTCATAAAATAAACGACACCAGTTACAAACCTGTTTCCATGGCAATAAATAACACAAGGAAGAGGTGTGTTTTCGGGGAACGGTGATGGTACATAATGACTACATTGTAAAGTATGACCTCTTGAATTCGTCAGCTGCAGCAAAAAAAAAATTTATACCGATGAGCATAATAACCAAACTAAAAGGGAAAACCGAAGACGCAAGGTGTTGCAGATAGATGATTAATAATGAGGTATCGCTGTTAATACGTACCTCTATGTCTTGCCTTTTGTAAGCTCTCCCTGCCAAATTAAAATCTTTTTCCCATAAATATTGATCTGGGTTATACTCTGCCCTGCATGCCGTGAATAGTGTGAGGCGTAAGTAGTAAATACATAAATCGCACAAGAGTAACAAAATACATTAAAAAAAAGAAGAAAATGGGAATAAATTAAAAAATAAAAATAAGTTAAATTTCTGTTTAGATTGATCATCGAATTGGGAATAAATTTTAAAGACATCTAAAGTAACAAGCATAGACAGTTAAAGGGAAGCAACAACATACCAAACCCCGTACAATACAAGATCAGGTTGTAATAGGAAACAAGTATGTAATTTTGAAGAAAAACATTACCTAGGAGGTCGAATAACAAAGTTGATAAACTGGTCAATTATCTTCATCCAATGTACGCTTACGAAAGCTGCTCCTGATATTTGAATTCTAGAATACTAAAACTTTATCACGGACAAAGCTACCTCGAAATTCACTTTACACAAAAGTTCCCTCCAACGGAATCATAGCCTTTCAAGTGCATCCCACTTAATCATACTCCTGATCGCGAGAAACTAAAGAGAAGGATGGAAATGGGACCTGTCAAAACCTAAGGATCCAACTTTTCCCCACTACAACATTTCACTCTTCAGCTAAGCATATTCATGTTGCAAGATCTAATATCACTCCATATGTAATCCTAGAAAAGCGGAGCCAAGATTATTGTAGCTGCAGTTTGCTTCTCAAATCACCAAAAGACGAACATTAACTACTAATTTCCATCCTCTCCAGCTTAACCTTCTCCAGAATCAAATCTCAAGAAACTCCAGAACATTCACCTGCAATTATCAAAAGTCGAATCAGAAAAGAGCCCTAAGCTGTAAACAAACAAGTACACACAAAAAACTCCAAAAAAAGAAGCTAAATTCAAACAGCAGGCACTGCTTTCCAAGATCCCTCAAACAAAACCCAATTCAAACCACATTTCTATCCCCAATTCAACTACCACCGAAGAACCCTAAACCAAACCCAATTCCAAGCTCAATAAAAAAACCCCACCAAAACAAAAAAGATCAAAACTTTCCAGTACCCAAAAACAGCAGAAATCAAAACCCCAACCTCCAAACACACCCACCAATCCTCAACGTAAAAGAACACAACTCAAACGAAAGAAACCCCAGAACCCAAAAATGTTCAGTGTTTCTGCAAACACAAATCCCACAACCCAAACCCAAAACTGAAAGAAAATGAAAGTAAAAGCTGAATAGCTGAATCTGTACCTTACATTTACAACCCAAATCCAGGCGTTACAATTACAGCCCAAATCCTCGTAAAATCCAGCAGCACATTTCCTCTCTTTTTTCCAGCAGATTATTTTTGTACACTTGCTGCTGATGGATGATGAATTCAATTCATCTTCTCTCTCCTGCCTTCACACTTTATTTATTTATTATTATTTCAAATTAAATATTATTACTTTTTTTCTCCATTATTATTACTTTTTTATTAATTTATTTACAAGCTGTCTTTTTATTTTTGTCCGTACCTGGTCTTCTTCGATCAACGAACGGTCAACTAAAAGTCTTCTCCCCTCAAACGACACCGTTTGGAAAAATGTAGTCGTGGGCCCTCTTTATTGGGCCAGGTCATAAATGGGCCTAGTTATTATTGGGCCTTTAATAAAAGTGCCTCGTTATTATTGGGCCTTTCCATAAATGAGCTGCGTTATTATTGGGCCGTGTCAAAAATGGGCCTCGCAATTATTAGGCCTAGAGGAGTCGTAGAAGAAAGACGTAATCATATTTTGTCGTGTAGCGGATGATGATCTTTACGGTCTGGTCGATCGCGTGTATCGTCTTCGTCTGGTGTGGCGAGGTTTTTGAGGAAGGCTTGTGCAGGACATTTTGGGACAAGGATACAATTTCACGCTGGTAATACTCGTCGTGGTTGCGAATCTGAGCTTGCAATACGATCCACTGTGTCGGATTTTGGATATGACAAAAATAAATATTTATAGTCGTGGCGGTGATTTGTGGGATGTGTGAGCAGATTGTGTTGGGTTTGAGAGTTTTTTGGCGGAGAGTTGAAGATCCTGTGGTTAATTAGGGATTTGTGAGTGGCTAATTGAGTTTGATTTTGTGATTGGAAATGGTTGGGGTTGGGGTTGGGGTTGGGGTTAGGGTTAGGGTTTGTGTTTGATGTTGGTGAATTTGGGGATTGGTTTAGTGGCATATTGGATTTTTAGCCTTTTGGGTGTGAAGCTTGTGTCTTTGGATAATCGGGTAGTGGTAAAAGTGGCTGAATTTCATTTTTTTCTCAGGTTTATATTTAGGTGAATTGTTTGATGTTGGAAGTCTTTTTAACTTTGTGGGTGAATCGAATTTGGTTCAGGTATTGAGTGGCTGGAGACATGTCGCAGTACCAGGAGGAGGAGATGGATTATGTGGAAGATGATTTTGATTTAGCAAATGTTGATGAAGACATGTATTTAGTGATGAGTGATTCTGAGTCGGAGTCTGATGAAGAGTATCGTCACTCGGTACTGTGTTTTGGTTGCTACCCATGCTTTGTTGCATCAGCATGTTAATAATATTTGTGGCCTTGTGGTTGTCGAGCAGGATCACAAAATCAGGGATACAAGTGCTGCAGATGCGAGAAGGGGGAAGGATATCCAGGGAATTCCTTGGGAAAGACTGAGTATCGGTCGTGCAAAGTACAGGCAGACCAGATTAGAGCAGTATAAGAACTATGTAAATATCCCACAATCCGGAGAAGGCTCTGAGAAGGTACTACCACTCCATTTCTTTCTAAATGCAGCATGTGGTTCCACGTAATAATGCGTTGTTATTTCTGCTTGTAACCAGGAATGCAAGCAGACAGATAAAGGAGGAGAATTCTACGATTTTTGGCGTAACACTAGATCGGTGAAATCAACAATTCTTCATTTCCAGGTATAATTTTGTTTCTTCATTCTTTTCAAATTACAAACACTGCATATTAAGTAGTAACTCTATCAATAACTGTACCGAGTTGAACACCTTTGAAGGTTGTTCTATGGTTCTTATTGTATGTTGTGTACTCGGGCCTTGATAATCACTGAGATATCTGGGCTCTGGCAGTCATCCTTTTGTTTGATCTTGTTGCCTTTGTGACTTGATTCGTCACTATACAAATGAAAAAGTATGTGCATTATCGCCTGGTTAACTGATTCTAGACTGCAGACTACTATATATGCAATTATATTCGTTAGAAGTGGTATGTTTGTCTCACTCATATCCTTACAAATTAAATTTGGAACGTGTTCTCATAAACTTATTTTGTTATTGAAGCTGAGGAATTTGGTTTGGTCTACATCAAAGCATGATGTGTACCTTATATCACATTCATCCATTCTGCACTGGTCATCCATGACTGGCAAGAGCAAACAACTTCTCGATGTTTCTGGCCATGTGGCACCCCGTGAGGTACTTTTCCTTACCACGCAAACTTCCTCCATTGCCAGACATGTATATAATGTATGCATATGGATGAAAATATTGACCTCCTTCTGGTTTATACTCTAGAAACACCCTGGAAATCTTGTGGAAGGATTTACCCAGACACAGGTCAGCACGTTGGCAGTTAGAAATAATTTGTTGATTGCTGGAGGGTTCCACGGAGAACTTATTTGTAAGGTAAGTTTGTTATTCTAAGATATGTCCTGTTACAGGTGGGCATTGGATAGAAATGTTCTCGAATGGAAAGATTTGCATATTGTTATGTTTTTCTCTTTAAATCATATGCTCTCACGAGATTGAATTCGAGCACAATATATCGACACTATTAAATGATTTTTTTTTTACAACCAGAGTTAATACTGTTAACAGTGATTTCCTTCTTTTTATCTCCAATGTTATGTGGCTGCTTATGTAACATTATCTTGTTTGGCCGCAGTATTTAGATCGCCCTGGCGTTAGCTTTTGTTCAAGGACAACATATGATGACAATGCAATTACCAATGCTCTGGAAATATATGACGGCCCAAGGTTATTATCTTTTTGTATGTAGCCTTTCAATTATCATTGATCTGCCTATATCCTAGACAATGTCTTATGGTTGGCATTTGCTCAAAAAAATTTGTCGTTGTAGTGGCGCTGTACACTTCATGGCTTCAAACAATGATAACGGAGTCAGGGACTTCGATATGGATAGATTTCAGCTTAACAAACATTTTTGCTTCCCTTGGCCTGTAAATGTAAGCATCCTTTCCTCGCGATTTCAACTTAACAAACAAACTCGCCTGATTTCGTTTTCAAAACCGTATTCGTTCTTTTTATGATTCAAGCATGACTTTTTTGTATTATGTTTTCAGCATACTTCTTTAAGCCCGGATGGCAGATATGTTGTGATTGTTGGTGATAACCCGGCTGGTTTGTTAGTAGACTCACAAACTGGAAAGGTACTTGTTTTTTTTGCATATATTACTAGCAGTTCAGTGTTTGTTTACTAAATAACAAAATTTCAGTTGTGAAATTTATAATTTTCTTCATGTATCATCGCAGACTATCGCACCTTTATGTGGACATTTGGATTACTCATTTGCGTCCGCCTGGCATCCAAATGGACTTGTTTTTGCCACGGGAAACCAAGACAAAACTTGCCGTATCTGGGATGCTAGGAACCTATCTAAATCTGTTTCGGTACTCAAAGGAAACCTTGGAGCCATCAGGTCACTCCGATTCACATCTGACGGTCGTTACTTGGCTGCTGCAGAGCCAGCTGACTTTGTCCACCTGTATGACACAAAATACGATTTTGATAAGGAACAGGAGATTGACTTGTTCGGAGAAATATCCGGTGTGTCATTCAGCCCCGACACAGAGGCCCTGTACATCGGAGTATGGGATCGTACATATGGTAGTCTTCTTCAGTACAACAGACGCAGAAATTACACGTACCTCGACTCCCTCCTGTGAGGAACTTACTCACACATTCCTTTGAAATCAGTTGACATCTCTCTCTGATGAAATGGACCCTGGCAAGAGATAAGAGCTGTATCGTAAATAAATTCCCAAAGAAAGATTGGAATCCAGCAAATGCTATATTGGAAAAGTGTGGTGTCTCTCTATCACTGATTGTGCAACTACTGCAGCTGTCATTTCCCTTCAAAGACACGGTCAAGTGAAATTTCAGTATAATGTAAGGCATTGGTATTAGATGAAGCATCATCCTCCAAAGATGAATATGTTTGTTGAAACATTCAGCTTGTGTTTGGCCTCTGTGTTCTGTACAGGAGCTTCACAGAAATCCATGGGGACCTCTCCTTGAGCTGGGCATCAAGTTATCTGCTATACCATGTAAAAGGAAATAGATAGTTCAGGGATAGCCATGGCTGTTTGCCACAAATTCAAAATTATGAAAATGAGTGATTCTAAGCAAGATTTTTATGGGACACATCTCAGGTCCCAATATACAGTGGTCTGCATAGCCTTTGTATCATCTATTTTAGTTCACAAATGTCCTGAGGTGATATGACTATGGTGACCGAGTACCTAAAGAATATAAAATACAAATAGTAATAAGGCATTTACCAAAAGCTTCTTGGTCATCTCCATTCTGACTTGTAAAAAATGGGGTGAGGTAGTTCCTATCCAATGCGGAAAATGATGTTGTACTGTGGGAAGGGAGAAAACAGCTACCTCAGGACCAAAAATATATACAGTAATAAGAATCCAGGTGCAGAAAATAGTATTTTACCTTTTCTGGAGTTCTTTTAATTTCATTTTGAACCTGTTTCCAGTTGATGTGCTCTCATCACCGTAAGGTGGCAGGTACCGGTTCCCATCATAATTCTACATCAAGTATGATGAGTGAGATGAGCAATGAGTAAACTGGGATGATCCTAATAACATGGTCAGGAAACGTCTATTTGCAAACTAAGGTGTACTCTGTTGAACTGAAACTGAATTGAACCATTGAAGTGAAGAACTTAACATTTAAATTTTTAAAAAATCAAGTACTGAACTTCCATAAGTGTTTAAACAAAGTACCTAAATCAAGTACTGAACTGAGCTGAAACTTCAAGTTCAATAGAGCAGACCTCAGTATCCTCACAATGTACAGATAATAAACTTGACAGAAAATATTTCACATAACTTGAATTACCTCACTCACAGGGCTCTCACGGCCATCACCGACCACTTTCAAGGCTTCCAGCATAGTTCCAGTGGACCCTCCGATCAGAAGAACCTGCAGAAAGGAAAAAATTGTAAAAATGCAACACCATGAGAGTAAAGTAAGCCATTTTGTGTCTTCATTTGACAAACTGAGGCTAAACAACATTGTAAATGGTGTGGCAATAATTATTTGATCATGCAGGTGGCTGATTAAATAAGATTCAAAAGCGAGAACTATAAATATGACAGCATGTATGCCTGTTAAAGAAGAAGAAAATTAAGGCAGGTCATCTTATCAGAGACTTCCAGGTTGTTTCTTTCACAGACAACATTAATCAAATCATGAATGGAAAGTAAACCAGGTTTCATACTGTCAACACAACTATAGCGGTCGTGGCAGTGAAAATGATCTGCCCATGTCCATCAGGGAGGTCATGAACTGATTGCAAAGCTAGTGCGAACGCCATTGCTCCCCTGAGTCCTGTTCAAGAATATGCCTCTTATATCATATGAACTGAGTAGCCAAAATGATCAACAACTCCGGATTTCATACCACTGTACCACAGTGCTTTAAGATGTTTCGATGGTATTCGCCGGTGTGGAGGTCGAGCCAAATTCACCAAGTATCCGCAAGAGAAAACATTGGCCGCTCTGCACAATTAGTTCCATCGTGTACTAACTGTTAATAATCATTTATAAGAAAAACAACATATTATCAATTTTTCTTTGGCCAATATCAATAGTGGGTTGTGCAAGTATGTCCATGGCACATATTACAGCAAAATTACTGCATTGCAGAATGATGTTGAGGTACAATGGTAGTAGTAGCATGTACCTTGCCACAACAATGAATATCTGAGGATGCATGAAGCAAGTTATGAAACAACAATAATTCAGTGAAAGGTTTTCGTAGGAAAATTAGTCGGTAACTTAAGGATTCATAAAACAAGGATACAATGGAGAAAAATATGAATCCAACGTGCGACCAGCTGTGTTTTTCCATGGCAATATCAAAACCCATGTAAATGAATCTGCAGATAAATAGATAAGTTCTATATGTTACTATGGAATCAGAAAACTAAATAGCTTCAACTAAATTCAGGTAAAACAAGAAGTTCATATGTTTACGTGAATGTCTCAGCTAAGGACGATATTAAATGGAAAAAAGCTGATACAAATCGTTGAGAGTCCTCAGACAAGTTTGAGTATGAGTAACGCTTCATAATCTGATACAAAGTAACAAAACTAATGTCAAAAATATATTTAAGAAAAATAGAAATTACATAAGACAAACTGTTTGTAAACACTTACAATGCCGGTGAACAAAATTGACACAATACCAGAGAGGCCAAGACCCTCTGCTAGCATGTACCTAAAGAAAAATATATTTGGATTAATAGTTATTTCTCAAGATAGTAAAAAACAAATTTTATCTTCTGATAGAGCAAGAGTCTGAAGGACTGCACTGCAGGAATGGAAACTTACGAGAAGTACGGGAAAAGAACAAACAGGCAGCATTCTAAATTTTGAAGACTGAAACAAAGAGAAAAAGAAATAGTCACAGCTGAGTTAGACAAAATTTTAACCACATTGAGTGTATGTATCAGGAACTTACTTGTCTATATCTAAACCTGCATACTTGAATAAGTACTGAAGGTCAAGGTTACAAATATATATATTTCATGATTATGTTCCAAAAAATTTGAAAGAAAAATTGGTTGGTACGGATCCACCAAAGGATATCAAAGCAGAGGTAAATCCGACTCCAACACCTGAAGGACATAAATGACGTGTTTAATAAGAAAAACTACTACTGAGAAAGAGGTCGGAGAAAGTACAAACACAACAAACAGATGATACATAAGTGAAGGTCCATAAGAAAACAAAAAAAAAATCTACAGCACTTTTTTCTTAAACACGGATATGTCAGTTGAATCACACAAAATGACGCTCACAGGAACTTAGCTCAAAAGTTTGGAATGGCACGATTCTGCAGTATTATTTTTTTTCTGAGACTATGTTGCAACATTCGGTAAATGAAAGGGAAACATATATCAATGGACTTTCTGAAAGTCTAAGTATAGCTGATTATCTAGAAGTTGGTTTATTACTGCTATTCTAACATTGGGACACAGTGTTTCTAGCACTAGTAAAGTCACTCAAATTAAAAATGAGCCAAGAAAGCCTGACTTGTTGGATTCATGTCGCCTGGTCACTGGTCAGTCAAGCAAAAGTCGGGACCCTTACATGATTTACGCAATAATAATTAGGGACACATACAAATATTAACTTTCAGTAAGTTCTTTGGGTCGTAGCTCCCAACAAATATGACCCCCAACGATACAAATAACAAGCAGTTTTCAAAATATAAATTAAGTACCTGATGACATAGACCCAGCAAAGGTCTCAAGAAATCGGACAACAACCATAAAGAAGTTCTGATCAGACGAACTGGGATCTCTGACAATTGACATTGTTCTGCAAGGCCAGAATAGTCAACACTAAGAGGAAGAGTATTTAACACTTATCAGAAACAAAATCCACAAAGGTACTCACCTGTACAGAGAAATCGCCATCTGCAACAAATCATCATGCATATATAAGAAATATAATTAATGAATTATTTTCTTCACATACTAGCTTAACTAGAAAAGCAAAATTACCATTAATGTCAATTACAATTAACATACCGCATCATTTAAAACTGACTCGCCGAACACCAAGGCGTAAAGATTCATGTCAGTGCCAAGTTCCTGTCAAGCACGGACACCAACATGGTAAACATCATAAACTAACCATAAGTAGCAAACAAAATTGAAATAGTTAACATGATAAAATACGATTGTTTAGTTCACGAACACTATATCATGGTTTATACAATAGAATAATATCATCTTTCCCATTCAAGATAACAACAAGATTTTGCATGGCCAATGCCCAATTACAGTAATAAGAGAAATAAACTGAGCTTTGAAGTGTCATATCCAGGTTCACCGAATATTATCCATTTGCAAACAGAGATTTATCATGAAGGGAAAAATATTAAAAAAATTATTTTCTCAGTTGAGTGATAGTATGCAACTATGCAACCATAAGATGATGATATATTCAACATTCGAACTGTACATGAAGCACCAATGTTTCCAAGATGGCATTAATTCCACAAAGAAGAACTAGATATATGCTGATGAATTAAACTAGCACTAGAGCATCACCTGAAATATAGATAAAACAGTGACAGGATCTGTCGCAGAAATAAGAGCCCCAAACATCAAACATTCAACAAAAGGAAGCCTGTACATAAGAAACATAGCGCCGCCAAGATATCTGTAACACGTGAAATTTCAAAAATAGTCCAGTGAGAAAACCACTAATTTATTGTCAATCTCGAATGACTTAACGGTAATACACTTACACCAAAACACCTGTAGCTATTGAAGCTACAAAAGTTCCAAAAATAGCAAAAGTCACGATTGCTCCAAAGTTTGAAAAAAACGGTTTCTGGAAATTTCAGAAAAAGATAAACAATTTCAGTTCATATATTAAAACATGAATCACAAATGATTTAGATAGTAAGTCTTGAAGACACATATAAGCTTACAGGAGATAAACTGAACCCTGATTGAGTAATCTCCAAATGTCAAGGTAAACCATATATCAACCATAGTGGAGATGCATAAGTTTATGAGCACAATTATATACTACTATAGCAAGTCTCAATGATAGCAGCTAAACTGCATAACTAAAATAGTAACGTCTCAGCATCTTTTCGAAGGATATAATATAATGGGAGGCAGCAAGAACAAGAAGAAAAACTCCTCGTGGAAATTGAACCAAACCCTGAAAATTCACAACAAACTCATTCAATAATCAAACCTAAAATCATAAATTTTTAAATGCAGGAGGAACCTGATGCTAGACTCAGTATCTGAAATGTTAGCCAGTCCTCCCACAATCAAACCTACCAAAACCAAAACTCGCAGCTATTACGCAAATCACCAGAAAATAAAAAAAAAGTAATAAATTAAATGAACACAAGTTTCTGAAAGCGACAAGGAGCGTGACGAGTACCAATTAGCAGTGAAGCGCTTGCTTCGGGAAGATAATAAAACTTATGGCGGCGAAGAACGTGTCCGAGAACGAAGGAAAGAACGAGCATCATGATCTGAAGAAGTATGCCGACTCCGGCAGCCTGCTGCTCCTTGGCCGGGCTGGCTGCCTGACTAGCCGGAGATATCATATTCTGCTCCTCCATTTTCCAACCAACCGGAAAACGATCAACGAGCTTCTCGTCGAAAGCCGATCGTACGTGCGTGATGGAGTTGGAATTTCGGCGAGGGTGAGTTTGGGTTCTCCGATCAACAAGTCACGTTGAGGAAGAGAAGGTGGTGACGAAGACTGGAAACCATTTTGTTCGGTTTTGCTCTTCTTAACTGGTTTTGTCGTTGATTGGGTGAGACGGAATTGGGCCTTGATATATTGGGCCGAAGAGGCCCATGTATTGTTTTTTTACCAAACGACGTCGTTATTTATGAAAGATCTAAACAGCGAGGTTTTGAGACCGAAACAACCTTGTTGTTCCATGCAAGGTTCACAGATCACCATCTCAAGAACCTATAAGCCAAAAACCAAATCTACCTGAAAAAAAACAATGTCGTCCAAAACAGACAAAAGGAGATGAACGCGCAGGACATGTAAAAACATATAGTGCAGCCAATAGGTAGCGACCAGCTGCCGAGAGAAAGAAAGCACGCCATGGAAACCACCAATGCATTCCTTCACGGAACTTCCAATGATAGCATTTATAGCCCGAGTAGCTTAAATTGAAACAAACCACATTTGGTCCTGGGAGAGGAGAAAAAGGCACTAAAAGCATGAGGTTTCGAGCTGGAACTGTTACCCTGCTCCTCTCCTTGTCCTGGTATCCAACTGCGGCGGGGTTCATGTGAGTGTCATGAACAGAATGGGGAGCGGAAAAGTCATTATATTACACTGCAAGTCTGGAGACAATGACCTAGGCGATCAGAGTGTGGCAGACGGAGGCGAATTTAGCTGGGAGGGGACTACCTTGTTCTTCTGTTACTTGGGTTTGAATCAGAGTGCAGAAATTTTCCAATTTGATGCATATGACTTGGGTAGAGATTTCGTCAGATGTGGGAATCAGTGTCTCTGGCTGGCGTCTGGAGGAATGTATGGCTTGAATGATCAAATGGGGTTCTGGGAGTTCATGTATCGGTGGTCAACCTGAGACGATAAATTCAACAAGGTTATATGTTATAGATAATAGAGATCAAATTCAAACATTCTTCAAAAGTTTGAATCCCTATTGATCGAAAACGCTAATAAAAGATCAGACAGGCAGCTGAAAACTATGAATGGGCCAAATAGTATACTCATGGATTATCTCCGAGCTTCTTCTATGAGTTCTACCCATGATGAGTTTGAAATTAAACAAAGCTCGATTAAAACTAAATGCATGATGAAGAACTGAAGATGGACATACTTGCATCGAAGATTATAGCTATAGATCATATCCGTGGTATGTTTATGCTCACAAGAAAGGTAGAAGTAGAGCACAAAGCAAATAGCAAGGGAATAGACTTACATTAACTGAAGAAGCATACATAAGCTTGAAGAAGTTATTATCTATCAAATCTTTCAAGCCTTCTTCTCCGTATGTCGTCAACTGTAAGGTCCTCGTCACTTGACTGATAGGATGGCACTCCACCTCCACGATTTGTACCACACATCTCACAAACAGTCAAAACCCCAGAGTTGTCAAATGTACATGCAAGGCATCTCCAGATTTCAGCAGATCTTCTTGTCTGACCACGGCCAACAGTGCCTCGTCCAAAGCCCCTCCTTTGTCCAAACCGAAATAAGTCCTGCAAATATCTTATTGGCCAGGTTACTGCGCCAGTCACACCTCTGATAACAGATGATATTGGATTCAAACCAGAATTATAACCCTTCAACTGCAAGTATACAAGCCCGGCTAGAATACCACCAAGGTGACCAAGGAATGATACATTAGGAACCAACATTTGGATAAAAAACAATTCGGCCCATGCTGCATATCGTGCGGGTAGGATCAATCCATGCACATAGGTATAGTTGTCTGACTGAGAATTCAGGACAACCTTCATGGCAAACAATACACCAGAAAATCCAACAGCAAACTCGGAGTAGTATGGTTTGTCATAGTCAAAGAAAAGCACGAGTGCTTTCGCCATTAACAGATTGATGCCCTGAGAAAGCCCCAGTAAAGCAGCAATCATTGAAGCAAATTCTGTGCTTCCCATCGAAGTCTCCAGTTGGATTCCCTTCCATAAAAGTGACACCATATTATATACCAAATGAGATTCACCGACATGGTAGAACGCAGACAAGAAGAAACGCTTAAGGTCCTGGTTCTGTTAAGAAAAATGGAATACATGTCAACTGAAGTCCAGAAAGAGGTAACTTAATGTTATAGTTGAAGACAATAATCAAATACTTCTAGCCTCCAGCCTATGCCGCCATGCAATGGGAATAGGAAAAAAACTACTACTAGACAGCAGTCAATCATGGTATAAGCATAACTACAAAAGATCTTCAATGCTATTATCTACTAAGTAATTAATTCATGCCAACAACTAATCAATCTTGATCTAACTGACAGCAGTAGAGATTGGCATTCAGGCTTCAGGTCCAGGTTAATGAATTTAAGAACAATATCCCTACTAAGAAACATAACCATGATTAACAAAATATCTGAACCGAAAATTTCAAGGTACAACAATGAATCCATTTCAACATAACATGACGTTGTGCAGAAATTCAACTGTGATATATCAACATGAACAATCAGTTCGATGTTAACAAAGGGAACCAACTCTCATTGCAGCAATCAAGAATTCTAAAACCTAAAATTCAGTCACAAAGATGCATACAAACACAACTCCAAACCTCCATAATCTCTATCCTAATTCCTAACAATGCAGACAAATGAATCTGCAATTCCCAAAGCAAACTACACCACAGAAAAACCCTACATCATCGAACCATATTCTCCAACAAGCTAAGAAATAAAAAAAAAGACTCATACCTTCACAATCAGGTACGGATTAAAAGCAACCTCATCAAGCGTCGGAAGATGCGCATCCAAAAACTCCGGCCGCAGATATATCAAAGTATTCGCAGCGAGCAGAGCCGCCGTCACCGGCGGCTTCCTCTCCAACCTGTAATACTCATTCAAAGTATGTAATGCCAAAATAGGCAGCAGTCCTCGCGAAGCTCTTCCTCCTCTTCTCCCCTCCATCAAAGCCTACTCTTCAAAATCACCGATCCGGTCGACTCAAACCCCAAATCTTCTCCTTCTTCTTCCTCGTCCGATTCCTCCAACTAGCGGTTCGTCGAACTGTATATACCACCGATCCCGATGCACAGATTTTTTTTTGCGGAGGAAGAAAGTGACGTAAGCGCGCTCTAGAACTTTCTTGAAGCCTCTAGTCGATAAGACAAAGAGAGAATACAAGAAAGTTCAGGGACTCAATTGGAAATAGTGTAAGTAAATATGAAATTAAATAAATATTTATTTATTTCTGAAATAAATATCTGAAGATGAGGATGACGAGAGCGTCGGGCTAGGGCTTGGGATGCAAATCGATTGATCTAATGCTGTCGTTCGAGCTCCAGTCGGTACGCGATTTTTGTCTGAAGATTTTGTAAGAGAGTCGAGTGTGGAGGTAAGTGGCGGTGTAATGATTTCGCCCTAATTTGGAACACGGAGGCTGTGGTGTGGATGAACAAGATTGCTTAAGTTGATTTGAAATGGTGTGGATTTTTTGATGTTTTTTTCTCCATTTTGTGAAGATGCTTGTGTACTGAAATTTCACGTAGATTGAAATGGATTGAGGAGAGAATGTGGAGCTGGTTTTCTATGGCATTTCATTGTGGGGCGCCACAGCTGGTGGAAGTTTGCTGAGTGATAAAGGTTTGCTGTTACTATTGGGTCAATGTAAGTTTTGTAGTTTTTTTATTTGAGAATTTGCAGCTGAAATATATTTTTGTTCCATTTGCTCGTGGAAAATTTAAATTTTTGATTTTTTGTTGTTGTTGATAAGGGGGTATGTGAATGAAGCATTGATTCCAGGACTTCCAGACGATTTGGCAATAAGATGTTTGGCGAAGATCTCGCATGGGTTCCTTGGAGTGCTTAAAACTGTGTGTAAAGGATGGAGGGATGTAATATGCAGTGAAGAATATGCGTCTTATAAATTGGCAAAGGGATGGTGTGGAGACTGGCTGTTTGTTTTGACAGAAGGGAGTGTGAATCAGTGGACAGCTTATGATCCTGAAGCTGATAGGTGGCATACTCTGCCTAGATTGACAAGGTTGAATGATGGACTCCATATTGGATTCTCGTGTGTTAGCTTGTGCAATAGATTTATGGTAATTGGTGGAACATATTCTGCATTGTCTAGTGGTCATTTGCCTCTAGTAACGAATCAGGTTTTCAGTTTTGATCCATTTAGACAACAGTGGAGTAAAGTTGCAAGTATGTCGACTCCACGGACTGAATTTGCGTGCAGTGTTATTGGCGGAAGAGTGTATGTAGCAGGAGGATGCAACTCATCATTGACTGGCGGGCTCTCATTAGCCGAAGTTTATGATCCAATGACAGACAGGTCTGATTGGTAAATTGAGTTTACATATAGTGGCTCACTAGAGCATGTTACTATTCTTTGCTATTATCAGTAGTGCATCCTGTACTTATTGATGTGCAAATTGCAGATGGGAAGACCTGCCATCAATGCCAAACCCAAGGGCTGATTGTTTTGGAATATCATATAACAATAAATTCTACGTTTTGAACGACAAGTTAAATCTCTCCGACCAGAAGACAATGGAAGTATTTAATCCTTGTGATAGACGTTGGTGCACTGTACAGGACGTGTGGCAACCACCAAAGGAATTGCAAATTAGTATTCTTGTGATCGATGATCGATTATATGCAGTCATAGATGGGGGTGAAAACTCAGTTCAAACTAGGAACACTGAAAGGGGAGACTGGTACCATGTTGGTTCAGTTCCTGCAGTGACCCTTCTTGACCATCCTCGGCGTCTGGAATCTTTTGGTTATAGTGTTTGTGGCCTCAGGAAAGAGTTATATATTATAGGAGGAAAGGCTATCAAATTGGAAGAAAAAGGAGGTAGAAGGTTTGATATTGTCAAGCTGGGAACAATGAGAGTTTGTGATCCGTCCGCTACTCCCCTGCAGTGGAGAGAGACAAGGTCATCTATTGGGCTGTCTTGTGGTTCTATCATTGGATGTGGATCTCTAGAAGAGCTGATTCAAAAGTGATATATCTAATCTAATACTTTGAATACAGTATTAGTTGTTACTACCCTACCTCTTAGGTCGCTCCTTGCTAAGTTTGTTAATTAGTATCTTTTTGGCATGGACCAGCATTCTGCTTCTGTATTAGAAGTTGTGTGCTCGTGAAAAATATGCATGTATGTTTTAGTGTTGAACTATATCAATCTTCACCATTTACACTATGAACTCTGTTTGGAGGTCTAATATTGTTGATCCTATATAAACCAAATTGTATCTTACCCTGGCTATTGTCTTTTCAATGCACAATAGTTATGCTATCGTCGTATGTTTATGCTATGACTGTATAGCCAGCTTGTGCAAAATGTTTTAGCCTTTCTGCAAGCTTGCATAAGGGCAAGTTGGTGCATTTGCAAAGCTGTAAATGCGATGAACATTAAGAGAGTGTGAGCAAGGTGGTTCAAGAAGAGAGGAGCAAGGAAGCTGGGTCAGAAGACATGAAGATATGGACCTTGAGATAAAACAAAAGGTTTAAAAAGGTTGTTTTATTCCTACAACTTTACTTCCTCTGCATGTTTTTATTGTTCCGTTTCACTTTATGTACAACTCAAGCTTCCTCGGGCCTTTATTTTGCTTGTTGAAATGTGATTTTATTTTAGATATTTGTTTATGTAGACAATAGTTCTTTACCTTATTCTTAAGCGTGTACTTTCTTATACAGGTAGCGATTTAAGCAGGATTTAGGACCATAACCTGTGAGCTTACACGTGTGGTCCTCGAAATAGAGAAAAATAGATGAAGGTGAGGCATGAAATATTTAGTTATGGTGACTTAGTTGATTGCTTGTTTCATAAAGTTGCTCTCATGTCTTTCTTAAGGACATAATCAATCTCACTTTTCCTTAATCCCAAGTCTTGGATCTCTTTTGGTTACCTTGTCTCCCTTCACTTTATTCAAGTAATTATATCTTGTTTCTGTTCTTTAAGCATATACCTTAAGCATAGCAAATGTTTACATTTTAGACTTCATAACATTATAGTCACTTACTTGAGCAGTTTTGTTCTTCTATTGTCTCATATTCACATCTGAAGGATGTCAGGATCATCAGCTGGTTTGGACTCATCACCATCTTCATCGACAGATAGCAGCAGCAGCGTCTGTTATCCATCTTTTCATCATTCGACTTCTGTGAATCCTTCCTTCACACACAGACGATTCAAGAGAGATCTCAAACTTGATCTCAGCATCTCATGCCCATCTGCTGAAAACAATATCTACAGTAGCTTCTTGTCTTCTGTCGGCACTGCTACTAACCCAAAAAACAAGTAAGTTCATTACTGTTGTATTCAAAAGTAACCACATCCTTGCAAAATTTCTTGTGAGTCATATTAAAAATACAGTTCTCATTCAATGATTTATTACAACTAATTTTAGAAGAAATATGAGATGGTTGATTCATCTGCTTCGGATGAAAATGACAGGAACAAAGATGATGAGCAGCCAGGCCGACCCTCATTCCTATTTGTGAAAGTATACATGGAAGGAGTGCCTATAGGGAGGAAACTGGATCTGTATGCACTCCATACCTACCATGACCTTCTTGCAACTCTATCCCATATGTTCAACACTTCAATTTACAGTAAGCTAACCTGATTGATGTACATATTTACCCGCTTTCCACTGATCTAAATTCTGAACTGGACATTCATAAAACACTGGCAGGTCATGAAGACATAGATAATTGCAGAGCCCACACGTTCAACTGCAGCATATTGACTTACCAAGACAAGGACAGGGACTGGATGATGGTTGGTGATGTTCCTTGGGAGTGAGTTCACGACTCTTTTCTGATTATTTGTTCATAAAACCAGCCAGCTTGTTCCTTGTTAAATTCATACAGTTTCCATTTCCTTGTTGGAACAGACTGTTCTTGATCACTGTGAAGCGGCTCAAGATCACAAATCCATATTGCTGGTCGCACCGGTTACCGCACCTCTGTGACACGAATGGTGTCAGCTGATGACGTTTGATTTTTCGATTCATTCTTCATTTGTAATTGTCTCACAATATAATTATAATGAAGCCGAAAATATGAAAGCATGGATGTCTTTGACCACAGGTCTTACCTATAAAAGAGAAAACAGACAGACACAGAACACTATGTGAAAACAACATAGTGGACACAAATGAGACAGGTTGTTCTTTTTCTTCAACTCACCCCTAAGCTTTATACCATTTTCTGTGTTTAATCAAAATTGAGCCACCACCATCATCATCATCATATGAAATCTGATATTGCTCCTGCCGACCACAAATGAAGCTTCTTCCAGGTCACAATTCTTGGATCATCCATCAACAACAAGCTCCCTCACCATTTTCCACAACTACTTCTACCACACCCTATTGGTGATGGTGAAAGGACTTTGAGTAACCCAGATTGGACTTTGAAAGGAACCCATCACAAGAAAAGAGAAGAAAACAAGCTACAATACTAGAAAGTACAGAGCTTGAAATATGTACAACAGATGGACAGATAGAGAGATGGAGGGAAGGGTGTTGGAGATTCACATTCTCAAAATTCTCAACTCTTTCTTCATCACCATCTTCTTCTTCTCCTACAACTTCTTTACTGAACATCTCAGTGGCTGAGATTACAGTTTCTGGACTTGGATTTATCCAAAATCGACCACATAACCTGCACATCCTCATACCCACAAGCCATCACCTCACCCTGCAGATCCATAGTCCTCTGAATCTCATGCCCTACAAAATCCAACACCCACAAAAATCAAAACCCACCTCCACAATCCAAATGGGTCACCAAATATGAGAACAAGCACTCACCTTGTTCACACTTCTTGTCCCTTTGCTGGTGGTTGAAGAAGCTACAAGCTTTCTTGAATGGAGATTTAATACTTCTAACCCAAGATGCCATTTTTATCAACCCTTTTCAATTTGATGATCTCCTAAACTCAACTGTGGCAGCTGCTGATGGATTTGTAGAGATCGAGTGTGTATTTATATTTAGAGAGGAAAGTGGTCGGCAAGATCGGATGGATGAGGCAGGCAGCCTTAAGGGCCTGTTTGGGATTTCTGAATTCTGATAGTTTTTGTCGCGTTTTTTAAGTGTTACCAGACTGCACATGGTGGACGCTGCCAAACACTGCCTTACACGTGAAACCATTTAACCAATTTTTTCCTAAGTATTTAATTAAAATGAAATTAGTTTAATTAATTTCACTACCAAGAACTAATTTAAGTTGGTCCAATCATGTCATTGTCAAGCACAAAGCTTTACTTTGTTTATATATTTTCTAGTACATCTTTTAGTCTGTAATGATGGTGGGGGCTTGTTTTTAGACCACTATTTTGGGTCTGTATGCCACTTAATTACCATCCAAAATGTGATTGAATGGTTAAAAAGTGATCGGAACATGGGGAAAAAACATGACACTTCACATGATTGTGTCATTCTCAAATGTAATCCTTTGCTCTTTGTTTATTTGTTGTTTATATGTTTTCTTCTATAAACATATGACATAATATATCGATTCAAAATGTGAAATATTTCATCAAATGAATTTTAAATAAATCTCCATAAGCTTATATTCTGAGTTAATAAATGGATATATATGAGTACTACAGTGCACATTATATGACCAATCATTTGGTAAGGTAACAAGTTGGTTCCATCTTGTGTTTGGGACAAGTTTGAAATGGCAATGTGAGGACAATCATGTTGATTTGTAGGGTCAATGTGCCCTTAAATTCATACTATCAAAACCCACTAGGCAATTTCAACATCTTTAATTGTATCATAAAATCATTTTTATGTCCATAAATTTAAAATTCTACTAAACCCAACATAATAAATCTCAAGCACTTTTTTTTTTAATAACTGGCCAAGAGCTTAATGAGCATGTGATTACACATGTTTAGGGGATATATCTTGTCTCAAATATAGGTAGCTTTGTTGTGGTGTTTCCTCTTATGTGGTGATTTCCTTCATCATTTGCCCATCTTGAAACTTCAATAATTCTTGACTAATCACGTTTCGCAATAATGTAAAACTAAGGGATGAAAATATTTAACTTTTGCGGCAAAGTAGATATGTACCAATTTTTTTACGATTTCCATTTGTAATCGTCTCATATTGAATAATAAGAAGTAATCATCATTTATTGAAATATCCAATCAAATTTGAATAATTTATGTTGATGACACTCAGAGGAGAATGACATGTACGTTATCAACCAATCAAAAACAAGACAAAGGATGCATTCTTTTGCACAAAAATGAATTTAACATCAAAACTGAATATAAATAAAAACCGTCCTTAAAGGTCTGACAATCATTATCACCACGATAGTCCATGCCTTACCATTTGCATTTTGCAACTTGCATTAAAATATAATATAAATTTGAAAATTGCATATTTAAAGTTATAAATTTCATGCAAGTTATACAGGCATATATTATTATTTAAATTTATACCTATTAAGTTAACTCAAGTTATTTATTCTATTCTCATAATATTTAGGGGGTGGGCTAGTGATAAAAATATTAAATTAAATATTTAAGTAAAGTTAAACAAATTAAGTACCCAAATGAGTAACTTCAGCTGAGCTGAAAAGAACGTATGTTAAGTCGTTTCTATTATTTTTAAACTATATTAATGCTAACTTATGTATCTTATAAATTTGATATTTAAAATTAGATCTATAAACTAGAAACACATGCCCCATGTGAATAACAAATTATCTAACTTTTCCACCGACATTATCCAACATATTCAACTGTTTTTTGAAATCTTGAACATGTTTTAAGGCCTTGGTACATGTGGGTTTGGTCAATTTATGTGGTCTTGAAATCTTCCCACTTTGCACCAAAATGAAAGGTAATGTCCTCTACAACTGCAAAGATTCATTTTGGAAGATTGCATTCATACCTTTGCTCCATTTCCACTTGTCGAGTTTCTATTGGTTAGTCTCATTTAAACAACATATATATTTTATTTCATTGGGCTTGTAAAAAAAAAAATCAATTAATCAACTTGAGGATTGACTCAAGTTATTTAAAATCGATACCAAATGATTGGTGCATCGATCAACGAAATGTATCGTCAGATACATCAATTTCAATATGAGGTTTCAAACTTGGAACGTGAGAAATATCGGTCACCATTTCTAACCAGCTGAAAAGGGATATGATATGGTAATAATTTGATGCATATTATAAGTAAAACGGGAGCTTACAGTAGCTGGAGGTGCGACGCCTGCCAAAACTAACTGTAGAGCAATCCACAGGCAGCTGCAAGTGCTCTTTGTTGTATTTTACAGATATGAGAGTCAGGCCATGGGGTGGCGCGTCCAATGTATACTTGGCTAGCTCTCTGCGGTTTCTTGAGGCTAGGATTAATGGAACGATCTCAGGAGGGACTGATTCTTTGCCGATCTGATACAGCAATGCAGCCTGAAAAAGTTGTGTTTGATGTTAGAGACGAGGAATAAAGCACGGGAAGTTTGGAGTATTTGAGTAAGGAATTATTTACCATGTTTCGAACTTGTTTGTATAAGAAACCTGAACCCTCTACTTCGAGCTGTAAAAGGGCGCCACCCTGAAAAAAATTGGACAGTCAGTTACCAGAACATGTAAGAGATAAGAGCATTATTAAAGACAATAATTATTCGATCAGTTTTGTAACTAACAAGATTAGGAGCCGAATTCTAAACAGATTCCTAAGCTTGCATTGTTCAGTAACTGAACGAAACAGGCATAAAAAGATACTTACCATTTCAACCACTTCACATCTGTAAATGCTCTTCATGGGGCTTATCACCCTGTCACTGCGAGAAATGTTGGCAAAGGCGGAAAAATCATGCTGTCCTACAAAATGACTTGCAGCCTCCTTCATGGGAGAAGGATTAAGCCTGTAAGTACTGTGAAAAGCGTAGTTGCGTTGAAACGGGTCCATGACTGCATCATTATATATCTTGTAGTGATAAACCTTGCTCTCCACCGAAAATCTGGCATGAAATTCAGGCGATGCGGGGCTGAGTTCTCTAACCCGAATGTCATCAGGAAGAACACCATTTATAGCCGCATGGACATCATCTAGAGAAGCATAGTTGAACGGCGTGAGGAAATGAGCCACCTGAGACATCATCAGTCAACCTTAGAAACCCCCCAAAAAGGGCGTCATACAATATATGATGACACTTTCCATTACCGTTGACACGGTGAGTGAGTGAGGCAGACCTGACCCCAGGCATGAACTCCCTTGTCAGTCCTACTAGCACCGACTAAACAGAGCTCCTTGCGGTCTAGCTTCATCACTTTTGTCAAAGCCCTCTCCACAACGCACTGTATAGTTGGCGGGTGCGATTGATATTGCCAACCTGCACACATTTTCACAAAATGAGATCGCAAAATTACAATAAGTAGCCATGATACCATTATACCAATCAACCATAGAGTCTTATGTGCTGTGCATTTCATCAAACACCTGGTATGCAGTATTCCACTACACATGAAAATACATCAAACTGACCTGAATAACGAGTACCCTCATATGCAATAACCATCCTCCATTTATGACTTGTAACAGCTCGTCTCTCATCTTCCCAGAAATCAACATTCAGCTCACCTCCTCCAGCCTGATTCTGACACAAACGACACGCTGCTAAAAGCTCAACAAACCAAAACCCAGCACTATAAATCTCCAATACTCGACATACCTGAGATTTCTTGGTACTCAGATTCGTAGCAGATGGAGCTACAGTGGCCGGAAGCAGACCTCCGACTCCGACTCCGACAACAGACATTTGAGCTCTCGCTAACGTCAACTTTGCCCAACCAAACGCAGCGTTTTATAACGAGTTGAACTAAAGCAGACGGCTCGGAGCAAAATGGCCACGTCACTCGGCATCGTTCAGACCAGTCCAGCCACAAACCCAGCAGCCAAGAGCAGTTGCATATAGCTTCAGGGTGTCGAATCATGCTCATATCCTCAAGCTGGGGCTTACACCAGACAATAATGCCATTGGTAGAGTGATCAACTTCAAATCCGGCTTGTTAGTCATGATTATACGATCTCAATATAAATTAATTTATTCCAACATTCCGACTTTATAAGCCACAGTTGTTACAATGAACTATGATTACCACTATATTATATTCCCATTCTGAACCAAAATCCAGTAAAAATCATAATTCTATAATCCAATATAAACTAATTTATTCTAATTTTACAAACTCGGTTTGTGAATGAAACAGTTATGAAATGAATATACAATGAGTAATAAATGACATATTGTCGATAACACCTGCATCCATAGAAATATCCACAATATGAGGTGCCTTGAGAGTCTGGCGTTTATGGGAGAGGCTCTTCTGAATCACCCAGGCGAGATAAATGCAGATATGCATCAGTACCTGTCACAAAACCATTTCCATATATATCAGAGCCTACAATTTTGGTGCATATGGAAGCCTCAAAAGAGCTTATCAAGCTCACTGTTCAGTGTGCAAAAAAAAGAAGAAGAAGGGGAATATTTATCAGTGTGCCCATCAATCCACTGAGTAACTCAATTAAATTACCTGCTAACACTCGTATCTGTGAAACACATACCAAAACATGTGGTGGATTCCTAAACTAGTGTGTGCATATCAGTGGTCTGGTGGATTGCATGTGTACCTTTATTGTTAAAATATTACTGATGCATGTGATCGGTTCCATGCAAATCAACGGTTTATTTCAATCTAAATTCTCAGATGTTCTAATTTAAGGTGCGCGCACGCTGTCAATAGCATAATGCAGAAACAGAAACTCCAAATAAGCCTGTGTATCAGGTAATGAAGTTGATCACAACAATTGTAACCGGACAAGAAATCAACTCATGAATTACTGTAGCTGTAACTACTTATATGATAAAAAATAGAAATAAAAGGCGAAGCAAAGAAAAAAAAGGACATGGGTATCGTACTCACCATATCCTTCCATAGAAATTATTTGTAGGTCACCTCCAAAATATCGGGCATACAATCGACAAATTGGCAGCCCATATCCATATCCTGCCAGTGTTGCCACATCAGATGTTCCAAGATCTGGATGCTCATCAAGGGGGGTTTTAGCAGTGCTGTATAAGTAAGTGAAAATTTTGGGAAGACCACTTCTAGGTATACCACCCCCTTCATCTGATACCTGCAATAACAAGGAACGCAGCCAAACACAGCAAATGAATTTGTGCTTTCAACATTAAGCTGATAATGATTAACATAGCAAGATTGAATATGCTACATTCAGAATTGATGAGTAATAAGAAGATAAACCTTGATGGTAACATCCTCCATTCCGTCAGCCACTATAATTCGAATAGGAGGTTCTACTTTATCTGATTCCATATAGCAGTCTTTCACCGCACGTAAAGAATTCTTAACAAGCTCGAACACCATCAGATGCAAATGTGTCGGGACATACCTATTAAGATGAGAAGTGATACACAAAAGTGATCATTGCCCAACTACATAAGTCCAGTAGTTTTTGTTGTCAGTAACAAAAAAAAAGATTCAGAAAACTAATAACACAGTTAAAAAGTAAATAGTAACATGAAAACAACTCACGGGAAGGTAAAAGTGGGATCTCCAAAAATTTTGACTTCAGGTGCACTGCCATACTCATGTGCACAGACACATCGTGCATCTTCACTAGCATTTCGTGCCACCTCCACAGGAGACATTTTTGTGTCTATATAACCCACACAATTAGGAGGAAGGTTTGGATCATGCAAAGCCACATGCTGCCCTGCAATAAATTCAAATTGACAAATGAAAGTCAATATATGTAACACTAACAGAGGCATTATTTCCATTCAAGAGTAAGCAACAAAAGACTTGATACACACTAACCAATTAGCATACGAATTCCAATTCTTGACAGGTAGAAACGATCCAGAAATTCATGAATTTCATAGAGATCCTCATAATAAGTCTTGCGACCCAATCCTTTCTTCAACTGCTGAACCCCTAAAGCCATCATAGGTACCACATTGTTGTGCCTCATCTTAACCATCTTTATCATCTTTGTGAATTCCTTCTCATTGTTAGTATCTTTGATATCAAGGAAGGAACGGAGGTCGCAGAAGGAGGCCACGTACAAATCTCGCACCTAGAGTTAGAAGACCATGATAGAAAGCAATATATGATAATCTATAAATAGCAATTGCTCGACAACATTAGACATATCATCTGATAACAAGACCCGATAAAAAGCAATACGCGGCTGTGGGAAAACAACCATAGTTTATTTGAGGAAAAAGAATGAAAAATAATACTACAAAATCAGGAAATTTGTTATAATACAAGTAACCATTGATTCATGCTGCAAAACACTGCTTCACAATTAATATCATAGCTATTCCGTAAAAGTTCACTTGGAGTCCCAAACAACATGTCACTCAGAACTGCGTGAAAACAGGGTATCCCAACAATCATACTGATAACAACATGTTTCAACAAATAAAGTAAACCAGGATATATCATGCAACAGAACAAGGCAACATAACCAAGCAAAATCATGGAAGGGTAATCCGGTTTCTGAAAAATAGGTGCAGAAAATGATGCAAAGCAGGCATAATCTTCACATGCCAGATAAGGGAAAAAATCTGACATAGTAGGACATCACATCCTTAATCAAGCATAAAAAACGGATTTATGAACCAACTCCAACTTAATTTTATCCAAAAGTACAGATGAAAAGCAATATGCAGTTCACCAGAGTAGTAATTGAAAATCCCATTACCTGAAGAACAGCAGGTTTCTCAGACAAGCCATACGGCAAACTCTCCAGCTCCACCGCTCTCCTCGCGATCCTAATCGCCAGCTCCTTGTGCAGAAACTGAGCAGAAATCAACAAATTTTTCTCCGTCGGCTTGCCTCCAAATTCCATCATGTACTTCAAACTCACTCCCGTCCGCTTCAACCCTCCCCATTTATGCACCTCCTCCATCACGCTCCTCGAAAACTTCTCCGCTAGCTGCCTCGTCGCCATTTCCGTGCACGAATCGTGCAGCAGTGCTCCAAACGCGACCACAGTAACATACAGCAACCGCGGAGAGCTGATGGCGATTCGGAAATGAAGATCGAGCGGTGGTGATCTGTTGCGTGCGCAGTCGGGATTTCTAGGGTTAGGTTTTTTTAGTGGAGTTGTGATGAAGAAGATGATAATGACGAAGATGCGAAACCGAGACTGCAGGCTGAGATGTCTTCTGGCGATTGACGCTTGTTCGGTAAAATCTCATCTATGACACTTGGACAACTCTTGGAAGTCGCGGTTTAACCTACAACTCATGAAAATCTTGGTTTTTTATTTTATTTTGAAACTGCCCGCCATTTCAATTTTCATTTCTATGTTGGACCATCCTCTATCTTGACCCAAAAATTATTTTTTATCATCCATAAAATTTTTACGAATCAGATTCGAAATAATTCGATTAGTCTGTCATCTTTTTTATGATTCTCATTTCTAATTATTTCATATTGAGTTATAAAAATTAATATCTATTTATTTTTCATACATATTTAAGAAATCTATTGAATTTTTTTCTATTCTACCTCAAACCTCATATCAGAATGTTTACTCTGATCTCATTAAAAATCAAATTCTAATCGATGAGATATTTAATATCATTCTTATAACTAGAACATGCCGTGATAAACAACTATCGATCTCTTAGAAAAAGGACATTGAGGCTCAAAACAAGAACGGTTATAAATTTGAAAAAAGGCATGCACGTGCCTTGCACGGACCATCACATTTGAAAACTTACGAATTCCAGCAGAATGGCACACAGCAGCAGTTCTATCCCTCCGCGCGCGTTAGGGTTACAGTTCGCCAAGAATCAATCGCCGGAAGATTTAGAGGTTTCTGAGCGGATGGAGCATGGCCGGAACTTTTTTCTTACTGATCTGGTCGGCGGCAGAAATGTTGAGGTTAGATTTTGAAATTTGTTTTGTTTGATACGTAGTGTACTTGGATGGAATTCAGTGTTAGTCTCGGCTGTTCTGGTGAATCGTGATATCAAATTAGGTCAAGGTTCGATGTTTCAATCGTCTAGCGTTATTAGTCTTTACTGAATCTGTTTTTGGATGAAATGAGTATGTTGTTATGAATATAGCCTTATTACTGACATGAGACTAATAGCTCATTATATAGCGTGCAGATATGATGGTATGATAAAATAATATGCACGAATATAATGTTGAATCAACATTCCTCTAGCATATGTAACTGGAAATTAGAGTTCATGGATGTAGGACATTGAATTAATTAAATGTTGTGAACCAAAAGACATAGTGACTGAATTTTGACCAAAGTGATTGAATTAGGTTCCCACTAGGGGCATTAAAAAATAATAAGTATGCATTATTTACCAAAGGCTTACCCAATTACAAGGAGCATAACTCTAAACAGAAATAAATTAAGTAAACTGATGAATATTAAAGAGATGACTGGAAAATAGAGTTCGTGGATGTAGGAGAAAAAGTAAAATAAAATAGCATTGAGAATTTTATATTAGTTACACATGCATTTTATTTATTTAATTAATACTTTTTTTTGCAATATATTTACCTCTTCTGGAAGTTTAACTTACCTATGCAATATGCAAAAAGAGTTGCAAAAACAACTGGGAAAGCTATAAGCACAATGGCCACGAGGGATAAACGATCGTGTTGGAAGCCGTAATAATTCTCTAGAAATGAACTTATGGTAGTTTGCTTTCCATAGATAAGTATTTTTTTGGTCAGGTCGCCATATTGTGAGGTGAGGAGGCCATTTAGAGACCAAGACGAAGGGGAAATCCAGTAGCACCATACCCACCATTTGGGAATTTTCTGTATAGGGATGAAATAAATCAGATTAGTGCAATTGACAAATAATATTTTTCACTTTGGTGGACTGGAGTCTGGACGTAATGTTTGCGGTTGGTAGTTGGTTTTACTTTAAGTTTAGGACTCAATATTTGAAAGACGTGCACCTTGGTGGATTAAAATGCACACATGTTTCAAATTTCAGTACTAGGTAACAGAAAATTTCTTAATCATGTTGAGAGCGGAGTTAAGAGTGTTACCGGTCCAGGCATGAGGAATCCTGAGAAGAGATTTAATATGGTGTAAGCTGCAGTGGCTAAAACAGAAGCTACTTCCACATTTTCGCTCACAGAAAGAATCAACATTCCAAGATATACGTAGTATAGAAAGGTGCAGAATGTTGCATAGAAATACCAGAAGAATTTGTAAGGAGACCAGTAGTACCCTATTGCAGGATAAGTGATGGCTACATACAGAAATGTTTGCACGAGGATGTAGGGTATTTCAATTGCCACCTGATTATGAAAAGTATTAAATGATTTTCAAAGTGGTGTCGAGCTATATTAAAGTTAGCACTCAGAAGAGTAACAAGTGTCTAACCTGTGCAAAGGAATAAGCCCTTGACGAATACATGCCTGCGTATTTTTCTCGATATAGAACAGCTCGTTCTGTTGCTACGTGTGGTAGAACTGTTGAACATATGTTTACTCCCAGGAAAATCACAGAAATATATATTGATCCCAGTATAGTGAACAAATCCTGCTCATTGTTACTAACAAAAGTAAAATATGTCCGTGTTAGCTCTTTATGATATACAGAGTCGCAAATACTTATATGGTTAAAAGGTTAACTGCATATGATTGACTGTTCTTTGAAATATAACTGCATTTATTGTGTTGTTTTTTATCGTACTGTTAATGTCGGGTTATACATGGAAAAAGTTGACTTACATGTCTTGTCCTTTCTGCCAAAAGACTGCCCCGAAAATAATTGCTGCAACTAATGTGAATAAGAACCTCTGCAGATTGTATCCAGGACTTCGCCAATACGAAAGGTGTTGTTTCCAGAGGCACGTCATGAACTGAAATAAATAGCTTTGAGGAAAGGGTGTTGGAAAATTCAAGTCTTGTGAACCTGGCGGTGGCTCACTTAACTCCTCAACCATTCGAACTGTAGCTCTTCAAACAGAAAAAACAAATGTTACTTATGGGCAACCATAATGGATTTTCATATCTCCAGGTAATTTGCGTTAATCTTGTTATTGAGTATATTTTCTTTTAGGTGATGTACTAGCTATTCATTTGAGTGTCCAAATTCGATTCTACTTGGATAAAAAATGAAACTAAAGCTTTTAACTTACCGGTGTAAGTTTGAGTCCTCGTAAATTTTTCCAAAGTCTATTCCCAGATCTGATTCAACCGACTCTGATGTAATTTCGAGCATCCAAGTTGCTGGGTTATAGTTATTCTTGATCTTCGGAACACCAGAAATTCTCTGTCGGAGAAAAAAGAAAGAAAGAAATGAGACTTCTATATATTTGTTTCAGATTTCATTTATTTTTCACTGGGTGTGAGCTGTGTTTATTAAGTTCCTTTATTGCTTCAAAACCCTCTATCAAAAAGTGAACACTAGTCTGGAACTTACCTCAAAATATTCAATGAGTTTGTTTGAGTGAAGCCCCAGCAAGCCAGAGTAAATGATCTGTCCTCCTCTTTTCATTAAAATTAACTGTACACGTAGAACAGAGTCATGACATGCATGATATTAGGAACCAGTTTCCATTAATATAATGTCAAGATGAGATTTAAGTTTTCCTCCTAGGTCCAACTTTTGGAACTTCAGTGACTATGATATAGGGGTATGGTTTTCACTCTAATGCTATTTAGCTATTATCCATGTTGAATAGCCTGATAAAACCATATGCCCAAAACTCTGTTATAGTTATTATTTCGACCCACCCAGATGAGACAAGTTCATATTTCCAAACTTAACGTCTCTAGTAAATACCTCATCAAATGCCTCGAAGACATCAATGCTTGGTTGATGAATAGTGCAAACTGTCGTTCTCCCCGTGGCAACTACATTCTTTACTGCACGCATGACTATTGCTGCTGATCGTGCATCCAAGCCCGATGTAGGTTCATCCATGAAAATTATTGATGGATTAGAAACTAATTCCACAGCTATAGTGAGTCTTTTGCGCTGCTCAATAGATAACCCTCTCCTACCAGCAGTTCCAACCATAGAATCTCTGATTTCATCAAGCTCGATTGTTTCAAGGACTTCTTCTACGAATCTCTGCAGCAAATCATGATTCATGAAGTGTGTTCAGTTTACACACTCTTTCTTTTTCCGCAGTTATGGTATTTAATTTGTTTCTAATTGACATTTTGTAGAAAGAATGTTAGTTATAGACTTAAAGATTATTCCATCTTACTGCTTTTGTTTCTTTATCTGTCTCTGGCGGTAACCGTAATTGTGCTGAAAACAGCACAGACTCTTGGACCGTGATATGTGGTGAATGTATGTCGTTCTGTTCACAGTATCCTGATATCCTAGCAAATGTTTTCTGAACTTTTGGATATCCTCCAATTCTGATGTCTCCTAGAACTGTCCCTTCAGTTTTCCTTCCTGAAAGAACATCTAGCAGAGTTGTTTTACCAGCCCCACTTACTCCCATCAATGCAGTTAGAACTCCAGGTTTAAATGCCCCAGTGATGTCACACAGCAGCTGAAGTTTCTTCTCTTTGAAACCACGTTTTCTCATTTCCTGATCATGAAGATGAATGAGTCAGTGAATATCATTCTAGGCTGCGTCGATTTAATAAGATGCATATTCATTTAATACCGAGTTTTGTTATTACCTCTGGTGTGTCGACATAGTACTGTACATCTTTGAAAGTTATCGATAGCGGTGTGAATGGCAGGGTCAAATTACCTGAAATACCAAATGTACTTTTTGTGTTATTCTCCTGCCAAATTTAATTTTCAGTAAATTATAATTATTATAGGGTCAGAATAGTACTTTGACTAATAAAATTTAGCAATCTGTAATCAGTGCCCACTTACTGGTTAACTCTGCTGTATTTCTTGGTAACAATTCATTTGACTGGCGTGTGCTTTTATTTCTATCTTTTCCAGATAGTCGTTGGAGATCCTTCTTTGAAATAAAAGCACGAGATGACTCAGGAGCTGCAATTACGCAAGGTATGTTAGAACTTTTTTTCCTGTTTGCCTTTCTCTTTTATTGAATGAGTAATTTTTTTAGGTGACTTACACTTTAAGAAAGTTAAGGCAGCAACAAACCCAAGGTCAAAAACTATCATGAATCCGAACATTGCTGCCAGTGATATCCAAAAGAAGTATCTTTCGTAATTTAGCCCATGAGTAGTTAAAATCTTGCTCCCTAGAGTTGTGTTTCCGGCTAAAACCTACAAGAAAAATAACCAAAGTTCATAAGACTTGAGTTCCGTCACTATAGTAACAAACTGTGATAAGTCACCTTTTGCCAACGTGGTGCTAGGAATTCATTTACAGAAATTCCTATCTCTCCATATGTCATTGGAGAAAGCCAAAATCCCCATCGTAACCAAGGAGGTAAAGAGGCTGCAAATATTGACATAGAAAGGAATGTTGTTGGCTTATAAGTTATACAAACGGAAGAGAAATAGTAAACTCTGTTGATCATTGACTTACAGCGGGGGATTAGAAATCCTCCAAACAAGTACATAACCAGCAATGCCAGTGTGCCACAAGTCATTGCAGCTATCATGGTCTGAAAGACTGAAGCAATGAACCGGCACATGGATACTGATACTTGATAGAGTGCAAATAGCAAAAGGAACTGACAAAAGAACCTTGAGGACACAAACAAAAATCATGATGAGTGGTAAAGAAATTTTAATTATTTTAATAAACGTCTTATTATGATATTAGAATTAACTGACCTGGATGCTTCAGGGCTATACCCAATAACATAGTAAGTAATTGAAGTCCAGAGAAGAGACTCAAACAATGCAACTGGAACCTTTAAGATTGAAGCTGGAACTGCATATATCCAAGCTGGATAGAGACAGAAATTTCTTTGTTTGTAGAAAATTGGAAGTCTACATATGGTAAAATCCAACTCTGCAACTCCATTGGTCATTATTCTAATTAGCGTGTAAAACAAAGATGCCATAAGATAGTTGGAATGAACCAAATCCAAGGACATGCGGGTACGTATAAAGACTGTCATGGTTATGCAGCCAATGATGATAATCTGCAATGTAAGATTTTTCAACATAAGATAAGTTGATTAGCAGAAACCTGCAGATCAGAGGTATTTGACAGTGGTAACCTGTGTTGATTTGAAGATGTAAATAAATGAGTTCCGCTTCATCAGCAGATATTCTCTGGCCATGCATGCTTTGAACAAATTCCATTTGCTCACAGTGTATATGCTAGTGGACAAAGCATTTTTAGGGCTTTTAGATTTATCATATGGCTCTGAGAGTTCCTCTCTTATCTTTTCACCTAGATTACTTGATTTGAAGATATCTGCAAATTCTCTAGCTGAAAAGTATCTGTAAGGTGTGTCAGTTCGATGCCAGTATCGAGCTTGGTCCTTCTTGGAGATCACCTGAGTACGTCAAGAATCAAAAAGAAAAAGAAGAGTCACAACCCAAATTTTGCAACAGGAGTGTTCATAAAGTGGAGTATATATCAAACCTCCTGGAGGAAGTCGGCAGCTCCTTTTCTTTCCGGGCATCTGAAGCCACAATCTTCAAAGTATGATAGTGCTAGACTACAGGGTCCATGATACACAATCATTCCCTCTGCCATCAATATTACATCATCAAATAGATTAAAGGTTTCAGGTGCAGGCTGAAGTAATGCAATTACTGCAGTTGCGTCTGTTATATGCACCAATTGCTGAAGGCAAGTGATTATTTGAAATGTTGTTGAGCTGTCTAGACCATTTGATATTTCATCCATCAATAGAACTTTTGTAGGGCCCACTATCATTTCTCCTACAACAAAGTTGAGCAGAGTATGTTTTAGCTGGAATATCTGATATTAACACAGTTTTTGTTGACCTCATCACAGGTCCATGCTATTACTTGTTGAATGCAAAAGGAAATAGAATCATCATGCATCAACATATACTCCAAGGCCATTAATGTTGTAATTTCGTACCAGTCGTTAGTCTTTTCTTCTGCCCACCGGAGATTCCTCTTGTCATTGCGTCACCAACCTTTATATCACTACAGGTATCCAGTCCAAGGATCTAAGAGTAGATTTCCATTTTATATGTTAGAACAGTAAATAGAAACAAAAATTGTAATCTGTTGTAATTGCCTTTTGATTGGACGGCAGTTACCTTCAGCACATAATCAGTCTGCAAAGATCGTTTTTGCCCTTCTACTGAAATAGCCTGTCAAAATCAATTTACTCTTCTAATACTATCTCTTTTTTCATAAAATTTTGTTTTGACGTATACAAAAATGTGCATGTGTAGGTCACCTTCATGTAGGCGTCTATATCCGGATCAGGGACAATTCCTGCAGCTTTCTCTCTTCTGCTGACTTCCAAGATAATTTCTTTAAATAAAAAAATATTAAGTGTAAGTGTAAGTAGTACTGTATATGATTTCATTTTCAGAGAGTGCAAGTCATGTGGATAATTTGGCAAACATACCCTGTCTACTTCCAACACCCTGACAGCGGGCTGAGAAATCAATAGTTTCCCTTACAGTCATTTCAGGCGAGTGCAAGTCATATTGGCTTATGTACGCTGAGGTTTTCTGGGGAACAAACTCATCCAGCCTATGACCATTGTATGTGATATCGCCTGTAACCTAAAGGAAAATCAACCTGATGATAGTTAATTTTCTCTTCTACGTTTTTTAGCTATATCACTATTTGATTTATGCTCTAAATTGCAGACAATGTTGTAATGTATCTGCAGTATGCTACCTTGACCGACTGATTCAACTTTCCTGCTAGAGCCAACAATAACGTTGTCTTCCCACATCCTGGTGGACCTAAAAGAAGAGTAAGCCTGTATGCCAAGTAATTTTTATGAGAGAGCTCATTTTTGCATATTCGGCTCTCTTCAAATAAGCAGAGTTTTCCAGTTAACTCTTCTCCAGTACCTTGATGGTTTGATGATGCCATTGACATCTTCTAAAATGCTTACTGTGGCCTTTTGAGACGTGCATCTTGTTAGCCTTCTTAGAATCTGTTAAAGTTAGAAACTATCACTTCTGGCTTTTTTTTCTGCTTATAATCATTACACAGGAGCAGGAGACAACAAACTCACTACTTCTTTTTTTTTTGGTTCAGATTGATGAAATTGAGGAGCAAACTCAGGTCAGTAATGGATTTTACAGAATTTTAGAGCTTACTTACGGAAAGCTTGTTGAGAAGAGAATTCCATAATGTGGGGAGAGGTTTCCCTTCCACTACCTCACATTCTGCTTCAACGAACAAATTTTGGTACCTTAATTCCACTGTCGGTAATTTCACATCAACTCTGTAACAATATAAGCTTGTCAGCCCAAGTTCATTGTTTTTATGCATCTAAAATTTCTGCACACTGACATCTGTTGCAGGGTGTTATGAGAATCTAACATGGAAAAAATTTCTGAGCCCACACTGTATGATAATTGTGTTCCGGAAGTATGTGTTCTTCAGACTACTTCGTGTACTTCAGGTTATTTATCTGTATAATTATCCATATGCTGCAAAACTAACTCACCTCTCAATTCTCTGCCTTAATTTTTGCAGCAACCGCAGATTATCATTCTCGATATGCTTGATGAGCTTTTCAATGAAAAGGTGCCTTTCATGCCCTCCAAGCTTGGTAACATCAACTACTTTCTTATGATGCCCTTCTAATTCTCTTTTGCTGGAGCTTGAAAGAAAGTGCCTTGTACTAGAGCTCGAAAGGAAGTGCCTTCTACTGGAGCTAGAAAGAACATTCTTTCGCTTTCTAAACTCCAATTCAATCTTACTGCTGCTTGCATCACCAACATCATTCTTCTCCTCCTTCACTTCCGAATCAATCTTACTGCTGCTTGCATAAGTAACATCATCATCCAATTCCAGTACAGCAGTTTTGATCCTTTTGAATGTAGGAAGTTTCTGAATTGCAGTCCAACGCTGCTCGATTTCATCATCCTCCTCTCTAATGGAATCTGCACCAAATCTTGGTGTACTTGGAGTTGCTGGTGACCTGAGTGGTGACCTAAATGTAACCTCCATTTGGATTATGCTGTATACCTGATCTGATAGTCTGTGTACTGTCTACAGCTGCTGGGAGCCTCTGAGCTTCATGGTCCTGATCCTGGTATACCCCTTCAAACCTTTTAACTGTGCAGCCACTTCTTCTTTGTTTGCCACTTTGAATTTACAAAAGCTTTTGTGTTGTTAGGTTTCATGGGGTATACAAATTTTATATCAATTATTAAGAAAGTGATCCTTGCAGACTTTTTTGAAATCAAAACATGTATGTCTTTGTCTTCTCACTGTGGTGGCTTTACTATTCATTGAACAATATAATATCTTTATACGATGAAAACAAGGCATACTTTGGTAAACATCATTAAACTTGACTTTGTATTCTTTAATTAAGGAATAAGACAAGACAAAATGGCAGGCTGCGCCTAGGTCAGAGATTCATCAAGTTTTCAATACCTGACTTATACTACTTTTGATGGAAACCAAATGCATATTTTTTGTCATTTATCATTAGTTATGTGTTTAAGATTTGTTCACAACTTTCCTCTGGTCAATTTAGACCACATAAAAAGTCCTTTGCAGAATTCTGTACCAACAAGCAAACTGAATATATCACACTTATCCTTCAGTTACTAGTGTCTCTAGCAACACTTGTCTTCATTGAGATATGTCCTCAGAATCTCAAGTAAATTCTGTCTATAGTGCCTGTTAATTTTTAATTTTTTGAGCAGTTCCTTACTTTATTTTGAGGCTCTCAAGTTTCCTATTTTACTCTACCTTTTGCAGATTTAAAACCAAGGATTGTGTAGTTGGAGAAGGTGCTTTTATTCATCTTTTATGTTAATGATCATAGAATCTTATAGTATAATTTTCTATTGTTAGACAGCAGACACATGAAAGCAGGTGGACCATGTTACTGAAATCATTGGACTTTGGGGCCTGGATATAAGTTAGAACCTACATTAATTAATCTTATATTTTCACAGGGTACAAATTCATACTTGCTTATTGCTTAAGGCTTTGTTATGTGATTGGCTGGTTACATATTACAGCTAGGACATTTCTAGACCACAGAAGGTGCAGCAAAGGATTTCAGAGTTTTAAATAAAGGTTTCCCTATAATTTGAGGTACTGCTACTGGATTACCCCCAACTTCTTGAGCAATAATTCCATGAGTTGTCACATTACAGAGAGCTTGTCCTTCAAGATTAGGAGCCTGATATAAACGTTTTACCTTTTCAGGATTGATCATGTTTCATGGCTACACATGTCACTGTAAAATCAATCTGTGGGTCATCAATAATTGAAGCTTGGACAAGGAGCTTGACTTCAATGAAGTTTTTGATGGATCTTCCAACAGTTGTATGATTGCATCCTCATTCCTCTTCTTGTTCACACAATACAGGTATACAGTTAGTGATACATATGTGCATATCTGGGCTGTCACCAGTTTGGTCTGCAAGTTCACAGTACGCCTTTCTTGATAAGTTGTTGCTTTGAACAAAATAGTCACTTTTTCATGTTTTGGTACTACTCCAGTGTCTGACATGTAGAATGCTCTCAAGTCTAATTTGGAACCTTAAATGGCCCTCTTAAAATTTATACAAGTTTAAATGTCCTTCACTTGGTGTTTGTAGAATCACTTGTGTCATCTTGATGGTTCATAAAACCTGAAGGCATGGCGGTCAGAGAAAACACCAAAAGATATCAATAACTTTGTCCGTGACATTCATTTAAGTTTTGAAATGGTTCTTTTATGTTTAAAGGACATTTACAGATTATATTAGTAATGATAATTGACAACGGAGCACAAATTGTAATTATTGATAACTTTTAGGGTCAACAAATTGTAATATATTAAAACTCTGAGGCCTTCGTTTGTAATAATGGTAGTTTAAAACGACGACGGATCTTAACGATGACAAACGACAACCAATTGTAATAAATCAAAACCTCAAGGCCTTCATTTTTAATATCTTCAGTTGAGGAACCTAGCCGTATTGGGCCTCATAGTTCGTCAAAACGACGACGTATTTAAGCGTCAGCTGCAAACTTGCTGGGTCGATTCGCTAGCTTCGAATTTCGTTCGAGTGATTCGATCTGCTTCGTGAAATCTTCATCGGTTACAGTCGGAGATCGGATGCTGGTAAGTGTGTTATGCCATATGAGTTTATGCAGTTTCGGAAAACGGTGTTAATTTTATGGTTTGTGTTGGATTTAGACATCGAGTTTTTTCGTCTATGTTGAATTTAGCATTGTGAGTCGACGAGTTTGAGATAGAATTTTAGTTTAAACCGCTTGTTAACTAGTTTAATTGAGGGAGTTTATTTGTGGATGTGGTAGGGTTTGTTACAGGTTGTAAATTTTGAAATTAGGGTTGTGCGTCTCCAGGGGGTTGGGCTGGGATTGGGATTGGTAAACTTTTTAATTTATTTAATTTTTGAGTTGAGACATGGAGGAGCAGTGTGTCTGCGAAATGTAGGATTTTAGGGCTTGAGGATTTATGGTGATTTGGTTTTGATTGGTAGAGACATGGATGAGAGATCGAATATAAAGAAGTGGGTTGTGTTTTATCCCATCTACATTAATTCGAAGAAGACAATAGCTGAGGGGAGAAGGATTAGTACGAGCAAAGCTTGTGAAAATCCGACGTGTATTGAGATTTATGATTCTTGCAACTATCTAAAGCTCCCTGCTGCGATTGAGGTTTGACGAGATCTTGTTTCTTTATGATTATGGGAGCCTAGTTTTGATGAAGTGTCTGATAAATGATTTGTTCTGCTTTATTTTCTCCGTTGAAGATTGATAAGGCGTATCCTCGTGACTTTATGCAAAGAGGGAGGGTGAGGATTCTACTCAAGCGTGAAGATGGGACATTTTACAATCCCGCCGTCACCTCAAGTGAGCATAGTCCTTTTTTTGGTTATTTTCTTTTATATTGCTGATGGAAAGCTGGACGCCTTTGTTGTAGGCAGGCAGTTCCATTTAGATTCGCGTGATTGTTTTATATGATTTCTTTTGACACATGAGTGGTTAAACGTGCTTTGTATTTTGAACGCACATGACTGTAAATAATGAATAAATAGTACCTACTATGCAGACTGCAACGCAACCCGTTGATATGATAATTTCTATGTGTTTAAATTGTTGGACACTCATTCATCTTTCTTACTGCATCCTGCATAAAAATTTATCATCAAGAGCTGCACGTGGCCTAATTTTTTCAATTCATTTTAGTTCTCTCGCTGCTGATGAATAGTCACATTTGCTTTGTTGTGACATGTTTCACCACTAATAACAAAATAAAAGATGATGCCTTCTTGAATGAAAGCCAAAAAGGAGTACGACGAATGCGTCTTATAAACTGCACTCTAGATCTTGACGCTTAAATTTCTAGTCTTGATGATGAATTCCTTTTTTGATTGATGATGATGAATTCCTTGCCTCATGTTGATTGATTCTTTGGTCCAGTTATGGGTATGAATATTTATAGCATCACATGTCTCAAAACGCTAAATATGCCCTTGAATTCAGTGTTGTATACAATTTCCGTTTCTCCGTCGTCTTGTTTGTTCCAATTGAAATACCCATGCACTTTTGGCCATTACCTTTTCAAACTGTTCCAGAAATCCCATTCACTATATTTGCCACTCCCCATTTATTTTATCCTATGTTAACACCTTTTCTCTCCATTATTCTGCAGGGAAGCAGCTGATGATTCAAGTCGCTGAGATGGTGCCTAGGCACCACGGAAGGACCAAGAAACAGGAAGCTGCGCCTGCCTCAACTAGCGGCCCCTCTACCAAATCCGGCAAGGGAAAAAAGAAGAGATAGTCGATAATCTTGCAACCATCTCAGCCCTGATCATTGTCGGCCTCTTAGAACATCACGCAGGACACAGTTTTCTGAGCCATACTTGCCATATGAAAATGCTATCTGTCATTTGCTCGAACCGAATACACAACTTCCTTTTCTTGAGAACTTAGAATTTTCAAGCGAACAGGAAATGCCGACTTTAATGTCGAGGAGCTTCGTATGCCCACGTGGACGAGATGGTCAGAAGTGATGACTGATATTTTTTTTTGTATATTTTGGAAATGAGATGGTCAGAAGTGATGATTGATATTTTTCGTATACTTTTGGGATGAGATGATCAGAAGTGATGGCTGATATTTTCGTATATTTTGGGATGAGATGGTCAGAAGTGAGGATTGAAATTTTTCGTATATTTTTGGGATGAGATGGTCAGAAGGGACGACTGATATTTTTCGTATATTTTGGAATCAGCCGTGTTTTCGTTTGACCGAGTTAAACGATTTAAATTCGAAATCGAACCAACCGCTGTCAATTTCGGTCGAAGCGGTCCAATCGCCATCACCATCTGCATCACTTCATCTTCCTCAACACTCACTCCGAAGTTTGAACCCCACCGCAGGTATGCTCTCCTACTTCCGCAACCGCTCGCGCATGAACTCCTCAGCACCCAAGATGTCGCCGACAACAACGACCTCCACCACCGCCTACGGTGAACCGGAGTATTGGGACACGCGGTACGCCTCCGAATCCGGACCCTTCGATTGGTACCAGAAGTACTCCGCCTTAGCGCCGCTGCTCCATCTCTACATCCCCACTCGCAGCCGCGTCCTTGTCGTCGGCTGCGGCAATTCAGGTGCGTCCTCGTAGAAATCTGTTGTTTTTGTGGGTTTTAAGTTACTTCTGAGGAACTGGATTTTGTTATTCTTACAAGTTTTTGTTTTGCAGCTTTTAGTGAGGGGATGGTGGATGATGGATATGTGCAAGTTGTAAATGTGGACATATCTTCTGTGGTGATTGAGGCTATGCAGAGAAAGTTTAGTGGCCGTCCGGAGCTGAAATGTATCCTTGTTCCATCAGTATCTGTTTCGCATAGCGGAGCAGATGGTTTTACTAGTTTTGGATGCATCGCATACATGGCAATTGTGATTAAACTGTTGCTGCATTCGGGTTCATTACTTCTCTTATTGAAATGTTTGTTTTTAGCCGTGGAGTGAGTTTTAAGGACGCTGTGACAGAGGCTCAAAACTTGGTCTGTTATTGGAAGATTCATTTGTGCAGTTTGTTTCCTCAATTTTGTGTAGATATGCAGATGGATGTTCGAGATATGAGTGCCTTTCAGTCGGGTTCATTTGACGCTGTTTGTGATAAAGGTAACTTTTGGTTGCTTTGTAGTCATGAAATGTTTAAGTGATTGTGTGATTTGCTTTGTTGATGTATTTCCTTATCTCGATGCGTTTCCAGGGACACTGGACTCGATCCTGGTCAGTTTTTTCACTGCTTGAGCTGAAATTTGAATGATTATTCGCAGATTCACTGACTTGCTTGTTTTGTCCTTAGTGTGGTATTAATTCACGAGAGAATGCTGCGAAGATGCTTCATGAAGTTGAAAGGTACACCCGGTCAATTTCATGATGAGGGATCCTTTTTGGTTTTCCAATTGTTTTTTTTTTTTTCTGTCGTGATTTGTTCATCATAAATTGAAGCAGTGATGATGATAAACTATAGGGTGCTCAAGGATAACGGCATCTATCTTCTGGTAATGGGCCGCTAACTCGCTTTTATTATGTATTGTATGTTCTCAGTAAATGTTTATGTACTGTTGATCGCTACTGAAATTGCAGATAACATACGGATCTCCAACTTATCGGTTGCGTTTGCTGAAGGAGTCATGCGCGTGGACCATAAAGCTTCATGTGATAGGTTTGTTCGGACTTGGAGTCTTATTATATGTTTTAGATGAAGAAGAAATAGTATATCAAAAAATCTTATTGATACGTTCCTGTGCAACATTTTCATAATCTCCGTTTTTCAGTTGTGACTTATAAACGATGCTGGAAGCGGCATTTTTCAGTTGTTCGGACTTGGAGTCTGAATATGACCTCCCTCTATTTACGTCGTTCTTGTACTTAAAATGAGTGAAAAATGATGCCTAGCAGTACACAGTTCCCTGTTTTGTCTATGTCGTGTATATCCAAAGTGAGTATCTGTATAAGAGGTTAATATCGTGCAGAGAAAACTCTAGCAGAAGAAAGCCCTAGATCTCTGTCGTGGGAAGTAACCAAGCCTGTTGCTCTCGACGAAGGAGGCTCTTTGGAAGCACTGAAGAATCCAGATGTTCATTATATCTACATTTGCAAGAAGGTCAGTCTCTCAAATACCTCCATTTATCAGAACACATCATTTCTAGATTCATCAAAAAAACGCACTAGCTGAAGTTTGACATATTTGTTGACTGTGGTCTCTTCCTAGGATGGTTTGTCAAGAGTTGCCCCACACTCAGAGACTGAATGAAAAAGGCATGTACCATGAGATTGAGTGACAAATACAAATTCAGTCGTCTTTTTGGCTGCAAAAATTAACATGATTCTGTAACTGACAGGAGCTGGACAGGAACATCAAGATCTCATAATCTTTCCGAAGCTCAGACATGTAAAAACACAAGCCAGTTGTAAAATCAAGCAGATTTGCTGCTAGAGATTTTTGCAAGAAAGATACATCAGACAGGATGAGGAGCTGCAGCAAGCTGTGATTGAATCACCTGTGCAGGAAAAATTTGCGGTAATGGGGGAAAGTGTCCAGAAATTTAGAGACCAATGGCGGTGGAAGACCGTCTATTTGCATGATGCTTTGTCGATGTAGCTCTACCAGAGACCCTACAACTTGCAGCTGATCAACTGCTTCTAGGCACCCTGTTACCAAAAATCAGAAAGAACATGATTTTGCGGCTAAAACATAGCCGCTTCAGTTCAGCGACATCAACACTTACTTCAGTTATTATCCGTTTAAAAAAAAAAACAAGACTTTTACAGGCAAAATTGTGGATTTAAGGTCCCAAGTGACTTACCCAGATCAAGGTCCGGCTCTTGATCAGTAAGATGATCATCTTCCTCGGTCATGCCATGTTTTTCCATTGCAGCAGCTGCCTCTGCGTATCTAGCCAAGAATTGTTCTTGGGTTTCCTCAGGCTCAGAATCCTTGTTTCGACAAAAATGGTGAGCATGTTAATAAACCATTTCGTGCATTTAGGATTCAGAAAAGCTCGATTTAAGCAACTGATATATAAAGAGTGTCAGAAATCAAACCTCATCATCTTCACTTTCTTCGTCATCCTCGTCATCATCATCATCCTCCTCGTCCTCTTCGTCGTCATCAGAGCCATCACTGTCGTCATCTTCCTCTTCTCGTACCTCCTTGAGCCACACGGAAGCTTCCATCAACGAAGCAAAAGACTCGCTTAGGAGGGCATTTTTAGAAATTCCTTTCCCTAGAAGCTGCTCGAATATTGTAGCAAGAGCCAGAACTGCAACGATGGTTACTTCTTATAACTTAATATGAGACAATTACAAATGAGAGATCGCTAAAAAGTTGGTACATATCTATTCTGCCACAGAAGCTAAATGCAACATCAGAGTTGTATATCCAAAAATAACATCATGGTAAATTGTGTATGCTCAATGCAACGCAATGCAAATGATACTCGAACAATGATCCAGATAAAGATATGAAATGTTAGCGAAAGTTTCACTGCATCGTACTAACCTGTTAACTTAATTTCAGACTCTGTCGTGAGGGCGAATTTGAAAGACTTCTTGGAAATCGCGATCATGGCAGATACCCAGAGAGAAAATCCTCTCTCAGCTATCTTCTCCAAAACTAGCTCAATATCGTCAGGATAACACATATAGCACGATGCTATGGCAAGCAACAAAGGCTTCCACATTGAGCACGGTTCGGCCTGAAGCTCAATGTAACGAGAAAACGCAGCCTTGCAAAAAGAAATAGTCAATGACCTCTTGACTCCTGTTGTCTCGGGCGAGTAAATAGGAGCGTTTAGTAATGCGTGGACGCATGAGCATGCCTTCCATGTAGCTGCTGGAAACTGAAAAATAGTTTCACTCAGAAAGACACCGATGCCTTCGATAATAGATCGCTCAGGCACAGGTGGAGCCGGAGGAGGAGGCATTCTCCCTTCGACGAAATTGTTTAATTCCATCACCTCGTGCAAACTGGCCACTTCTTTGATGCAGATAAAGGTTGATAAATCTTCGTCTAGATCATCCCAACAATTCCAGTCGGCAATCAGGTTAGCCCACACTGCTAACAGTTCAGATAATTTCAGCTCCTGAATTGTACTTTTGTCTGTAATGCTTCGGATAATGCTTAAAAGCAACACTGACAAGTCATCCATGCATGAAGGGACCAAAATATCGTCGTCCTGTTAACACCCAGATACCGCAGATAAGTAACTTTAAGCTACAGAAAAGTACCATATGTATGATTCTGCGCAAGACTTTACACAATAAATTTCCGGTTAAGTATTTGAGCATATGATTCGTAACATATTTGACATGTTTAAAAAAAATTTATGAATTAGGGCGGAAAACTAACCAGTGAATCTGAACCGGAAGGCATAAGCCATGCTTTTTGCAGTAGGAATGAAAACACACTTGCTATAGTGCGTCGACCAGATTTCCAGTTCTCATCCATTTGACCTTCGTCATCCTCCTCGGGCAAGGAATTTTCCCACACATTAGCAAGCACAGCTAGCGCTTCAAAGCCCCGCTCTGCAGTCTTTTATGGATTTGAAGAATTAAAATTTTCATCTCAAGAGAGTAACGCAGATTATTAATCTAGCTGGTAGTTGAACAAGCGCATCTTATAACAAAATAGCGAACAAGAATAATGCTCGAAAACTAAGGCAATACACTCGTTAGAAAATTCTAACTATACATATGTAAAAATATATTAGGAGAGCATTTTGGACGGAAAGATTCGAGATTTTTAATGTAATTAGAGAAAAAGCATACTTGAGGCCACGGCTGAGGAAAAGGGGGTACGCTCTTTGAAATCACATCAGCCAACTTGGAAACAACATAAGGGACGTGAACTGCGACGTTTTCATTTCCTGCCTCAACAATAGTGCCCAGGAGCTTGAATAAAATACAGTCTATTTCATCTACTTGGCCAAAACCATTGAGCACAACGTGAAGCGCCGGTAGCCACTCAGGCGGCAAGTAATCACTCTGCATTATAAGAAAATTGCATAGCTGCAACCAATAAGAAAATTTTGAAATAGACTATTTCATCAACAGGGCAACAAACCTCGAGAAGATTCGTAATTGCCCCGGCAGCAGAAACACACACAGGGTATGATGAAACATCATCATATTTAGGCATCACCAATCCTTTCAACAATGACGAATAAACATCTCCATTCATGTCCTATAAGCAACGCAAAACAATGACAGACAAGGGCATTAGATGAATGTTGCAGTGATTTTAGAGTTAACCCCACCATAAAAGCCAACTTCCAACGACAGGCCAGATCAACAAAAGCAAAGATATTCACTATGTCAGTTGGGAGAAGATAAAAAGACCAAAGAGTTACAGAGGGCTGGGAATTCATGGAATAACCGAAAAGGTATGGTTTAAGGTTGCAAAATGGCGGTGGAGACTAATATCAAAAAAAGATGGCATATGGAGAAGGATGATAATAGAGAAATACAGAATCAAGGATTGTTTTGATGATGATAATCTGAATACTTCAACGAAAAGATGTCAAAAAGCTGAAAGATATCTTGAATGCAATGAGAGGTAACAAGGAACTTTTAATGTGGAAAATCTACCAAGACAGCTTACCTTCAAAAGATGTTTCGAGAATAAGAGGAATAATTTCAGAAAACTCAAGCCTAGTGTGCCATCTATATGAAACTGAAACACAGATCACAGATCGTCTACTTATCCATTGCAATTGGTCTTGGAGTGTGTGGAACAAGAGTTTGGAATGGTGGGGTGTGATGTGGGTCTTCCCTGAATCAACCAAGCATTAGTACAAAGCTGGTCGATAAGAAAAACCTCGGAAAGTTCATAAAGGTTCTGGAAAACCTTATGTTATGCAGTGATTTGGTTGCTATGGGAGGAGAGGAATAGAAGATGTTTCAAGAATAAATAAAAAACAGCAGAGGCAGGAGAGTTGATTAAAACAAGAGAGGCCTGGTGGATACAATTTAGAAATTCGGGGAATCCATATACACAATCAACCATAAGGCGATGCATAGAAGAAGTGAGAAATCATTCCTAAGAGTTGAGAGGATCCCAGAGAATCAGAAATGGAAGAGAAGTTATATGGAAAAAAGCAGCAAACAAGAGGAATTTTGAAAGATAAACCAAACAGGAGAAGGACCTTTGATCCAATCAAAGTTGGCAGATAGCTGAGGGGGATATGCTTAATTTTTCTTTTTCTTTTTTTCAACTGATTAGCCTAATTGCCCGCAGAGTCAGATTTTTTTTGTTTTGAATGCCAGGGAACTCTATTGTAAACCCTGTAGAAAAGGCCCTTTTCTTAAAAGGCAACTATGTAATTTCAATTTACGCTATAAAAAAAAGAGCTAAGATATTGAAAGATAATATGGTCTCACCTGTGGTAGACATGATGCAAGCTCCCCAAGAACCCAGTTTGCAGAAGCAATCAAATAGGGCGCACAGGAAATTGTATACAATGGCAGGACACGGCTGCGTATTAGATTTGCTGTGTACTCAGGTTTTTGCTTCTTTAGATACTGTAGATGTGTAAGTGTTACAAATTCTTTATTGCAGTATTAGCTACTAAAATTGTATGACTTGGAAAAAAAAAATCAGGTTTCCTTACATCTTGCATCCCGCCGTATGCCATAAGAACGCCATAATAACTGACATGATCAATCAGATAAGCGTCAGTATATATAAGTTGACTGCCGTGCAATCTAAGTATTAAGAAATACAATTCCTTTCATTTTGTTTTCTCCGAGGGGGAGAGTTGCTGTCATTCAGTTGTAACTAGTTTGGGTTACTCACTTATTTATGATAGTTTGAGATGTGCCAGCAGCAGGAGTTGGAAATTTTGATAAAAACGGGAGAACCAGCAACTCGCCAACAGATTGATTCTTCCCCCATTTCTTGTCGCCTTTCTTACGCTTAGAGGCTGTGGAGACTTTAATCGAGGACGCATCATGAGGACCCTGTATATGGAACAGACAAGGTACTAGCAAATAAAAAATGATGTAATGAAAACTTGATGATACGTGGTTATTGGTTATGCATCAAAGTTAATCACACCTTCAAATTTGAAATGACACCAAGCAAGTTTATAGCACTTTTTCGGGCTGTGAATAAGGATTCCTTTGATTCAGAAGCTTCTTCCTGAAGACAGAAACTCTTGGGTCAACATCGAAAGCTCATGCTCTGTCAACAGAAATGCATTCTTACAAGATCAGATGGCAGATTCTTGCGCAAATACTCATCTGGATCTTCTTCCCACTCCAAAACGTCCTGTTTACAATGTGTTGATTTGGAGCTCTCAGTTTTTCTAACTTCAATTTATGAGCATCATCTCAAAGCGTGAGCGAAAATACTGGACAGATAAAGAATGAGGGCATTTTTACTACTAAAATAAGAGACATACCTTCTCATTCAAAATTAAAGCTGGGAAGACGACACTTTCCAATAAGGACGAAATATGAGGTGATATTAATCTCCACCCCTGTTACAGAGAAGAGAAAAAATGGTATAATATATCGGACTAGTACAATTATGGTAAGTTGGGTACTGGCACTGAAGTACCCACCCTTTCCAAATACCTGGTATGAGAAACTTTGATGATTCTGACAAACCATAAAGCCTTGATTCAAGAGGGAAAAAAAAAAAAAAAACTTACAGTGCCAAGCTCTAGAGCATTTGAGATAACATCCAAAGCCAAGGAAGCGATCCTTTCTGACGGGAAGTCAAGTTTCTACAAAAAAGAAGTCACTTGTCAATACCACCCGTACTGGAAGCAGGTAACTGAAAAAAAAAATTTATGATAAAAGTATCTAAAATAGGAATTCAATAGTTTGTGATAAGCTACAAGTCGAAAAGGAAACTTTATGATGGAGTCTCACCAATGCAAGAGTTAAAAACATATCTGCGAACATGTGATTCAAAATTCAACGAAAGAAATTACTAAATACATGAACCTTCAAAAAAAATTGGATGCACTCACACTGATGTTATCAATGCATTTCACAGTATTTAAAGCACAGCTAACAATATCTGGCAACAGCCTGCAGGTACAAAGAAAAAGGGCATGAAGATTAATACTAAAATTTTATATTCTAACCTCCTGATGAGGGATGAGTACTGTAAGCTAGATTACCGGTCAGAGTACTTCCGATGCCGGGTAATTAACACACTGAGAACAAGGAAACTTCGTTTTCCAGTCTTCAGCCTCAACAAGTACCCGTCTTCCTCATTTATTGTGGCATTGAATCTTAAGGAGCCAATAATTTTACATAGATCACGACAAATGGAAGGTAACAATGGAGGCAGCGCAGAGGGCATGTGCGATTTTACCTGTTGAATTCATAACTATTAGAAACATTCGATCAACAACAGCTACAACAGTCTCATAGTTGTAATGAGCCTATCAGCCATATGAAAGTAAGCTCTTAACAATGGGTTTGCACGGTTGGAGTGTACAGCTCAGCGATCCGTGACAGCTAAGTATTGCTTACATAATCTGCTGTTCTTACTTATAATTTAGTTACCGCCGAGTTATACTGTTTTTGTCCAGTTTGGTAAATGATAAATTCCAGATATGATTCTAGAGCAAAACTTACAGCAAAGAAAATGCATTTGCATATGATATGAAGGACCTCTTCCACTTCCGGATCCATTTCAGAATGAGTTGATGTCACCTAGTTCATAAAGTTATCAAGATGAATAGAAATACTTACAAGATAGGAGAATAGAAGGCAGTTAATCTAAAATGCTAACGGAATATGAAACCTTATCCACAAAGCGATGAAACACATCAAGCAGGGGCTTAAGAATGTCTGTAACAATCAGTTCCAATTGTGAAGGCACAGGCTCCTTGGCAACCTTCGGATTGAAGAAGTACTGCAACACATTAAAATAAATCACTTGCTAATGATTGCTATCTTGTCAATATCAAGCTCAACAGTTGTTATTCCACATAATAGATTGTCAAAACCATCACTGCCAAATGGTGTCTCAAGGGATAATAGGAAAGTCAGTCGATTAACGACGGGGAAGTTTGGTGGTATTTCTTCTATTAATACTACTAATAACGATCATTTTGGCATGATCTATGACGAAATCAGATCCAATTGGCAGGATAATAAAACTGAATTCTACAAAATTTATTGTGTCATGTTAAAAAACCTTAATATCTACTTGTCATTTCTGGCAGTGTGCGTATAAATACATGAAATCATGTAGTGATCGAAACAAACGCACGCACGTGAAGTATACCTGGTATGGTCTAAGGACTGCTTGTAAAGTAATGAGAGCGTTTACGGTTTTCCATTGGCAATTCGAACTTCCACCAATGAGATTACTGTTGCTAATTACGGACTGCAGGCTGGGAACCAATTCAGGCCACATATTCTCCTTCACAAATTCAGCTATGACAAAATGACGAAACTGTGAATGAAAAGCAGAGAAGTCAGTAAGCCCTAACAGAAACACAACCCGCGCAAAAAAGAGAGCAAAAATGAACCCACCGGTTCCGCTAGAACTTTTGCAATGGCTGGCTCAGCTTGAAGCAAAGTTTGCACAAGCCGTCCTTTATAATCAGCAGTCATCTTCATGGATGGATTGCTACCATCTGCGTTTCGAAAAATGTAATTTTTCGTATATGTCGCCGCAGCCATTCGTAAACCTAGATTGTCACCGCCTAAATACCAAGAGTAAAGCACATTTAAAACAACACTGTCTGAAAAAAGGCAGCCGAATTATTTCAGATTCATTTCCGTAGATGAAAATAGATGCATGAAAAAAAGGCAAGTAACGTAAATAATTACTTTTTATCAGATACCAAAGTTGCAAGACTGATATTATTTGAAATTCGAATTACAAAACAATGTTTAGAGTGTATACCAGTGGCAATGGACAGGAGTAAATATGGAAACTCCAACTGAAGAGAAAGCTGATCCAGAGCAGCCGTCGACGATGAAATAGCATCTCCATCGGAACTGAGAGTCTGGTAAAGTAATTCACTAATGCGAGTAGTTTTCATAGCCATCGCCAGTTCAGGAACAGCCCAATTCAGCTGTAAACACAAAAACAATGATTCACAAATAGCGGCCGATTTTAGAGCTAAAACTAGGACATAAACATAAACCATCCTCACTCAAATTTTCTAAATAACAAGTCGTCCGTTCCTCAGTTCCCTTGGCTATCCAACTAAATCATCGAGCTTACTAAACACTTGATCCTAACACCAATAACCACATTCTACACAAAAAGTAAAATCAGACCAACCACAGTCCAGTCCAACAAATCTCCTCGGCTCATAATTTCACAATTCACTTCTCAGTCAACCTATCAATAAATCCGAAAGCCCTAAACCCCAGTTTAAACCTTAAAAAACAAACCCAGTTTGATTAAAACCCAATTACATCACCAGCTCCAATTTCACAAATATACGACCAAGTGCGCGAATCGACCGCTCAAAATCACAGTGCAAAATTAGTAAAGCTGGTCACTTTTTCACACAAAATACACGAAATCCGAGGCCGAATTGAAAAACCTGGACCTGAACTTCGTGACTACGCCGCAAGAGTCGCACACTCGATCCCGACTCCGGAAAATATTGGCGGGCTGCGGCTAGAGACGATGAGACTGACAGAAGGAAAAGATGTTTGACCACCGAACGTTGACCATCTTTTCATTTCAATGTTGCTTTTTTTTTTATTGTTTTTTTTAATAAAAAAATTCATTCCCTCGCTCGCTGCTTACGTATAAAAAATGACCAAATTACCCTCTCCTTTATCTTTGTCATTTTGTATAAAGAGGGTAATATAGTAATTTAAATTTGGGACACGTGTCAGAATTTGAAGAGTCGGGAACCGATCATCGGTGCACGAGCATCAATATAGCGATCAGTGAGGGTGGTGTGTAGCTTGAAGAGAAAGGAAGACGCAGAGAAGCAGAGAGAGAAAACCCTCGTGAGGACTCCTCGATCGATTTCGTTAACATTGCATCGGTCGGAGCTGTTGCAAGGAGATCTTGAACATGGCTGCGTCGGCGGCGACGATGGTGAGTTCAGCAGGTGGACTTCTTGCGATGCTCAAGGAGTCTCATCCTGTATTGAAGCTTCACGCACTTTCTAATCTCAACAAGCACGTTCACTACTTCTGGCCGGAGATCTCCACCAGCGTCCCTATTATGTATGTTTATATACGTGTTTGATTATACTCCGAATCGCGTTTGGTTGGTTTTTGAATTTTGTGAAGATTGATTAGTTGAATTTGGGTTTACTTCTGTCGGTTTGAGGATAGGAGGGACTGAAACTTGCCTATGAATTGTATGTATTTGTGTTTTCATTTTGAAGAGATTGGTGTTGTATGGAGGTCTCTGCTTTGGCTTCAATGTCGCTTCATTTGGACTCGAGGAGTGTGGGCTGAGAAACTAAAAAGCTTTGGCTTCAATGTTGCTTCATTTTAACATGTGTTTTGCTTGTTCATTGTACAGTGAAAGTTTGTATGAAGATGAAGAGTACGATCAAAGGCAACTTGCTGCACTTCTTGTCTCAAAGGTCCTGATGACTTGTTTTTTAACTGTAGCTGGTTTCCTCACCATTATTGCATTTTTTTCTCATTGTTAATTTATAATCACCAATAGCAACTCATGATGATGGTTGAGCCCTTCGTCTCTATCTGTTACAGTAGCTGTCGAACCTCTTAACATGTGCATATCGATCGTCACCACAGGTTTTCTACTATTTGGGTGAATTGAATGACTCTTTGTCCTATGCTCTCGGAGCTGGCCCCTTGTTTGATATTTCAGAGGATTCTGATTATGTTCACACTCTCCTTGGTAAGTATAATTAGTCATCTTCATATATCCAATGATAACGAGATGAAAGCATAATCTGCTATGAGATGTAACTTTAGAATCACCGAAGACAATATGTTATGTATGTTTAATAGTGCGTTAGCATTGAACTCTGTCTACAAAATTCTGATGGTTTATCTCCTTTTTCAGCTAAGGCTATTGACGAATATGTCAGTATTAAGGCCAAATATTATGACTTAAATGATTTGGCAGCGACAGTCGATCCTAAGCTGGAGACTATCGTGGAGAGAATGTTGGACAAGTACGTGAACCTTTTTCTATAGCTACCTTATTATTATTGAGGTTTTATTTTTGTTAACTGTTGGACAGGTGTATTGCCGATGGGAGGTACCAACAAGCTATGGGAATAGCAATTGAATGCCGAAGGTTGGATAAACTTGAGGAGGCCATTACAAGAAGTGATAATGTTCAAGGATCTCTATCGTACTGCATTAATGTGTCTCATTCTTTCGTCAATCGCAGAGGATATCGACATGAGGTAATTTAAATGTGTACATGAAATTTTCTTGAAGTTTTGTTTTAGGCCTGATGCCTTGTTCGCACTCTGCAGTTTGATTTGCACACATCCAGTTATGTTGCATTAGATAATTTCTGTCTCTTGTCCTTGCCTCCCTTCCATTTTAGCCTCCTTACCTGACTTTCTGATTCAACCCTTTTTTCCGTGAACCAGTTAGATTTTCCTATTGATCGGTCAAGTTCTATGTCAGTGCTCTTCTTTGGTTTTGTTTGTTAATAATGTTTGATATTCTATGAGCTCATTTGTAGTCCCTTTTCCTGGTAGAAGTAGAATGTTACAAGATTTAGAGAAAGGAATCCCAAAGTCAGTTGGTTTTTTATCTTTCAGTCTGCAAAATTGTGTTATTACATCTCACCAAAGTAGTTGTACCCTGGTTATATACAACTAGTCTATACTGATCCATTCAATTCTTGGATATTTTGAAAATAAAAGCTGCAAGCTATCAACACTTAGCTAAAGTTGGTCAGTGATTTTTTAATGTTACAGGTTTTTGACCTTTTAGTGAAAGTGTATGAAAAGCTTTCGTCACCCGATTATTTAAGCATTTGCCAATGTTTGATGTTTCTGGATGAACCAAAAGGTGTCGCTAGTATATTAGAGAAGCTTCTAAGATCTGAAAACAAGGATGATGCTCTGATGGCATTTCAAATTGCATTTGATCTTGTTGAAAATGAGCATCAAGCATTTCTGTCAAGAGTACGAGATCATTTGCCAATCCCCAAGCAGTTAGAGTCTGGGCCAGCAACTATGGTTTCTACAGAGCCAGTTTCATCTCAGGATGAAAATCGTGCAGTCTCGGATGACGTTCAGATGACGGATGGAACTGTTGGTAATAGTAGTACCATATATCCAGCAGACACAATATACGGGGAGAGACTGGAAAAAGTCAAAGGCATATTGTCTGGAGAAACATCCATTAAATTGAATCTACAGTTTTTGTACAGTCATAACAAGTAAGCAAGCAATTCCATCTCATGTTTCTTTACGGCAATGCCTTATTGTTGCACTTCACTAAAAATTTGGCAATGTTTTCACAGATCTGATCTCCTCATCTTAAAGACAATAAAGCAGTCGGTCGAAATGAGGAATAGTGTTTGTCACAGTGCGACAATTTATTCCAATGCCATTATGCATGCTGGAACTACTGTTGATACCTTCCTCAGAGAAAATTTGGTTAGTAAAAAAATATTCACTTTCAACAACTGACCTTTCAATACTGGACTAGCTCAATATGTTATCACATGATTCTTCTGGAAGTCATCTTGGTCATAAATATTTTTTTGTATGATCAGGATTGGCTGAGTAGAGCTTCAAATTGGGCAAAATTTAGTGCTACAGCTGGGCTGGGTGTGATTCACAAGGGACACCTGCGACAAGGAAGGTCACTAATGGCCCCTTATTTGCCTCAGGGTGGGGCTGGAGGTGGTACAAGTCCATTCTTTGAGGGTGGCGCTCTGTATGCTCTGGGTCTCATTCATGCAAACCATGGAGAGAACATCAAACAATTCCTTCGTGATAGCCTACAAAGTACTGATGATGAGGTATTATTCATGACCAAGGTTACTTTAGTTATATAGTTCACTGGTTAACTAAACACTAGTGTTATATAGGTTATCCAGCATGGTGCATGCTTGGGTCTTGGTTTGGTGGCCTTGGGAACTGCTGATGAAGATATATATGATGATATCAAGAATGTGCTCTACACTGATAGTGCTGTGGCTGGTGAAGCAGCTGGCATTAGCATGGGGTTGCTCTTGGCTGGAACAGCCAGTGAAAAGGTAACTGAGATGCTGGCTTATGCTCACGAGACTCAGCACGAGAAGATCATCAGGTAAAAGTCAAATGTAAATGGGTTGTAAAGTTGTATGATTTGTTATTACTGCTAACCACAATAGCTCATTCATTATTGTGACGTATCATGACCATCAGGGGACTAGCACTTGCAATAGCTCTCACTGTGTATGGTAGAGAGGAAGAGGCTAACACACTTATCGAGCATATGGTTCGTGACCAAGATCCTATACTACGTTATGGTGGTATGTATGCATTGGCATTGGCATATAGTGGAACAGCGAACAACAAAGCTATTCGCCAGCTACTGCACTTTGCTGTCTCAGATGTGAGTGATGATGTTAGAAGGACAGCTGTTTTAGCACTTGGGTTTGTCCTGTATTCCGAACCAGAGCAGGTATGTTACTCTACTGTCATTCATGGTTATCTCTCTACACAATATAAATATCTTCATGTTAATGTGGCAGTGCTTGTGCCTTGCTTTGATGGTTTTACTTTTTATGGATATACAGACCCCTCGGGTTGTCTCTCTGCTATCTGAATCTTACAACCCGCATGTAAGATATGGTGCCGCTCTAGCAGTGGGTATTTCTTGTGCTGGAACTGGTTTGAGTGAAGCCATATCTTTGCTAGAGCCTTTGACATCAGATGTAGTTGACTTTGTTCGTCAAGGTGCTCTTATGGCAATGGCTATGGTCATGGTCCAGGTCAGCGAAGCCAGTGATGCTAGAGTTGGTGCATTCAGGTAAAGACTGCTCTATAATGCAATATCATTTTTTGGGGACTGATATTACAGGATGATTTGGGTTTCCATCTTTTAAAGTTATATTTCATTACTAAATATCGTATGGGTTTCTTTCTTTTAAAAACATAGTTGCTTGCATTTAAAAAAGTTGCCTTGTCATTATCTATTCTCCTTATTTTATATTATTTCTTAGTTTTTATTTTTTGTATAAAACTTTGAATTTTACCATTTAGGAAACAATTGGAGAAGATAATTGTTGATAAACATGAAGACGCAATGAGCAAGATGGGGGCAATTTTGGCATCTGGAATTCTTGATGCCGGGGGAAGGAATGTTACTATAAGATTGTTGTCTAGGACAAAGCATGACAAAATTACTGCTGTAGTTGGCCTTGCTGTTTTTAGCCAGTTTTGGTATTGGTATCCACTGATTTATTTTATGAGCTTGGCGTTTTCCCCCACCGCATTTATTGGGCTGAACTACGACTTAAAAGTTCCCTACTTTGAGTTCATGTCTCATGCCAAACCATCACTCTTTGAATATCCTAAGCCTACTACTGTTTCCACAGCAGCTTCAGCTGTAAAATTGCCTGCAGCAGTTCTTTCAACATCAACAAAGGCCAAGGCTAGAGCCAGTAAAAAAGAGGCTGACCAAAAAGTTCTGGCAGAAAAAATATCAGGGGCAGAGTCTTCTTCGGGTGTAAAAGGAGAATCACCATCTGATGAGAAGGATGGTGATTCGATGGAGGTATCTATCACGTCTCATCTTTTGATCAATGAAATGTGATCTGTGCATTTTTGGTACAATTTGTTATTTTGGAATCCATGAGAAAATGATAATATGGCCTGGTGAATTAGGTAATCCCCTTCTCATTGTATATGTATTAAATATATCAACTTCACCTCATTGTGCAGGTTGATGGTCCAGCAGAGAAGAAGTTGGAGCCCACTTATGAAACCCTTACCAACCCGGCTAGGGTGGTTCCAGCTCAGGAGAAGTACATTAGATTCAAAGATGGCTGCAGATACATGCCTGTGAAGTCCGCGGCTTCAGGTTTCCTTCTGTTGAGAGACCTGCATCCTTCAGAACCTGAGGTCCTTTCGCTCACAGACTCCCCAACATCATCTGCGTCATCCAGAATTACCACAGGCCAGCAAAGCTCATCAGCTTCAGCTGCTGGGACAGCAAATGATGAACCTCAGCCACCTCAACCATTTGAGTATACATCAAACTAACTGCACCTGGTGTCTTTGTGATGACTTTTGATAGAGTTGAGCTGAGGTCTTTTGGTACAAATTTCATTGCAGTCACATGAGGTACTTGAGCTTTCAGTTCATTTCTAGAAATAGGATGATAATTAGCTTACCATACCAAGATAGCTTCTCAGAATTTAAAGAGTTTCATTCATGCTACTGCAAATCAGAAACTTGTACGAAGCAAATCAGACTTATATAATTTGGAAACAAGCAACTGTAACAGTATTTAATAAGCATATTAGGAGGAGGGAGGGTCCACAGAGGTTTGCTAGAGAGAGTGAGTACAAACATTACCAAAAAAACAACATGAAAGATACTGGACAATCATGTCAGATATGCCGGTGATGGTGACATTTCCGAGTACAAACAGGATAAGGAAAGACCTCAGTTGAGCTTCAAACTGCCAGCTAATTAGTCTAGGCCTGAAAATACAAGTTGGAAACGTAAAATATGGATCGTAATAATGAAGGCAACAACTTACTGGGAGAGTGTTGCCATGGCATACCTTGCTAGCAATGTTGTTGGAGAGCCAGTCCAGTCCCTCGTACAAACCCTCTCCAGAAGTGGCACATGTGCTCTGGATATACCTGACATACCAAGTAAATAATCAAGTACATGTCGAAGAGATAGTGTTTGACATTTCCTTGTTGCAGTACCCTACTTACCAGTGGCGCTGTCTCAGAGAATGAAGCCCCAGCTTGTCAGTGATCTCAGCAGCATTCATAGCATTTGGCAGATCTTGTTTGTTAGCAAACACAAGCAACACCGCATCCCTTAATTCATCCTGGACACAGTCAAGAATTAAAACAGGGTAAATAACTAATTCACTTCGGGAAGACCAGCATCTATTACTGTTTTTACCAATTTCAAGTATTCTACATGTTTATGCTTAATATGTGAGATGAAGGTTTACAGACCTCATTCAGCATCCTGTGCAGCTCATCCCTAGCCTCAACCACACGGTCCCTGTCATTGCTGTCAACCACGAATATAAGCCCCTGAGTGTTCTGAAAATAGTGTCTCCACAGTGGTCGAATCTGAAAGCAAAAAAATATTCCAGATTAGATTTTGACCTATTATGGACTGGTTGAACAAAGCAATGCAGTCTCATTATTTGACAAATAAACATAACTTATAATTTGCCTTTCCCATCTCGTTGTTTAATTCTGATAGCATTAAATTTGCACAATTTAAGCAAATGTCTCCACTTTTAAGAATCAAATACTCCACGGAACATGTTGACACGTGTTTTGTACAAGCATTCAATATTCAACAAAAAGAGAATAAACAGCAAGTCTTATAGCTACTGTGTTAGTATTGTGTAAGTAGAATATGGTACCTAACTTTCATGGACCCATGAATTATGGAATCAGATCCAGTTTGGAGCCTACTAGCAGCACAACAAAAGTGATATATTTCCTAATAATATACTGCATACCTTGTCCTGACCCCCGACATCCCAAACTGTAAAGCTAATGTTCTTGTATTCAACAGTCTCAACGTTGAATCCTGACAAAAGAAGTAAACCATATAAAAACAATATGCCCACCAAATATGACAAGTGTAAACATTTTTTGATTTCAAAAACTATTACAAGTTACAGACTCACCGATTGTGGGAATAGTTGTAACAATTTCACCCAGTTTAAGTTTGTACAAAATCGTGGTTTTACCAGCAGCATCAAGACCAACCATAAGTATTCTCATCTCTTTCTTGGCAAACAGCCTGCTGAAAAGCTTGGCAAAACTCAGCCCCATCTTAGCACCTGACCAATATAAACAGCTCCTATTACCAGCAAATTCATGTTTTCCCCATCACCCAACAATTACACTCATTTCTGATCTGACCCAATTCCATTGGTAATTCACATTTGAATATCAATCTCAATCATCCTATTATAGATCCACAAAACTGACAACAACGCAGGGCACTCATTTTCACATTTCAACATTACATCCCTAACCTATGAGTAAAGACACATCAACCAATTCCATCGACATAACATAAAATTCCAGATTCAATTCCGCTCAATTCAACAACATCTAAACAGAATCCCGCACAAATACCTTATAACCAAAACAAGGACTCTAATTCAACTTCACCAAACAAAGAACCATATCACATCAGATCAATTACATGAATAAAAACCCTCAACATCAACAAATCCTACGATCAACCGATCACGTCGAATCCCAACCACACAAGGGTTCCAACAGACTGCAATTACCACCAAATCGCGATTTCAAAACCAATTTCACAATCAAAAAGACGCCGCAATCAATAGATCCAAACCTGGAGGAAGAAAACAGATCTGGTGAGCGAGATCGAGCACGTTGGATCTCGATGGAGGCACTGCGTCGACGTCGTCCAACGCTAACCAGAAAATGATGAAGAGATTTCGATGCGAGAGCCACGCTTTATATTTTTCTCACGCTAAACGACGTTAACTCGCCGTTATAACTCGCCTTTCCGTCATTGACAGTGTATAACGGACGTTAACTAAATGCCCGTTTATGAGGTGAACCGAATTTAAGATTCGAACCGGTTAATTGAGCCGGATTAATTAAGACAAACCGTAATCGAAGAGAGACAGAAATTGAAATGCGAACCAACCAGCAACCCGATCAAACCGACAGTATAAATACCACACATGACCATGAAATTAATCAAATTAAAAAAATCAATATTATTTTTTCTCTGGTGCCGATCTCTCTCTCTCTATTTTCTCTCCCAATTTGGTTCTCTAGGGTTTTCTTAGGCGCGTCTCCTATTTTCAAAATCTCTACGCATTCCGATTCAGCAGAACTTTCTAGATCGAGCATGTGCCTTTTCATCGACGTCCCTCTTCTCTCTGCTCCGTGATTTTGTCATCACTCGAAAGGTATCACCAATCGCGTTTTACGTTTCATTGTCTTATGGGGATGTCTCGTTTATATGATGCTTTTTGGGAGTGATTTTTGAGACTTAGGGGACTTAGAGTAGTCTGTGGGATTGATTTGTTGGATTGATTTGATTCATCTGGGTGTTTTCGGGCGATGTAGAATGGGTTGTGTTGTTTGAATCATGCGGATTTTATGGTTGCTCTTGGATTTGAGTTGGGTTTTTTTTTTGAAACCCTTATTTTACCAGTTGCCTGTCGATTTGGTCTATAGGTAAATAAATTGGTTGTGTATTGTTGAGATTTTCAATGCCAGGGTTGTTTTAGATTAGTACGATATGTGTGCTTATATTGATGATCTTTTTTACATGATAAGTGTATATCAGTTAGTGCAGTGTCACTGATAATGTAACGGATAATTAAATTAGTGGTTTCGAATCCCCCAATTCTGCGTCTTCACTTCTGTTAGATAGTCAACCCTATAATGAACACAAAAAGGGAATTTAGGGTATCAGGATGGAAGCATGTAAGCCCGCAAATATGGGATTAGGAAATAGGCCATTTTTATATCTGCCTTTCTTCATTAAAATATTCTGTATCTGTTTGATTTACCAAAAAAAATGTAAATAGGAAACTTTTAAATATGTTTGGCCGAGCTCTAAGTTTGATATGACTTGTATTTTCTTAATGAATTATTATTTCTTAACAGTTTTGAGGTACCTCGCCTGCAGCACATTCGAGTGCAATACACTACTGATACATTAGAAGTATGTATAGTGAAGAAGCCCCGGAGTTTATCGTTGATCCAGGGGTCTATTACCCCACACCCATCAATTATGGGTATTATTATACAGGTACGCTATATACATGCTAGGTTCTTCGTATAACTTTCCTGGTATCTTATAGTTTTACCTGATCGCCTTATTTGATATTCAGGATTTGAAACACCTGGTGAATGGGATGGCCATCCCCAATATTTTGATGGCCAAGAAGTCCAATATATGGTAATATATATACTATATCTTTTCATCAGTAACTTTGTCTAGTTTAGTAATGTGAGTCAGTGGCTATAGTTTTATGTTCCACAATTATCGTTGCATCCTAACGTGGTTTACTGTCTATGCTTACAGGGCGGGCAGGTGGAAAATTTTCCGTATCAGTATTATTATACTCCAGGTTATGAATATACACAACCTCTATACAACCCATATGATCCATATGCATCTGGTTCTGTGGTAGGATCTAATATTCCACAATTATATGCCACACCACCCCAGTATAATGACTATATACCTCCGGCTCCTTATTATCAAAATGTTGGTCAACCAAGGCCTGATATGTTCATGAATCTTATGCCTGGGACTACAACTAACGGAACCATATCAAGTAGAGTAGGTGCCAAGCAGACTCTCTCCTCGACATCTGCACCTTTTGCTATTGTTTCGCCGAACCCTACTTTAAAGCACACATTCAACATGCCAGACAAGTCTAAACAAAGTGTCACTGTACAGATGAACACCCATATAAATGTAAGTGATTGTGTGTTTTTCTTGTTTCCTTTTTCCGAGTGAACTTGTAATGGGGTTGTTTTGCGCCTCCGTCTTCAGAATTTTCCCATCATGGATGCATTTATTCAAACTTCCATCATGGGCTTTTTTGATTCTGTCATATTGCATCATCTCATCTGTTTTGCGTGTATCCTATTTGTGCAGGATAGAGCAAGTAATGGCACAGTGCAAAATTCAAATAATATGCTAAATGGTACTGCTCAGCATTCTGATAAGCAGTTGAAGCACACCCTTCCAGTTGGCGGGGCATCACCTAACTACCGAACAGAAGTTTACCAGCCTGTCGGGGTGAATAAAATCAATTCTGCATTTTATGGTGGTGGATCTGTTAAAAACTTGACTGTCCGTTCAAATATGCCAAGTGATCAAACAGTGGTGCAGTCATCTAAGAAGTTAGACCTTCAGTTGGTGGTTAAGTCTTATACCACAAAAGTTGGCCATAATAATGCTGAAGGAAATATTATCATCCACCCGGAACAGTACAACATGATGAACTTTCCAGTTGATTACGATAATGCAAAATTTTTTGTAATCAAGTCATACAGTGAAGATGATGTTCATAAAAGCATTAAATATAATGTATGGTCATCCACACCCAATGGAAACAAGAAGTTGGACAAAGCCTTTGAAGATGCTCAAAGAGTAGCTGATAAAGATCCACGAGGCTGCCCTGTCTTCCTGTTTTTCTCGGTATGTGATATCTCCAATAAAGTATGAAATTTATCGTTGTTGTAAGCTACACCGAGCATCAAACCATGTTTGAATGTCTAATCGAGGCATGCCATTGCTGATTCAGTACTTCATGGACATGAAGTCATGAACTGGGACTTATAGATGTACCTATTTCTTATGCAGGTGAATGCAAGTGGTAATTTCTGTGGTGTTGCAGAGATGATGGGCAGGGTTGACTTTCATAAAGACATGGACTTTTGGCAGCAAGACAAATGGAGTGGAAGCTTCCCTGTCAAATGGCACATCATTAAAGATGTACCAAATGTTAAGTTCAGGCACATAACTTTAGAGAATAATGAAAACAACCCGGTGACTTATAGCAGAGATACACAAGAGGTATTTCTTATTACATTTTTTCTTTCCCCTCTTCTTTTTTCCCCTTTACATTGTGCATCCAAGTGTTTTGAATTCCTTATCTGAGCATAGTTGCACTGGGATAGGGGCTATTCATTTGTGAAGTTCATTTATGACATTGTCATGAAGCCTTGATTAGTCCGATGATATTTTTATATTCTGGGCCACATGATTTGCTATAGCTTCTTTCTTGATTACATTGCCCCTTACGAAACACTGTCTAGTTTCCATCCTAACACGCTCCATTTTCAGATTGTAGTATTTTTATTTTTTCTTCAACCAATCTTAAATGAAAATGGCGGCATTTTGATCAATCATGGATCAGTTTTATTATTTGGATTGTTCAACTTTTTCATCCATGAATTTTGCATAATGTATATTTCGATCAACTTTTTTGCAGGTTATGCGTAAGCCAGGGCTGGAGGCTCTCAAGATATTCAAAGCACATGTAGCAAGAGCATCTTTATTTGATGATTTCATGTACTATGAATCTCGAGAGAAGTTCATGCATGAAGAGAGAGCTGGGCAACCCTCCAAACAACTCAGTGCACCGGTTTTTGTACCTGCGCTAAATCAGCCTCCTCCTCGAAAACAGAATTATGCTGTTAGTGCCCCAGCAGCCAAAGATGATAAAGTGATAAACCAAAACGACGTGAAAAGTCCAAAAGAAGTCTTTGCTCCGCCCCTTACAGACCAGTTACCTTCAACAAATGAAACCACAGGCACATCTCCAACCAATATAACCAAGCACGGTGAAGGTGAACCCATCGGTGATCCTGTAGGTTCTTTAAAAATTGGTTCACTGACCATCAGTGGAGAGAAGGCTAGATCCCCACCCCTGACCGCACCTGCACTGAAGTCCGAACCAGATGCTATATTCACAGTTGGCACAATGCCTGTCAAGATCAACGGGCTCCTCAGGGGCTAAGAAGCCTCAAGATACCATAACACGGAAGGTGGAGTAACATAATTGTATCAAGAGGCAAGGATCATCAACTTCAACCCCATGTTTGCCCACTGTCCAGTTTACGTCATGCGAAGGGGTTGTGTCTCTCGTATTTCCTTCTTCCTCATATTTGCTCTATTTTATTCTCCTTTGTCTGTCTCGTTATGCGTCATGATACGTCATACAGAAAAAAAAAGATACAGCTTCAAGATTCGATTTTTTGTTCTTCAAGATATTTGCCACGAATCCATCTTTCTCAGCTTGATTTTTAAAATAATTCTTTTTTGTTAAGGCTGTAAGGGCTGTGTCTGACAGTATCGCATGGCAAAGTACAAATATATTCCGTACTTAAAACCGCAAGTGTTGACTGTAACTATGTTTTTAAATCTCTGATAGTTGTCAAAAATAAAATTAAAATGGGAGGAGATATGGTGTCGACACCATATATGTTCCTCGACATAGCTTCCTTCCCGGTCAACCTCATATCCATCACAAAATAACGTGGAGAAGAAGCGTTGTTTCAATCAACGCTTCGGGTTTAAGCGCTAAACAGATATGCAATTTTGACATATCATCGTCATGTGGCGTTGATTAGGCTACATTCAAAACAACGCTTATAGTTCTAGGCGCATTTTGAAACAGCAAGAGATATTTTAAAAATTAAATTGAAAAAAGAGAGTATATTTGATATCAAAGTTCAATAAAAGGGTAGAATAAGAAAATTTTTCAAGCATATCTTTGAATATTTTATTATTATCAAACAGGTATAGATGAGTTAATAAAGCTTTCAGAGAAAAGTTAAAGATGCTCCCAAATACACAGATTAACTTTCACATTCCGAGCACCAAAACATGAGATTTTGAATTTGAGCGCCTCCCAAGTTTGTTCAAAACTGTCTTGTAAACACTGATTTTGCAATTCAGTAGACGGCAGAATTATGAATCATTTTTGCGACTTGTCTTTTTTGATTTCTTCTGCTTCTGCTTCAACTGGGAAAGGCCTGCAGCGGTGATTTTCACATTTCCAATAATTGCCGCAACTAGTTCAGGATCCGTGCACGCCTTCATCAGTTCCTTTTCGCGAATTGTTGCATCAGGCATATGAGAGAACAAATTCATGGCAGATTTTGCAGCTGCAAATAATTCAGACAAATAAGTAAAGAGAAGTTGCGTTGATATGTAACAGTGTTGTGTTGGAGAATAGAGTTATATAGTCTTCTTACCTTTGCCTCTCTTGGTGCTGCCAGGAACAATCTTCACTCGGTATTTGTAGGTTTGTAGCGCGCTGTAAGGTCCACAAACAGGGATAGCATAGTGAAGAATATCAGTGAGGAGTGGATTCCCTGTCAGGTAATCTATGTCATTTAGTTTCTCTTTCTCTTCCTCGCCAATCTCATGAATGTCATCTTCTTCAATGGTAACTTTGTCAATGTGGCTAGCATCATCTTCTATGTGTTGAGTGGGGTTGTCTACAGCCATAGCAATGCCGTGACTTCGTGTGGCTGCACTCTGATGCTCTGGGCAGTCGCGAGATAAATGACCAACCTTTTTACATTTATAACATATTTTAGGAGCATCATCAGATCCTGCAAACAAGCATTGGGTCAATGTCTATGATAGCAAATAAACACGATGAAATATCTGAGAGTCAATTAAACACAACGAATAGTGTCATCTCATTCGAAAGGTTGCCCTCGAGAAGAAAATAAAACCTTAAGTGGGTGGACAAAGATTTCAAAATTCAAATACATCATGCTAATCATACTATAAAATCTGTGCTATAAGTTTATTAAGCATGTAGGAGTCGTAACATTACCAGTGGTGGCTTTCTTTTCTTCATGGGCAGGTGTATTTTCACTTTGTGCATCGCTATCTTTCTTTTGTACCCTTCGATCAGACTGGAAAATTTCACATTCAATGAGCTGCTTACTTTGGGATCATTAATAACAGTACATAGTTGAAAACGAAGCCCAGCTAAATGTCAATGTGTCAAACCATATAGCAACAGAAACCAAATAATGAGAATGTGAAGACAAAACAAAATGAAGGTTGTATTGTTCTTCATTTTGAAATATCATACTTACCGCCAGCAACGTCATACGGATGAGTCTTTCTTCATCGTCCTGATCCGCATACTTCTCCTTCATTTTCTTCAGTTTACCCTTCTGCCCACGTACCTTGCTAACTGTCACCAGGGCTTCAACTTTCTTTTCAGGTGGGTTGCGTATGGCCTGGATCTTAACTTTCTTTTCCTTTTTACTATCAGTACCTGCTCGTTCACTGCCATCTTTCTGTCCTTTCTTTGATTTTCTCCGTTCAGCCTTGGAAATATATGGCTTGTCTCTGAGGTTACCCTTCGACTCTCCATTATCATTATTATCCTCAGACATATCCATGTGGGATATGTAATACTTACTCGTGTTGACATCTTTACTTGTGTTATTAGATATTGCAGCAGTTCCAAGCACCAAAGCTCTGTCAATGAGATCATCAAGTTCCGAGCTGACAACAGGAACAGAATTTCCACTAATATCTGGAGGAGAAGCATTGGTATGCTGACTAATTAAATTATCCAGATCCATGACTTCCTTTGCCATGTCTTCGGTATCGGCGGTGGTAAGACCATTCCGAGATGAAATCGCATCAGAGATGCCTTCTGGTATTGGCTTTTGGGACTTATTAGCTTTATCGGAATTATTGTTTGGGTCAGCGGCAAGATTCTCTGTTGCATCATCAGCCTCTGACTCAGTTTCCGAATGGTCATCGGGAACTCCAATTTCTTCAGTTTCATTTGTCCCATCCTCTTCTCCTCTCACTCTACGCTCATTTAAGTGTGATCCCAAGGAACTCTCATCCAGACGGAATAACAACCCAAAGCCCATTATCAGAGGGTGAGGAGGGAGAAAGTTTTTCTTCCCACGGACCATGAAACTACCAACTGTGAGATACTCTCCAGTAGGAGCCGTTTTACTGACCTGGTGAGGATAGACCCACCATGCACTAGTTATGATCTTAGAGTCCCATGCCTGACTGTGGCAAACCTGCATCAAGTTACTTGGTTGAAGCTCTCGCATACAATGGTGAAAACAGAATTCAACTTCAAATAACTGAAATATATAAAAAAGTCTGAGCAATTATTCTTACTGTGAAGCAACCAGCTTGATTAAGAGTGAGTGGGGGCACCGGAATGTCAGGCTTATGATTCTTGATCACAGTGCTTGAAGCTCCATGGAGATCGGCATGGATGTACCTGTTTCATTGACAACACCATTGTTAGAAGTAAAGTTGCAATAGTTTCAATCTGAATTTGAGTCTGCATCTTCATAGCAGATGAACTGGTCTTGAAAGAGGTGAGAACGATGAAAGAAAATAAAAGTAAAAAGGTAGCATCTATACTCACAAATCTCCTTTTGACATGTATCTCTTAACAATCATTTCATTCTGTTGCGCATCCCGTCCACTGATAACCAGATAATTCTCGCTGCTGATGAACCAATTGAATTTCTCAAACCAATGAACTTTCCTCATATGTGAAATGGAGGCAACAGCTTTCTCCTGTTATTTTAAAATATGAAAATGAGAACATTATAAATGAAGCGATGGTATAGTTTTTCGGTCAATGATGGTAACACAGAATCTCCAATAGTCCAGTAAGAATTGCAAATACTTTTTTTTTCAAGCACCACTAAATTTTACTACATTACTGACACTGAGCCCATTTTGAACGAATAACCAAACATAGTACACGAAAATGTTGCACAGATTAGGCACTCTTTGTAGTCCTGGTGGAAGTCCATGGATGTAAAAAGATAAGTGAGACTAAGAAAGTTATTGGACATACTAAAAGGGTGTCTTACATCTTCATCGAATAAACCCCACTTGCCCTCACCGATTTCAGGTTATATAGGTTTGATAATACATGAACAAGCCATTTGCACTTTAAAGAATATCAAAATGAATCAAGCAATTATTAAATACTACACAAGCTACTAAATGAATGGCATACAGGTAGCTTGAGAACCATAATCAGTATTCCTTGCATATGTAAGACAACAAAAATAATCGACCAGTAAATATGATTTGACTGAACCAATCAAATACAATAAAAGTATCTGCATGTCACACATAACTTCAGAAATATCATTGACAAGTGAAAAGTATTGACAAATTAGCTACCTGGGAAAGCTGTAGGCGTGTCTTTCTTTCTGCGGCTTTAAATGCCTTTTCATGGGCTGTGACGGTCTTCTCCTGTTTACTCTCCTGCTTCTTCTTTTGCTCATACCACCTGCGAGCATTGGCATGCGCTGACAGGGCCAGATCAACCTCAACCTAGATAGAATGGCATTAGTATCACGACCCAAATAGTTCCATGAGTAGGATCTGAGCCATTATAATTCAATAATGAAAAGAGCAGCAATAACCACAAACAATCAAGTGTCAGTGGGTTGACAAAGAACAATAGTATGCCAGATGTCAAATAGATACTGAGAGTCGGCCAGGAGCTATTCAATCCCTGTCCCGATTAATTACTAAATAACATACACAAAAAGCTAAGCACCTTATCTGCAGGAAGTGTTTTCTCATCATCGTCCATGTCATCAAGATTGTTGCTCAAAAGCACCGTCATGCAGTTCCTTTCAAGATGCAGTTTATCAATAAGCCCAGCCACAGGATTTCCAGCTTTCTTTTCATCTTTCACCATATGAGTGAGATCATTCCAGCTCATTCCATTAGCAAGAGCTACACGGACAGCCATTATAGCAGCATCAACATCTTCCAAGTTATACTCTATCAACTCAGCCATTGTGACACAACGATCAACTTCTTTCCTCAAAGTTAGAACACGATTTTCCTGTAAAATGTTGCAATTATCATAAGACGGAACACATAGGTAGTTATAGTTATATGCATGAACTTGAGAAGGGGCAGAGAATAACAACATTAGAAATGAGATTACCACTCGCAAGGAGTAAAATGACAAGCTAATATAGTCATCCAGCTCAGATGTAGGGGCTGCCGAATAATATCCAATATCATGAATAAATCATATAAATGTACAATTCAATATGCAACCAAACACAATATCATTGATAAGATAGACTCAATAGTAACCCCCATGAAAGAAAAGCTGAATTCATGTATTTTCTTGTCACCTAATCCAAACTCCAAATGGTAAAAAAGATATAAAGTTGAACCAGTATAAAATCATGGCTGCACTAAACACAAATTTTCAACAAAGTAACTAATTCTGTTTTCATTGTAAGCAGAAATTTAGGAGTATTAAACAAGAGTGAAAAACATGACCAATTAAAGAGGTAGATGAAATTAATAACTAAATACAGGAACCAACTTTTCTCATATCTTGAGCATATACATAAAGACTCAAAGAAAGTTGAGCAATAATCCCAGACCTGATCTGAACGGATCTTGCTGAGTTTCGATGTAGCTGTGTCCTCTTTTGCCCTTTGCTGCTGCTCTGCCCGTTGACTTTCTATTTTACTGTAGAACTCATCCAGGGCCGCATCAAATGTTTCAAACTGAACAGCATCCCTCGACTTGAATTGGTTCAACAAAAGCGGGCAAAATTCATCGTAGATCTGCAAATACAGTCAAGTTAATAGATATAAGTATCAAGCATGGATTCCCAAAATGCCTTGAACTAAATAGATAGTTCAAAATTATATTTAAGTATCAAGGATTGCCAAAATCTCTACTGGTTAGGCTATAAAAGTACAAGGTATCTCGCCGAAACTTACTTTAATTGATGCTGCTGCACTGTCCTTCCCTGTTGTTTTCTCTAGCATTAATATGTATCCTTCAGGAACTTTAGCACCAGATATAATGTCTTCCAGCCAGTCCTCAAACTTTGTTACGCTGTTAATTAGCGACTGAATGACAATGTCTTCTAATTTGGTTTCCTTTGATACTTTCATGTTTGGAGGAAGCCCAGCATCTAGTATAATATGCTCTGAAAGTGCTGGTCCATAACCTAATGCCTCTCCAAGAACATTTTTTAGATTTGGCAGCTTGGTTTGCGCTGCGCCACTGGTCTTTTTTCCCGATGGCTTTCCACTTTTATTTTGCTTCCCTTTCTGACCCTCCGGAGCAATGTTTTTATCCTCACTTGTCTCACAGTCTTCCTTGCTGACAGCTTCCTCAGAAGCTGTGAGAGCTGCCTCCAACTTAGCAGCAGTGGTGCGCTCAAAAATGCGGCAAATTTCAACAGGATATCGATGCCGAGACATAATTGCGAAACCTTTGTCATCATCCCTATTATTCAAAAGCTAATGTCATCTAGCTGAACCAAAAACTAACTGTAAACTACACAAACTCTCTGGGTGACTGCTTAACAGTAAACACTACACAAGGAAACAATTGAGGGTAACACAAACCGAATACAAAACAGTCTTAATCTTTTTCCATTTCTATTCAGTAAAAAAATACAGGGTGTACGTGCAACTGATAACCAGCAATACAAAACCAACCTGTGAGACCGAAGCAACGTCAACACCATGAACTCGGAATCTGCTAAAATAATGTTTCCTTGTGCGTATAGCTCCAAGATCACATAATGAGCATTAGCACCAAGTCCAAACTGGAAAAGAATGATCTGAAGAAGGAAAAAAAGAGAAAAATTCATAAGAAAGTTACAGGTAAACCATGAGGATACAATGTGATGACATATATGAGAGCATATACGTGAGATCTTAATAGTATCCTACCCGATCATATCCAAGCTGCCTCACATCCTCGAGCCTTCTTGTACGGATGTGCTTCCTCAATTTAAGAGTAAACCCTGAAGGAGTAACACTTTTATCCCTATAAAAATAAAAAAGAAACTGCCTTTCAACAGACTAGCAATAACCATCAACTACAACAATCCAAATATAAGAAGTTTTCCACCCAATCTATTTCCAGTTATCCAAACTAAGCACAAAAAACAATCACAGAGCCAGGGAAGCCCTACAGTTAACTGCCTTACCGGATGTATTGAGTGGTGTGTAGCCTAACTCCACTTTCCATCAACAACAAAACCTTCTCGCTCTCCCCAGACTCGGTAATTCCACTACTATTCATAAGCTTGAACATATAAGTCTGCACATAAATTAGTCCATAAGAAAACCGCTTCAAATGGAAATCACTTGTCTTCCGTTTGACTTAACGTTTCCTCGAAACTACGACTGCAGAAGCGTACGATCGGAGGCAGTTAAAAGGCGAACCTTGGGAGTGATATCGTAGACATTCGCGCAACGCATGCCGATGAGTTTTCTCAGACACTTGACTTCAGCGGCCACATCGGCCGTGTTCATACGGACCTTCACCATTGTTGACCGGCGCTAGGTTTTCCGGAGCTCGGCGCTGGCTGGGGAAAATGAAAGTAGGACCGACTCGAAAAAGCCGAAAGATGGACGAAGCTGAAATTGAAAATTGGGAGAACAACAGGGACTCGAATGCAATTATTATAATTTGCGGAGGCTTGAATCCTCCTCTGAAAATTAAATAACAAATACTTTCAATAATTCGCGAACATAATCGGTCAAAGCTCGATCCAATTTCAATACATCCCGAATATAATTGGTCAAAACTCGATACATTTTCAATACATTCGCCGAACATAATCGGTCAAAACTCGATCCATTTTCAACACATTCGTGAACATAATCGATCCATTTTCAATACATTCGCGAACATAATCGGTCAAAATTAGCGCAAAAAGAAAGATTATTATTACTAGGAAGTTTATTGAGGAAATAATTACAATACAGTTCATCCATGTTCATAGTTCATCCATGTTCATGTACAAAAGCCATCATCAAAGGCCTAATTAGGATACCAAGCTGATGAGTATTTTCTCAGTCATGTCTTGATATGGACATAACTTCTATGGACTAAACTCACTTTCATTTATCTATTTGAGACCCCTGTCATCATCATCAGATCTTACAAGAAAGGAGCTGAAGAAACTTCTGGCTTAGGCGCGGAGTTTGTCGTGCACTGACTGATATGGCGATTTGGCGTCTTTGTGAGGGTGGCCTTTATGCATCAACTCAAGTCGAAACCAGCTTGAGCATTAATGGCGTAGAACAGCTTTTTTTCCAGCTGCTCTTTGCTGCAATGAGAAAAGGATTGACCAGTCAGTGGGAATTATAGGAGTTTATTACAAAGCTTTAGGTAACATATGTGCATGGGATATTAAAAGATGAAGGATATACATAAACAAACCGACAAATTAAAAATACCTTCTATACGGCGGAAGCTTAAGAAGATTCATGCAGGTGGCAGAAGTCGGTAACCGTGAAAGAGCGTCCTCAGAAGCTTCACCACCAGCCCTGTCAAAGCAGAGGTTGGTCATTACACTTATCATTGAATTTTGTAACAATCAATACAGCTTTTGATAATAGAGAGTAATGAGCTAAGCTACCGCTGAATGCAAAACCATGGCTCCAAATGTTTGAACCCCAAAAGAGGTCCACGGGAGCACCCAGTGACAAACCTGTATAAATTCATCACAGGCCATCAATTATTACACAAAGAAGGCCAAAATAAACAATGCACCGCCATACTGCCATGTAGCAATTTAAGATTCTTACTTTAGGAAGTTCATTTGATTCTCCAAAGAAAAGCCTTTAAGAACTTCCCAGAACATTTCAATGACGTAATGTTCCTGCCAAGAAAATTTTATGCAAATATTACTAACAGTTTCATAATCCAAAGGGGCTAGACACCCTCAAACGCTGAGTCGGTTCACAAACTTTATTCACTCTCAGCAGAAAATACTGCAAAAAATACTAATGCTATTCTGGGACCAACTGGCTACCAATACAAATGCAGATTCAAAAACAGTGTCACTACTAATACAGACAGATACAACTTTCCCGGAAACAGATGAAGGTGGAGCTCCCAGAAAGGCATATACAGATAAAAATGCTTACTTTTTGATAGCCGCCGGCGTAATTCGTATGAGCTCGTAGATCATCAATATCTAAGCCATCTATCGAACCAGAAATCAAAAGCTGACAAGAAAAGTAACTAGTTAGATTAGAGCACTGAGAAGGAGGGCACCTATGTTTTCTTGTAGATTATCTGTAGTTTATTATGTGAATAAATCTTGCAATACGCGAAGGACTGACAAGATTAAAAATTTATGTTTGACAATAATTGGGTTTTCCTTAATTATTTGTAGTCGACCACATGATATTATATTCTATGGTTCAAGTATCACTTATATGGCATGCTAAACTGAATACCTGAAGTTCATGCTCATTGAACATATCTATCCATTCTTTCGGTATAAGTTGCTGAAAGCCCCGCAAAAAATGGGAACTTTGTTGGCGAATCTGAAATCAAAGCATTTTCGTACGTCACAATTGTGTACACAGAAACTCACATAAGAAAATACGACCATGCAGATATTTGTGCCTTTCACCTGAAAGTTCAACCTATGGTTTGCCACGAAATGAATGAAGGATATGACATTTTCATTAGTGACACGCTTGTTCTTTCCGTCTGGCAACAGCTCCTCTTCTGTTTGCTCTCCATATTCATTATTTACAATAACAAAGTAGAGTTCCAGTTCAGATATATCCCCCTTATAGTGCTGCAGAAAGAAATAACATCAAATTTCTTGAAAAATAAGGGACTAGTAGAGACATCACTTAGATACCAAGAAGATAACAGTTGGGGAATGGGGATCAGCATTGCCAATTAAACATAAGTTTTACCAACATTGAAAATCACCTAAATTACTTGTTTTTTAAATCTTTTTTTGGGGGAGTTTTCTTTTATTAGGATTATTTAAAACAATCAAAGTATCTATATTCTTATATTCTTTCATCAGGAAAGCTTCAACAATTGCTTATAAAAGAAATAGGGAAATGGAAAGAGACAAAAGAAAGAAATAAAACTTTGAATATACAGGATTACGGGTCAAGCATAGTTCAAGGAATCAATTCACATATGCAACGACGTTATAAAAACTGTCAAGGCAGAAATACTGTTTAGATGTCTAGATCAATTGTTAACACTATAGAGAAAGCATTCATTACAACAAGGAGTGATCAGAGCCTTACAAAAATACCTTTAAGAAGATAAGGTGACGGTATAATTCTGGATCCAAGGATGGCAAGTCATTTAAATAGTTGTACCTAAGAACGGAGAATTCAAAATTCAGTACACTGGCATGTAATAGAAAGATAAACCGCAGAGCATTTAAGAAGAAAACCAAAGCGTGCAACATTGAATGCAGCATAGACAGTTGACATCAAAATCAAATCGAGAGAAGACTGGAAAATTAAGGTTTCATATTAGAATAGTCACTCAATTGCATTTGAGCCATTTCTGGGGTGAAAGCGATTTAGAAAACTTAATTACCCTTGTCTGAATAATATGAAAATTCAGCCCGAGTTGATGACTTAGTTTAGGTGAAAACCCATTGATAAGCACAGTGTGTATATTGTATCAAACACACTAAGAAGAACTTGACAGATAATTTTACTCCTAGATACTGACTAAGATGCACGGAAACACCTGGAGGTTGCTTTTCCAGTGAGAAACTCCAGAAACTTGGTGAAACGTCAAACGTCTATTTAGCTGCTTAAAATTCTAGATTATGTATTGTAGAACCCTTACTATTCTGATATGTGGTCGTTTACATAAAAGATTTATCATATTCGTATCCAAATTTTGATCATTATGTTACTATATACAATATGTTCAGAAACCATTATCCAGATATGAGTTATACTTGGGTAAGATAAACACAAATATATTATTCACTATCTAAAATATACATGTTCTAAATGATTATTTATGAAATTCCTCAAATGACAGCTAAAATAATAGTATTTTATGGCAATTTGTAGTTGATTCTAGCTGTACATGTTTCCTGCATCCATGTAACATAGGAAACCGTGTCAATTAAGTAGCAAAATAAACCGACGAGCAAGTAGAAGTGCGTAACAGAAAAAATTGAGAGGAAAGCTTGAGACAATTTCAACTCTAATTCTCAAATCTTACTTTTGCTTCAATTTACTTAAGAAGAACGTAGCAAAAGGCACGTCAACCAAAATGCCTTCAAACATAGCCTGCAAAATAAATATGGCAGACCTTGAGATTTCTAGGTAGAAAATGGTTCGTCATAGCGGAACAAATATCGCACGAGGTGAGTGACTGTGGTAGCCAATATAGACCATGAAGTTTCCAAATTTTATTGCAATGTGATAGTTTGTATGTTGATTCATTTAAAAGTACACAAGGAACCCACTATTTACTAGAAACAGACAAAATGAATCAATTACTTGATTTGTGAGAGCTGTACAGACGACACAAAAATAGACATTACAACAAACCTTAGCGAGAATGGTACCAAGGAAATGAAAATACTGCAGGTGTTGTTCATGTACCATCCCTGATGCAGGGTTAGGATAAAGTAGGTGATCAGAAGTTTCCTGAAAGAGTCAAAAGAACTTATTAAACACAAAGCAAGAGTAACAACACTTTGATAGATACACTTCATACCACATGCACCAAGTAATTAAGAATTGGGATCAAATTTGGACTTGAACAAAATTACATACATTCAAATGAGAACTATCACATACGTGATTGTTTTATACTTCAAATAACTAGAGGAAATCAGGTATTGATAACTTCCAAGTGCAGTTACCGCTCACATTGTGAAACATACTTCAAAATTTTCTACCTGATTTAGGGTTTGCTCTATTAATATCAATGTTTACTATTTATAATTTCAGTACAATTCAGGACTTCTATACCACCATTAATGACTCGATTCAGGTCTGTTCAATAAATTTGGGTCCTTTTCGCTTCATTTGATTTCTACTGAAAAGAACACATCTGTACTCTGAATGAAAGAGTTGAGTTTTTTCAAAATCATTTCTCTACTAATACACATAAATATAGATATGACACAACAACTTACGAGATATGAAATTAGGGTTCCACAAAACATTAGGGGAGATGCATGCTTGTAAATGCGAAAAATCCTCAAAATTGCCATAAACGATTATACTGGAATTTTCCGATTAACGATGCCAGCACGAGAAACAAATACATACACATCTATTTATGTATGCAGATAACCTATACATCATGTAGCATACTGGAGACTCATGTTTACTAAGATACGAACAACAGGCACCAGAGAGTGAGATAGTTCAATTTGACAACCTTAAACAAACCATATTGGACGTCAAATGCAGCCCTAGTGATTTTTTCCATGAAATCCTTAAAAATACCACCACCATCTATACCAGCCTCTTCAACGCCAAGTTCATTGACGTATGATACACGCATCTGTAAGTAGAGTAAAAATCAGAAATAAATATAAATAACATACTATATCCCAGCCTGTGGTGGACTCTATCAAGTATAATTACTAAATTCTAAAGCAGAACATTGAGAAAACAAGGACATTACCGGCCCCCGCAGATCTTCCTCAGTTAACGAACTTAATTGATTATAGCCATCTTCGAGAATCTGATTTCTCCGGATCCTGAAACGTTTCCTAACAAAGACACCATGGGAATCGGTTCTCTTCCTTCCTGCAGCTAATTGTGACTGTAACAAAACAGACAATCCGTAAATGGAATTCCCTTTAGGTTTTAAGTTGTGCACTTGTATCATCGAAATACTTATTAGTAAGCTGTGTGTATCAAAGATAGGGAAAGAAAAAGATAAGGAGAACAAGAACCAAAAAACATAATTGAGCTATTGGCAAGTAGGAAACACTTTTGATGCACCAAAACTAAATCTTCTGCTTACAGTGAATATTTTGACTCGGCTCGTAAATGGAACAAGAAATGGGGCTTGTTTCAATATCTCAGCAGCTCTGGTACTTTCAATTACAGCCTGAAATAAGATTGTTTCAGAAAAAGCTAGCCATGAAATATAGAAATAAAGTGTTTATAAAATATATCATACTTGAGAAATGAAAAGTTCATTAACACAATCAGCATGGAAGTCGCTTGGTACTGTAAATTGCCGTCGGTTATTCCAGTCTTGCAACTGTACAATTTACACAGCAGAAATAGAAAATTTAATGCAATGATTCCAGCTATTAGTTAGATGACTGAGCCAGCTAGGAATATAAACTAATTAAATTATAACAGAAAAGTACTGAACACAAAGCTTGCAAACAAGCATACTTGCATACCTGTGACAGTAGCCCAGCTGCTATGATGCCAACCTTGTGCTGACTCACCTCTAGAGGATTCTTCCAATTGGATGCAGAAGCAGAAGGTTTCGCAAAATTTGTTGTTGTTGGACTGATCCACAATAGATGCCACAGTGTCTGGAGAGAAGAATAATAATTGAACAAATAATAACACAAAAGTACCCTGATAAAAGATATGCTGTAATAAGTTTAGGAACCGTCAGACTGAAAAAAAATAGCATTGATGAATAATGCTACCTGTTTCAGGATAATGATCAAGTGTTTAATATCCTTGAGGGATAGTGGCTTTTCTTGTTCATAGAATTCCTCATTATCAATGATAGTAAGCATGTGCCTGACCAAACAGTGTCCAGCACATTTAAACTCAGCAAGGCTTGTGCGCACCGAGAATCAACAGAGTAAATGTGGAAAAACAGGCATGTAAACAACAGCCTTACTTATAAACAGGACAGAAAACGGCAAGAGGTAACAACCAACCAGGTCCATCGCAAAAAAGGTTGGTGGGTCCAGATATAGATGATTTTTTCTGATTTCCATAGCACCACTTCATATATTTCCAAAGAACAGGCACGAGATCAGTTCTATAAGCCAACACAGTCATTGTAAGCTCCATCGGAAAAGTCTCAAATATCACGCATAAAAATGAACAGGCCGTGGCGATAGCCTCTGTCTCCTTAACACTTGGTCCATCTCCAACATTTGGAGATATACCACTGAATAGGACATTGATCTATTCAAGAAAATGTTGACATGAGAAACAACAGGAATGCAGCTAACAATTTGACAAGGTAAGCATGTAAAAGACAAACCAGTTGCATGAGAAATGGAGGATCAATGGCTTTAGATATTTGTCGCCGCAAATCCTTATGAAGACTCTTTGCAGGGGCAACATAGTCTTCTTCCATTTCATCTTCATCCATGGGTGAACCTGACGCATACAATTTAGCATGAACAATACAGTGACCATGCCTAGTTGACTGTCTCAAAATGACTTGAACTGATAAGCTTATTAGCGAATACATAACTGATTAAGAGTACATTTAACACCTCATATGTTTCTAGAATCAATTCAAAGGATTTCTTAGACTGAGTTGACAATAAGCTTGAAGTCTCTTACACCCACATCATCAATTTATGTCGATATCCAGATACCTATACCATTTTGCTAGCATCCATCCATAGGGAATCATGTGAAAATACAACAATACTCTTGAAAGAAAAAAATGAACCATGAAGGTATTCAGTTCTATCATAACATGTCAATGGAAGAAGCCAGGCAAGAAGTGAAAGACAACTTAAAGCAAAACTGCAGGGGAAAGAGACAGTACGTACTTTCCTTCTGGTCATTCAACATGAAGGGAGGAAGCTCCTTTAACAAGTAAGTTGCAACCGTAACGAATTGTATTGCCTGGTAAATAAAAGTATAAAATATGATTTTCATGGTTATGGAGCATGATTCCAAAATCAATAAATCATTGCGCGTAAGATGAAACCGATCCCTCAACGATAAAAGATACTCGGCCTTTAAATTTAGTTCCTTACCAACTCAAAAGAACATTCATTACTGGATAAAGCAGATGGAGCAATTTCCAGTATATTCCCCAAAAGACATGCATAGCCGGGGAGCTCTGGTGCTATATCAACTGGTATTGCATCATAATGATTTTGTATATACTGTGTCATCTGATGAATAAAGTGATGACTCAGCCTATTTGCGGCAAATACCTGTTTCACAGTAAATTGCCTTTATTAATAAGTCATGAGTTGGGACATTGATCAGAAAAAATTCAGTCTAGTAGAAGTGTACAAAGAGAAGAATCATGGTTCGTCACTATTTCAGAACAAGGAAAACAATTTAATACATTGGTAAACATGACGTCCACAATCAGAGACCCGTTAAGATAAACATTGTGTTATTCAGAAGCCACTCTTGTAATATGCACTAGCATGGGTGACCTCTTAGGAATGGCTTCAATGCCGTGGGTTTACTTTCATGTTTCTACAGTTAAGGAACCATCAGAAAGAAGAGCAGTGCATGCACAGAATCATACTTAAGTTCCTATATCTTGGATGCATTATTATCTACAACTGAAGACTACATGACAAAATAATTTGCATCTTTTTATCATTAATAGAGAACGTAAAAAGTGACATGTAGTAATCAGTATTCACAGTACCGCTCTTAAGTGCGAGAATAGTTGCCACACAGAAGGAATAGTTAAGATTTGGGATGTAAAACACTGCCATGGATCGTCACTGATACAATTGCATGGCGCCTGACCATTGTGAGACGCGAAAACAAAAAGCAGCTGTTCTAGTGAAGATATTTCACCAATACAACCACTTGCACTTAAAAATTCCTGTAGAAGAAATTGTAAAGTCATAAGTTCAAAGAACATGATTACATTGAGATGACACAAAACAACTATAAAGTTCTTCTGTCCCAAGAAATACAAGTTGAGGCCTCATTTCCTTGAGTTATTGAAAAGAGATTCGATATACCCCAAACTACTTACACGTACGGTTAAAAGTGGGTGACGGTGATTACCTTCCCTGCCAGAGTGATCTCTCTGATAAGAGATAGGGTATTCCTTCGCAGAAGATAACCAACTACTTTACACGACCATGGAAGCTTAGGATCTAGCAACATGAGGACTGCCCCAAGTAATATCACCACTGGCATTCCTGAGTTTGTATAAGACATCCCAATTTGATCTTTCAATAGTTCTCTGGTCAAGATACCATTGAAAAGTCATTAATAATAAAAGGTGGAAGCTTTTTACAATGCGAGGAAAGCTAGACACCCAAAAACTCTCAAATCCAAGCAACTGTTACTTTAAATTATTAATGGAATGCTTGTTCCCGATATGAAAATCAAATTATAATAAGATCACTAGTACGTCTGGCAAACAGTTTAAACAGAATACTTTAAGAAAACATACTTATTCTTATAAACAGCTTGGATGCAGGCATATACCAGACGCTTCACTCTGCATTCAGTCAAAGCTTGATTGGATAAGTAGTCCACACCCCCAAAAAGACTCACAATATCTCCTGATGCAAATCGCAATTAATCATGAAAAGGAAGTAAGATACAAATCTTGAAGCAATCAAACAGGTAAATTGGGCATTCCTATGCAACATTCAGAGACCACCTTTCACATGATTAATATAAAATGAACGAGTTAAGCCATAAAAGATAGGGCAGAAAGCCACTATTTGAGTTCGATAAAACCCTAATCTTTTTAACAGATATCACTCTCCTGGCGTATGAAGGTTTCAGCATAAAATTTATATAATCTAAATATGGACGTCCTTGTCTACTTGTAGTTTGGTTTGTATAAAAACAAGTATGTAGCTCCGAAATTTAACACCGTTGTGAGGCAAGGCCAAAAGAAGAAAAAGACGGCCAATAGAAAGAGCTGATTAGACATTGGAACCACCACAGTGTTTAAAGGGCTGTTACACGAACTTCAGCAAGAAAAAAAAACACATTATATAACTCACCATTTGCATATTGACAAAGCAGTCGACATGTCTCGACAAGAACCACAAAGTCGTCATGACTATGTGCATTGCAGAAAAAGAGTAATTGGCGAAGAAAATCAGAATTTGGTCCAAAACAGGGCCTGCAAGTCCAACTAAAAAGTCAAATTCAAGAGATCAACAGAAAAAAGTGAAATGGAAGCACATGGTGATCAAGTCAACAACCTGTTGACATTTTCGCAGTGCTTCCCATATGTTGCAAAGAACTGTTCTCGCACTTCAAAATGTGCTGCTTTCACTACCTTTCGACCCCTGAAGCATCTCTGCAAATACAGGTTCCACAAACATAAGAGTCATAGAGAACTGCCTTATGTAAGCACATTCCAGCAAACAAATGTGATATCCATTTACCAGTCCATGAAAATGACCAAACGAAAAGTTGCACAAGCCGTAAAAACAAATGTCCTTTGAACTAATTATGGCAACACGGGTTTTCAGCACAACATTATACGCATGACGTTTGTTTACCCAGTGCCCTCTATATCCTTCAAAAATAAATACTTAGTTCAATTCAGTTTGTCAATTATTATTATTTTCAGTTTAATTCCATTGAGTTAAAATCAATTCAAGTCAGATTAGTTTCAATTCAGTTGAAATGGACAGGCGTTTTTTCTAAGGACCTATGCATTGAGTTCATATTATCTTATTTGAAGGGCCTTCATCCACAGCACACATGTTCCACGGCATCTTTGGTCTGTACTGTCAGTTTGAAACAAACAAATACAATGACCAGTTAAGTATTTAGTTCATTAAATTTTCAAATTCACTTTCATCATATCTCATTACAACATCCTTTCAGTGTTTCAGTTAATCTGATAACTAACCAACGAACTCAATTTCCACAAGCCGGAAGGCTTCCACATGAATGACAGTTGCTCATCAACTTTTCTTCCCAAACAACAATTAAAAACAATTCCAGCGCCAAAGCTACCCCAGCTGTCTGTTTAGTGTTTATAATCATAATCAAGACATGGCAGTAGAAATCGAATTCCTACACCCACAACTACACCAATAAAGTCCGTACGAATTGCATCAAACTCAAGAAGTCAGCCAGCTAACTTTTACCCCAATTCAATCAAATGCATCCTGCTATTGAACTCAACTGGCACAACAAAATAACAATTTTAAATAAAAATAAAACCTGGATTTTGAGCGCGGATGCGTTCTCCAGCCGTAACCGCATTCTCTTATTACGTTCCTGCCGAGTTTGCTCAATCAGCTTCTTCGAATCCCTCTCCTTTGAGCTCCTCCCGCCCAAGTCCACTCGCTTCCGAGTCGACGGATCACCAGAAAAAAACATTATACTCTTCTTTTCTTCTCCCACACCACAAAAAAAGCCTAACAAATCTCCACCTTCAACTCCAAGCGCAATCTCAATTTACAACCCTAAATCAGCAACCTCAATTTCACCCTCTGCTGTTCAAATCACGAGCCAATGATTGCGAAACCTTGCCGGAAACCGACTCAAATTTGTTGTGGCTCTTCTGGCGTCAATTTACTTATCGATAAGAATACGGTGATGATGCAGATGAATGATGACGGAGCGAGCGAGCGACCTCGATCGATACTCGTCTCTTTGTTTTTGCTTGGGGAAGAAGAGAAGCGTCTCGTGAACCGCAAGTCCGCAACCACGTTGACGGTACGAGTCGTTGTTGGGCCGGTCGGGCCGGGTTGACGGGTCGACATTTGGTATGAATAAAATTGCCGGGTCAGTGTAAGACGTCAGTATATTATATGGGCTTCAGCCCAATAGACTCGCCAAGCCCGAACCCAAGCCCATCTAAGTTTTGCTTTTTCATTTAAATTTTCACTTTTATCATATTTTTAAATTTTGAAAGACGGATAGAAAAGATGATTTACTTCTTATAATTGAATGTGAGCCACTTACAATTGAGAGATCCATAAAAAATTAGTGCACATCTAAATGTAATCATTCTTAAAAGGAATCCATCCGCTAAAGCCAATAGAAAGCTCTGCCGGCGGCTTCAAACTCCTGGCCTCAGCCCACCTCGCTGCCACAATCCTGATCAGTTGATCTGCTTGTGCTTAAAATATCTTAATTATTTCATGATAAAAGACACAAACAAAAGACCGCTGGCTGAACAATCATCCCGCACTTAGTGTTCTTCTTCTCATCTATTCTCCTAGCTGCCTCCCCTAACTCTAGTCTTACCGTATGAAGCCCTGAGAAAGGCGTCGTTATCGCTGTGGTCCAAATATCACTCCTCCCTGCTCCTTGATCTCTTCCCTAATAACTTTTACGACTAACCCAGTAAGCCTGCTTAAAATAAAATAAATTTATACAAACTTTTTGAATGTCGTTTTCCAACTTATTTTCATGTTTATTTTCTTTCCTCTAAAATTCTCAAAACACAAATGCGAAAAATTATATTTTTCAAGGTATGTTCTATTAAAAGTTGGAACTGAAATGAATAATTAGATTAAACGTAGCGTATTAATTCATATTTGACTGAATGGAATGATTGAACTAACTTTTGAATTTCGAGATAAGAAGGCATCAATGGACAATAGTTTATACCAAGGAAACCCTAATCTACAACTTAAAAGTGCGAAAATGGAGGGCTTCAAAGTTGGTATCTTCCATTATAAAAATATAATTCAAGACTACTTGTAATCACATTACTCCTCGCTTTCACGACCGGCCTGCCAAACAATGATTAAAAAATGATTATTCCATGATATGATATAAAACACATGGATACCTATCTTTTCTATCAGGACGTGGTCTAGTGGCATAATGACTGTCAAACAGTTCAACGATTATAATTCGATTCTTAATGAGTCAAAATGTTGTATATAAATGGATGTGACTGCTGCCAGTTTAGGTACCAATCAGAGCTGAATTCATTCGGCACAGTTGCCGATGGCGCCGTGGCAAGGGTTTGGCTACACGGGCGGCGTGGAGATCGAGGAGTATAACCCAAGTACTCATCCACTCATTCATCCTTCATCGGTGGCTCATAATCAGTCTAGCCGCGGCTTTGTTGAAATTTATAGCACATCATATGTGCAGCCTCGCCCTCAATTCCATCCTCAGCCTCGAGTTCCTCCTTCCACATTTGGCCCGCAGACTGATCAGGCCCAGCCCCCGCCCGGCGGTCCTAACCATGTAATCGACAGCGATCAGGCGGCCAAGTTATACGGAGGGCTTTTGATGACGGAATATTACCCGAATCCAACCACCAAAATCGTCCGAAAGGCGGCCTACTATTAAACTTGCCCTGATGACTTATTTTCCAATGCGTTGATCCACAGCTAGCCGTTGTAGAAATGCTCTAGCTAGCACAATAATTTAATCAAGTACTGTAACACGTTTAGAATCAGATCAATTCAAAATACAATCGGTTACGTTGATAATCATACACAGAAAATTTAGATTTGGCTCGTATTCAAATTTCAATTTCTCAAATATTCCCTTGGAGCGACTCATCCCACGATCCAGCAAGCAAGCTATGAACATTATAATGTGCTAACTATCACAAACACTGCCGAATCAACTACATAGGAGCACGAAGAATTCCCTGATTTCGATCACGAAGGAAACTCTCAATCAGCTCTGGAACTCTCTCCATCAGCATGCCGATGACAACTTCACCGGCCAGCCTTCAATCAAATCTCAAGCCTAGCGTAGACAGTGCACAAGTCACACTAGCTTCCTCAATCCTTTATCACACTAGGGAATGAACTCACAACTCTAAGAATTGATATCAAGATCGTCAAATCTTGTTTCGTGCCCTAAGATCCAAATCTGGAAATCAGCTTAAGTTGTTCTATTTTTGCTGAAACGACTTCGTTTCTTTTTTAAAAAATTAAGAGAGAGCGATGCTGTCAGGACCCATTTCATAAAAATTTAACGAGACGTGGTATTTGAGAAAACAAAGGGCAAATCTAAATTTTGTTACCGAATCGCTTCGGGAATCTGTGGCGAGGAATCGCTTCAGGAGAGATTTAGGGTTTCGATAGGGTGATGGAAAGGTACAGAGGCGGCGGAGGAGGAAGCAGGAGTAACGGTAGTAGGTCGATCTCGCCGCGGCGTCGCCGGAGGGGGCCGTCGAAATTCTCGGACGGGCCGCCGGGGAGTGAGTACGGGAGTAGTGAGCGAGGGGAGGTTAAGGTTAGGAAAACGGGGTTTTCGGATGGTCCGAGTGGTGGAAGCGAGCGCCCGCGGGGGTTTGGTAGCGCTAGTAGTAGGGATGGGGGTGGGAGGGGCGGAGGAGGGAGAGGGGTGAGAGGAGATGGAGGGAATCGTGAGGTGCCGTTTGGAGGAGAAATGCGACGGTCGTTTGAGGGGACGGTTAGGGATTATCCTGAAGGGGGAGGTGGTGATTGGAATGGGAGTACTTTTGAAGTTTCGATGGTAATGGATCGGGGAGGGGAGAGTCGTGAGTTTCGGAGTTCGCGTTGGGATTATGATGGTGGTAGGGAGTTGGGGCAAAGGGGAAATGGTGGTGCGAGAGGTAATTGTGAGGGGCCCGGTGAAAGGAACCACCAAGGGGGATTTGGTAACCCGCAGGATGATCAGTTTGGTGATGAGCGATTTCTGGCGCAGGGAGATGGTGGAAGATTTGAAGTTCCTCTTTCAGGCGCTGCAGGAGGGAGCCGTGGTTCATTGCATGGGGGCTCCCAGCTAGAAGGAGATGGTGGACAACGATTCAATTGTAATATTGAGGTTCCCCTTTCAGCTTCTGGTGGAGGTGATCAAAGGCATTCCTTTTTGAACCCCATTCGTAACCATTCAGGAGGTGTTGGGGGGTTTCAGCAACCTAGAGATGGAGATCCTTGGCTAGGGGGTAGTTATGAAGTTCCTCTGTCGAAACCTGTTGGAGGAGAGCGGAGTCATGCTTTTGACAGTCCGCCTAACCATCCAGGATTTCGCCGTGCAGCAGATGTGGGGTTTCGGCCTCCAATAGATGGTGCAGCTCACCCTGGTCCCAGCTTTGAAGCTCCTTTTTCTGGTCAGAAAAGAGCATTCCCATTTATTAGCAGTGATAACTCTCCAGGTAGAAGTCCTAGTGGGGTGTGCAATTGCTTTACTTTATGCCTAGTATTGTGTGTATGAGGGTTTGTGGTAACTTTTCATTTTTGCGTGTGGTAATCGTGTGCATTTGTTGGTGGAAATATAGTGGTCAAGCTCAAATCATGTTTATCTATTTGCAGAACCATCTGATCACACCAGGGCTGTGAAGCTCTTTATTGGATCAGTTCCGAGGACAATCACTGTAGATGATGTGAGTTGTTTTACACTGTCTTTGCGTATTACACTTAAATACCTTTTTTTATATGTGATTACGGCCACATTCTATTGTGTCTCATTGTATTACCAATGGGGTTTCGTTTCATTTTTTATCTATTGGGAGGAGGATAATGTTCCGTGCTCACATTTTCCGACTTTCTACTATGTATCTTTCATCCTTACATAATATGAATGGCATGTATATTTTTAATGCATACTATCTTTGGCAGGTTCGCCCCTTATTTGAGGAACATGGAAATGTGTTAGACGTGGCATTAATTAAAGACAAGATCACAGGACAACAACAAGGTATGCCCCCCTGCTTACGTATATATTTATTGCTTTCTATGCCCACTCCCTCTCAGGTTGTCAGATATGGTGATAAAAGCCATTGAACCTCATTATCATCGCGCATTGTATTAATCAATGAGTTAAGTTATAGTTTTTTTCCAATGCACCTTTTGAGTTTGCTTCACCAAAATTGTAGAAGGAACGGCTCTCTGTGTATGCTAGTGGCCTGCTGCAGTGAAGGCATTACCAGCTAGCTATTCGTTATGGGATTGCCTGTTCCTTATGTAGCTTCTTAGTGTTAGGATAGAACTGCTATTCAACTCCTTACTGAAACTTGCATTCCCTTGGATTTGTTGCTAGATTTCTTAATAACATATAAATTAGCAGATCCCAGAATTCGTATGAGTGCCTGGTACATCAGTTGGACAAATCCTAATTTTATTAATGAATAGTTTAAGTCTGCTTTTACGGAAGATGATGTAAATATGATTAGGTGTGATTTTACTTGTATGTTGAAAGACCACCTATACATTTAATGATGATGCTTGTGGACCCTTATTTGCATCAACTTCAGCCTCAGAAATTCAATATGATTGGTAATGTATGCATTTATATTTTACCAACATTGTGATAGGCATTGTCTGGTTCTGTTATCTGTATGCAACGATCTTCTTAAACATATTCGAATGTTCATTTGTATTGTCATATGCTGTTTTAAGATTTTGAGTAATTCAGTGGCATTCTTCTCGTCAGTATTACAAAGTTGAATGAGATATTTTGGGTATAAAGTTCGCCGGATGTGTATGGATGTTTTAGCGGTGAAATACATTAGTGATTTCACCCACAGGTTATCTTAGGCTTTCACCAGCTTCTATCCTTCAAAAAGGACCCATTTTTATATGCATGTTATGTCCTCCGGATGCCTTTTTAGGCATGCATTGAATACTGTGAGATGGAGAACAAACTTTAGGTTTTCAGAATGTTTATATTTTGCTACCATATATGTTAATGATGGCTGGAATATACTTAGTTATACTTTGTTACTCACTCGCACCTCCCATTTCTTTATCTTGTTTGCCGTTTTTATGGTTTCAGTGTTCTCATGTTTTGTTAATCACTCACTTGCACTTTTGGAATTTCCTCACCGTTTTGTATCTCGTCATGCTCTATACAGCCTACAATATATTCAGTTATTTTGTTAGCCTCTGGAGTGTGTTATACTCTTTTGTCTTATGACTACATGCCGGATCTTATTGGGCATAGACCGATCAATAGGCTTACTGCCCATCGTAATTGACAAGGCCTGCAAGCCTCCTGCTAATTAACAGGGCTTGTCAGGGTATTACATGTATTAATATAAGTAATAAATACAGAATTCTGATTCATGAGAAAGCCGAGTTCGTCAAATCAGTAGATCGATGATGACATGCGTTTTATTGACTTTTCATGGAGCTGTGAGGAGTAGTTGGGCAGCTAATGCAGTAAATTCGCCAGATCATTTGGCCAGAATGGCACATTAGATTTTGTTTCGTAGGTGTGTCATATTTTCCTCTATCTTGGGAGGATGTACCTTTCAGTTCTCATCTGTCTGTGTTGTATAGTGCGAAACATCTGTTTTGTGATGTGCTTGTTGATAGGCAGCAGTTTTGAGTAATGCAGATTCATCACACGGCTACATGGCCACCATTTATCTCACTGTTCTGTATGCATGGTGATTTTGTCTGCCACAGGAGGCGCACACCTAGCAGATTGCAAGTATGGAGAAAAGTTACTACTGACCATAAACTGTGCAGGGTTGAGTGGAATAGTCGTGACTGATGCTAAGCTCAAATGTATAAATCTTCTAACTCACAGCGGTCTGAGATATAGACCAAGGTCCCTCATGAATATGGATCATATGTGTATTTTTGTAGATGTATTTTATTTGCCACACAAGGGATCAAATATAAATGACTTCCAGTTACAGTGTATAAGCCCCTGCAGAGATACAGATTTGGTAATTAGTTTCCGAGGATCATCTTTTTGATCAAGAATCCAAGTGTGTCCATATATGCCTTATTTCAGTTGGTTCATGCTATTCATTATAATGACAAATAGGACGATGGACATGCCTTAATGGTGATTACATCCTTTTGTCAACGAAATCTTCTTGTGCCCTGTGCGCGAAGAAGCTTTTTTATGCAAGGGGTTGAAACATGCTTAGTTGCTTTCTTGGCAGGCTGTGAGGTTTGGGGGATTTCTTGTTTTTGATGGCCATCAAGGCTTGGCTGTAGTTTAGGCAGCCGGGACATGTTGATAGCTTAAGTTAATAGTTCATTGTTTGCTTGGTCAATAATGGGTTGCTTACTGCTCTGATTCTGGAAGGCATACATCAAACAATGCTATAACAGGTTTAGTTGTCAGTGACCATATGGTCAGCACCTTCTTCTTCAATAGATAGTGCCCTATGTGGGCATTGGTAGAGCTCAGTTGGCAGCTAATTGCATTTAGACAACCTGGGGCGGAACTGAGGATGATGCCTGAATATTTGAAAGTTCAGCTTTATAAAAATGTTTTTTCCTTTTTAATGAATTTTTAAGTTTCTTCCTCTTTTCTTACAGTTTTCTGGTGTCTGCATGGGTTGAATCTATATGAAATTGGTTTTCTGATATTTTTCTTCTATGTTTGCTGTGGATGGCTGTTTCTTCATTGGAATTCAATCAAGTGGCACGACATTCTGCAGTTTCATGCCACTTTGCATAATTTTTTTTTCCTTGAAATGTTGATTGATGCTTGGGATGTAAGGATGTAACTGGAATTTTTTCGCATTAGTACACTTTGAATATTTAAATGGTATGGTCGTCAAGCAGTTAGACAGGTGCTTCCAAGTTCAGGCTGCAGTTGACGGGTCAATTGCATTATTAGTAGTGGACTACACTCATTTTAGATCAGTTATTATTTAACTGTAGTTTTGCTCATGGACTCTTGTAGCCTGTTTCAGAATACATCATGAGTTTCACTTTGATATTATCTTGGTGTATCTCTTACATGCTATACTTTGTAAAAAGCAGAGGTAATAGTAATTTAGGAGAAATTCTTCTACTCTGCAGGATGCTGTTTTATAAAGTATGCTACACCAGAAGAAGCTGATTACGCCATTAAAGCTTTGCATAATCGGTATACTTTGCCAGGGGTGAGTTTTTTTTTTTTTTTTAATTCAACTAGTGAGGATGACTATTCTTAGATTGGTTTCATCAACTGCGTCATTTGTTTTCAGGGAGCAGGTCCTATACAAGTGAGGTATGCTGACGGGGAGCGGGAGCGGCTTGGTAACTTTTTTCTGACTTTACCTGTTGAGGTTCTATGAAACTGGCTGTTTCTATGTCACACTGGACTTGTCTTGATAGCTCAGTATGCATAGACATCAGTGTTTCTATGTCAACAATATTTAAATAGTTATCCGTGGAAAGTCGATGTAAGGGTGACTTTGAGGATGGCTATTGTATGTCTTGACCTTTTTTAAAAAAATACAAAAAATGAAATTTTAAGGAAAAACCCCGTTATGTACTATTTCTGAATTTGTACCATTTTGACTGGGGTCCTATATATCACAATAAGTTGATAAAGCTGACAAATGCAGCGAGGATTTTTCTGTTATTTAGTATTCTGATAGGACGAGACTGATATATGACGAAGATAATGCCAAAGGTCGGGTTCACCTCACTTAGAGATGGTTTTTTGCATTTTTATCTGTATTAATGGAAGATGAAACCAATTGTCATTATTTAAATTGGGAGACTCTTGCTCAAAACATGAGCTCAATGATCTGATAGAGGCCCTTGTTTGTGATTAGTTTACTTGTGAATTTGTGTGTGTAAATGCTGCATATATTTGTTACATACATGTCAGTAGACTCAGTACTATGCTTTTATGGATCTGTAAATTGGTATTTGGTGTGTTGTTTTGGTTTTTGAACTCCACAAATGTCCAGATACCGAGAAACATGTAATTTTATGTATGACTATTTGGCTTGATGTGGCATAAACTTGTTATGATCCTTATCTTTCTGTGTCACATTTTGTTCATCATTATAGGCCTAGCTCTAGTTGAGCATAAATTATTTGTTGGGTCGCTAACCAAACAAGCAACTCTGAAGGAAGTTGAGGAGGTACATTAATTTCTTTATGATTGGTTAATTATTTTTTAACATTTTCTCATGAGGCACATATTCAAGTTGACACCATATAAGTTCCCTTTGTTGTCAGCAATTCTGAAACTTATTCATCTTCCCTTGCATCGAATTTCAGATATTTCTTCCCTATGGTCAAATTGAGGATGTGTATCTCTTGCATCCTAATCGAGGTGTGTGACTTTAAGATATTATCTTGCATGCGATCATCCCGCTGTTAAGCAGAGGGACTTCATCGTGCTCCTTTTTCATAATTTCAGACCAGCAAAAGATATCTTATTTGCTTTTTATTTTGAAAATCTCTACGTCTTCCATTTTAAAACATGGACGATCATGTAAGTTTTTGAATGGAGCTCTACAGGCTGAATTCATTTAAATCAGTTGGGATCTAGATTTTATTCTTTTTGTCAGACCTGCATCGAACAAGAACATATGGAACTAGTTTGCTATATTAAAAAGTAATTTATGAACTTGACTACTGGTCACTAACTTAGTGCCCAAGTTATGAACCGGAGTGCGTAATGCTAGTTGATATTTGATAAACATTTATAGTTTTAATATTTAAGTTACAGGTATGGTTCATCTCTTTACCATTCTCGCTTATTTGCTACTTATCTTTAGTTTCTGATAAATTATGATTCAGGATCTGGGTTTGTCAAATTCGCTCGAAGAGATATGGCTATGGCTGCTATTAATGCTCTTAATGGTAGATACACAATGAGGGTAAGATTTCTATTTTACAGTACTTAAAATGTCTGCATCTTATATAAAAGCTGTGGAGTGCCTTATATGGTCAATTGGTCAGGGTTGTGATCAGCCATTAATAGTCCGATTTGCTCAGCCGAAGAGGCAAAGATTTGGAGATCCTAGGTAATACTATTTTGAATGCATTACTGTTTGTATCTATCTTGCTCATGTATAGTTTGTTTTAGCTCATATTGGTGCATAGGGTTTAGCTTCTTTGCAAATATCTTTGATATCCTCATTGTTTGTTTGAAACTTTTGCAGACCAACATCTAATTTGAATGACACTTTGTCTGGTAATGTCCCGCCTAATTCTTGGAACCCTATGAGCCAGCAGAACCCAGGGCCCTCTCCAACTTTTGGAGCTCCAAGTTTCCCCAACCAGACTCATGTAAGCAAGCCAACATGATTTTTCTTTTTACAACTATCATATTTTCAAATGTTTGCTATTGAACGTGGGTAAATTGCAGAGTCAATTAGGAGATACTTCTATGGTTGGGTCAGTTCCTTCTTCCACGCCAGTTCAGGTTTGTACAAACTGTATTCTGATATGACCATTTTATTTAACAGATGTCTTAATCTTCTTGCCTGAATTCAGCTGCAGAACTTTAACAACCAGTCTTCATCAGTGATTACATCTATCAGTCAGCATATGTCACCATCACCAAGGCCTCCAGATTTGTCCCAGCAATTTCAACCTTCCCAACAACCTCGCTCTCAAACTGTAGCTCCTGAGTTACAGAACCCACCTTCCTTTCCATCACAGCAACCACCCAGTACTTTACCAGTGCCTCATTTGTCTACCCAAATGTCATTTAGCCAAGCAGCGCCATGGCAGCAGTCTTTACCAGGTGCTCCTGGGCAATTAGCTGCTCCAAAACCTCAGGCTCTGCAGAATGCCAATTTACAGCATACGGCAGTGACTAATAATCACCAACCATATAATCCATCTGGCTTGGCTATTCAACAGAGTCTGACCCCATTTCAGCAACAATCTCAGTCCTTGCAGCAGCCATCCTCTCAGCTGGCTGAGCTAGTGTCGAAACAAACTCAAGCTTTGCAGGCAAGCTATCAGTCGTCTAAGCAGGCATTTTCACAGCTTCAGCAACAGCTGCAGATGATGCAGCCAGCAAATCAGAGCCTTGCCTCTAATCCCCATCCGAATAACCAGCAGGTATTTTCAGATATGATTACTTATGATCACATACTGGCTATAAAGTGGTAGTTGTCCATGTTGTTATAACTTCACTGATGATCCCATTATTAATTGGATTTTTCAGACACAGTGGTCCACGTTAGGATCGCAGACAGCGGCCAGCACTTGTGCCACTGCATCTGTTGCTGATGTTTCGTCGGGAGCCGCGTCTGGTGTACCTGTTACACAAAGCACAACACCTGAAACATGCTGCTGGACAGAGCATTTATCGCCCGATGGATACAAATACTACTACAACAGTAACACTGGGGAAAGCAGGGTATGAGTATGACTAACCTTCATCTTTGGTATTCAAGTTAAGCGACTTGTTTTTTCATTTTTAAATGTCTTTCAGTGGGAAAAACCAGAGGAGTTGAAGTTGCACGAAGAGAAACAAAAGAAAGAGAACGCATCTGTTCAACAGCCTTTTGTTCAACCGCTTTCATCATTACAACAACCTCCGAAGCTGTCAGTTCAGCAGCCTTACAATCAAGGTCGTCTGTCTGCTCAGCAAGCTCCTCAGGGACAGCCCCAAAACATGTTTAGGCCACAGCCGAACTACCAGCAGCAATCACATTCCATGTACCAGCAGCAGTTGCAGACTAATTACCAGCAGCCATTACAAGTGCAGTCACAGACGAACTACCAGAAGCCATCACAACTGTTGTCACAGACGAGCAACCCGCAGCCACTGCAGCAGCAGTCTCAGGCGAGCTTTCCGCAACCAAAGCAGCCCTTTCCACCAGTTGTAAGTAATCTAATCTTACCTGCAATTTGCAAGGCATTGTTTTATGCTCTTTTCGGTTGACAAAATGTATATTTGTATTGTCAGGCTTCTGGAACAATGGACCAGCAAAATTTTCAGGTATGCTATTCATAACCAGTGTCACTGAAGTTTGCTAGCTAGTTCACGAGCATCCTAATCTTTGCATGCTGAATTTATGTGCTTCAGCCTGGCTGTCTAGCCAGTGAGGGGCAATGTATTTTTTTTTTTTTTTTGGGTCCATTTTTTTTGTTTTGTTTTTCCATCAAATTATAACAATGAATTTTGCCATGCTGTGGGAAACATTTAATGGGCGTTTAGGAGGTACACTTAGAGATATGATAACTATGTTTCATATAGAGTATAAGATGGATTCAGGGCACTTATTTATATCAAATTTCTCATGTGTTAACTGATTGCTTCATTTTTAGTTGTGTGGGCATTTACCATATCATTCTGCATCTGTTGTTTTTGCAGGGATATGCCTATAAACAAGAACAGGTAGCAGCAGCTGCTAATGATCCCGGGTATTTTGAACAGGTAGCAGCAGCAGCTGTTGTTATTTTAAAAGATGAACATATTCGCTTACTCCTTATTCAGTCTCTTATGCATGTATGTTTTATGTATGTATGTTATATATATTTGTTGAAGCAGGGGGCTCCAGCCATTCAGGACTGGGATCCAAAAAAGGCTGCTGCTTCAGATCCATCCTTAAATGGTAGATAGCCTTGCAAAGGTATGCCTGCGATTCCACAACTTTAATGTTTTCATTTCCCATAACTGTACTCTTTGTTTCTCGTCATTCCTTGCATATTTACTGCAAATTTGTGTATCTTTTTAGGTCAAATGAGCCACTACAACTCACTGTGTTACATAGTTCCTAAATCGGCAGTTCACTCTAACTTCTCCCTCCTCCTGCCGCCTCTTTCTCAAGCTTCCCATCCTCACCATAGACAAGATGAAATCTTCAAAAAACATGTCACTGTCAGCAGCATACTTCTCCACCAAGGCCCCAGTCAAGTCATCAGCCACAAGCATCTGGTCCGACACAAGCACCCCCTCTCCCCGCGCAAAAGGTTGATATAATACTGGTTGTCGAATCTCAAGGGACTCCCTACATCCAGATTCGCCAATGCTCTGTAAGGGGCCCCAGGATAGCATAGCTGCCGCAGAGACTGCAGGAACTCAGGGTCAGCCCTCAATCCATTCGAGCCCCCCTGGACTCAGTCTGGAGCTGAAGGCAGAGCATGTGGCTCTGCCAATGGTGTGTGCACCTGAGGGAAAAAAGTCGATAAGGCAAGAAGAAGTCCATCCGTGATCACAGCTACAGCTTACCTGAGAGTGCGACTAGATCCTCAAGTCCGAGTCCCACGTCTCGGAACCCGCTGAGGAGTGTTCCAACGTTGGAGTCCGGCCCTGGGAGGTGGCTGACTGCAGTCTGATAGCTCGCGAACAGGCTGTCCTTCCGCCCCACCCGAACTGCCCATCTGGGTCCAGACGACTGCACAATAACATCAGTAAAACAGATCACTTTACCTGCATCTGTGTAGGTAGTGAAGTCAAAATGCATTACCAGAACAACAGAGTCTCTTGCGGCTATGGCGAGTATATCAGCACAGGAAACAGTTCCAGGACAGACCAGCTCAAGCTCAGCTTTTATGTCGTCCACCAGTTCAAATCCCCTGAGGGAGTTCAGATTGGGTGGAGCACTCTTCTCTCCTAGACACTCACCTGTGTCCTCCAGGAGCACTGACCCGTCGCATCCCTGCCAGAATCAAAAACATTACAGATTCATGGCATTGTATGTAAAACTGACAAATGCTTGCTTACATTGACGAAGCAGTCATGGAAATGCAGACGCACTAGTGAAGCAGCCATCCTAGGATCATCCCACACAGCCTTCTGAACCCAAGAGCTCACAATGAGCTCTGCTGTTGGGCAGCTCTCGTCGTAAAGACCGACTCACAGAGCCACCTCGGGCTCATCCAAGCAGGTTTTGTTCAAGCCAGCGTCAGGAGTGGTGGCAAGGGCAGTGATCACAAGGCCACAAGCCATCCAGCATAACACATCCATTGCTCTCAATTTTTTCCAACTGCTTTGTTCCAGTCATCTGTGAACTGGGTTATATCATATGTATAGGAGAGAGCCTGATAAGTGCACGAGACATTGTCAAAGGTTAGGAATCAGAATGTGTCTCTGTCTGTCTGCCTCATTATGATAATATGAGCTCACCTTATGCCATGTGAAGCACTCTCAAGTCTCAAAGGGTTTACTGGTCATGATGACGATGCTGGAAATACTTGCAGAGGCTGGAACACTGGTGATGCTGGATGGAAGGAAGAATTGGTATGGATCAGTCCAAGGTGGAACTCAGATGCCATGTGATAATCTGGGCGCACCCAGTGTCGGTTACAGCTCAGAAGAAGCAGTTTGAGAGTACAACTTTCAGATTAAGTTCCTGATGATTCTGTCAACAAAACCACAAGTCGAGTAACAGAGTGTTGTTGAGCTACTGTGTAACATTACCAAGTATGTAAATGGTACAGGGAGAAAGATGACACAACTTTTATGCACATTAATGGATAGGTCAAATACAAGCCCAAAAGGGAGAGCATCCATTGTCAAAAACGTTAATCCATGTTTATCAATTATTCTTACACAATTTGAAGATGGAGATGCACAAAACACGACAGGCTAAAATGTTACTAAGAAAATTTCTGTCTCCAGGGAACGAGGAATGAACATCAGTGGATTGATTTCAATGAAATAACTTAACTGCCTCCCCTATTTTTTAATGAAGCTTATTTTTAAGCTTCTTGCCAAGCTATTCTTTCGAAACAGATGCCTGCCGCAATCTTCGCTGATGAACATCCCAGTTATATACTCTTGCTATTGTGACCTGTTAATGATTTTTAGGGAGTTAGGTAATGTACTAACGGATGAAGAAATCTCAGAGGAACATCCCTTAAAATGAAAGATATAATAGCTGAAGATAAATAGACCACATGCATAACAAAAGGGTGAGCCTTAAGGTATGCATAATAATAAACAATAACTACGTAGAGTGATCAGCATACCTGGGTGATGGTAACTTGGTCCCTAAGAAACTGAAGATCTGCAATGAGAACTTCAAGGCTGCCTTTTGCATTTTCCAGGTTTTTTTTCAGTAGAGTTATTGCCTAAATATATTTAAAATTTGGTCAGTGGTCATAATTTGATTGGAAATAATATAACAGCTAAAGTTGTGTTACCTCTTCGCACGAATACTCCAACATGACATTTGCTCCCAGCCATAAACAAACTGAGTCGGTATCTTCAATGCGAGCCCTTGAATATATCCCTTCTGAGACTTCAAAATCTGCCAAAATTGGCTGGATCCAGGAGATATGACTAAGAATCAGCTTATAGAGATGCAAGGATGAACAATTCTACTCAATAGAAGATAGTTGTACACCTTAAGCAACTGATGTTATGTGACACTGATTATACAAAGCACAACTCCAAGGGAAATCCCAAAAGACTTCACCGAAATCATAAATACACTGTACCCTGAATGGCTACCCTATTATTTAATATGCTTCTCAATCCAGTATTCACCAATTTGAACTAATTATAGAAACACTATATTTCTGTTTACCTCGTCATCAAACCTACAATGGTAGAGCAAGAAATGAAAAAAGATAAAAATCTTTAGATATCACAACAGAGAAATTTCCATTGGAGATACCCTGATGAAGCCTTAACGAAAAAGAAACAGACAGAGAAAAGAAAACAGATTGAATTTAACCAAGCCAGGCCATAAACAACTAGGGTATTATCCATTCATTTACTTGATTAGAAGCATATGCAATATAATACTGTAAGAAAAGAAGATTGAACAATGGGTATTCAAAGAAAGAAGATGAGAAAAAATAGACCACTGAAAAACAACCTCGTCAGAGCCCTTTTTCTTTTGCAATGTTGCCACCACAGCCAGACACTTCTCTATATCAGGGATCTTCGCCTAAACAAAAAAAGCACAGCTGACGTAAAACTTGGGTTGAAAAATCAACGAACCAAACAGGGAAAATAAAACATCACGCACAAAACACCAACCTGAAGCTCCCTCTGCTGAGCAAGAAGCTTCATCTCAACCATCTTATACTGCTGCAGTCTACACAAAATGCATTCTTTATTAGTTCTCCCACATCATCTCCGAGTTACCAATCAAGTAAACTCATACGCATCCACAGCTAAACAACCCTATATTCATTAGTAAGAAACATTAGGGTTTTAGATTTTTTCCCTCTAAAATTAAAAGCAAACCTTTTATTTTCAACATGAAATGAAGGAGAAGTACACCAAACGATTTCAAAACCCTAGAATACGAACTGGTCCCGAAAATCCATAAACACATCTCAAGTCCGGATCTTCACTAAACCCTAAACTCTTCAACAAGTGATTCACTGAAAAATTAGGCAGCCAGAGATCTAATACGAACCTTTCTTGAAGGAAAGTGAGAGCGGAGTTGACATCAAGCCCTAGCTGAGTGAGATACGTCTGTACATCTTCAACGAACGCGGCTGCTGGAATTCCTCTTCTTCCGCTCGCATCCATTGAAGAAGATGACGACTCTGAAGCCATTAGGTGATTTCGATTGAGCGATCGGTTTCGAAGATGAACGGCGGCGTCGCTGGTCGGAAGTTGATGAATACGACGACGGAGTAGAAGACAGCGAGCGTGCGTGCGTGCGAGCATCGACAAAGGGAAAACGAACTGGACACGAGACGGCGTCGTTTCTAAATTGGGCTTTTATTGGGCTGTATTATCAAAAGCCCAATTCTGTTAGACCACAAATATGTCTTTGAGATTGAAATGAATTTTGAATAATATATAAAAATTGTGACGTCATTTTATTTTATTATGACTTTATAAATTATATTTTTAAATAAACTTACGTTGTTTAAACATCAAAGGTACAGCTTTTGATATTGGTGCATGTTTGGAGTGGATCAGGTCGGTATAATAAACAACAAGAGAGCTTAATGGGATCAAGTTTGAGATTATATAAGTCTTTGTTTTGTTGTAACGAAAGTGATTCGTGCAACAAAAAAATTAAACGACACAAGGATTTACATGGTTCATCAACAGTGTGTTGGCTACGTCCACAGACATATTATTGATCTTGATCTTACGACGACGGTTAAAGAACTATTCAGATTTTTCGTATTACCATCCGTTAAATTTGTAGTGAATAGATTAGATTTTGTAAGACCACAAACTCACCATGATCATGGTCAATGAATACCTTTAATTTAAAATCAAATTGCATTTGTTCAACTATTTTAGGGTTTTGTTTGTACCATAAAAACAATGAGTAAGTACAAGACTAATAATTGGTTTACAGCTCATAAAGGATCCACACAACCCTATTCCCAATTTGTTTGATGTGTTCTCGTCTCAATGAAGAGATAGATGAACCCTAAACCCTACCAATAATTCACTTTTTGAGGGACAATGACCCAAAGACTTATAAACTTCCATCAAATTACCCTACAATGATACTCGGCTCACTGCCCTTTTACCCAAATCTCCAGAACTCAAGAAGTTGTCAGTTATCTCTTGCCGACCTCTCTCCCAAACCTCCTCTTAGAGCATCTGACCGGATCTTCAGCAGCTGCTGTATGATTCCTAAGACCGTGACTCTTTATAAATCATTCAGCAGCTGCTAAAGGTCCGGTGCAGATGCTCTTATTGCTTATCCCTTTACTTTAAATATTGGAAGCTAATGGACACTACAACTCCTCCATGACCCCTCCATGTGGCCTCTTTCCAAACTTGTCCAATCTTCTAAGCAAATTGCTATACAATAATATTATTTATCATAACAATTTCAATCTTTGTTCAAATCTTAAATGGGTTCTAAGTAGGCATGCTTTTTTTTTCTTCTCATATGCATGTCATATAGTGTATGTATCAATAGGTTTTATCTTGTCGGTTTGATCATCCAAAAGATGTTGTCAACTTTCATGTGGTTGATATTGTTAGGCTTTACTTGATTCTCAAAGGAGCTAGAATACCTTTATTAACATGAATCCATCGATGGACCGACCGAGATGACCCCTTTATTCGATTTTGAAATTGAATGTTTTCATCTCGATTTTATTTTAATGGAAATGTGACTATGAAAAGCTTGAGGCGTGACCTAAAATAGATAACCAAAGAGCTTCTCCTTCAGGAGGAGAAAAGATGAATTCGACTTTTTGTAAATTCTTTACCAGAGTTACCCAGATAAAAAAATCGATTTTTTTTAAAGAAAACACTTTTTTCGTATAGTATCATCTATCGAAATACTATGTGTTTGTAATCAATATTGATCTGTGAAGTATTTTACAAGTTATCAAAATGAAGCAATCAAAATAGATATATGTGGCACTAAATACAACATGTGTTGCCAATAATTACTGCAAGAATCTCTCTGATCCAATACCAAGCTGCCAAGTGTGAAGCACTAATACAGCTAGGTGGTTCTGACGTGGATCCCAAAAGGAAGAGCTCCATTTCATGCTCCATGATCATAAAAGAGTAGGGCATAAAATGACCTAATTTAGGACATGAGTGGATTAGTGCTAGTAAGAATTCATATGAAGCATTACAAAACTCAAAGATGATAACTCTTCATACATTCACTCTCTTCACAAAATTAAAGTTTGAGGATTTGGGTTATAGTAAGAAATTATATGAAGCATTACAAAACTCCGGTCAGGTTTGAACTTGAAATGTGACACTGGACCGCACCCTGATATGCATTATTTCGGTCATGGATATAGACACAAAGTATATAGCTCCTACAAAACTTACTTGATGACTAAGTATATATAAACTTGATGACAAGAACAAAGCAAGCTCATCATTGAATCTTTACTTATAATTGTAGCTTAACAACCCCATTATTAGATGCATAAAGCAACGAATAACTAGTTGTAAACCTAAGCTAGAAAAAAATAGAAGAAGACACAAAGGAAAGAAGTATTAGTAATATGTTAGATTTCGTTCGTAAAACTGGATTATAACTTTATTCTGATCCAAAACTTCAAGTTATGTTTTTATAATCCTATATAAGTGGGAGCCAATTTCAATGGGAATGATGATGATGATGATGATGATGATGATGATGATGATGATGATGATGATGATGATGATGATGATGATGATGATGATGATGATGAGGTGAAGGGGGGAAAGGGGTGGTCGAAAGGGTGTGTGAGCACATGGGAGCACATGTAAATGTATGGCTAAGTGGGTGCACTGGCATGTGCTCCACCAGCTCCCTCTGTTGCCTGCCAATGGCTGCTGGGCTGCTGGGTGGTGGTGAGAGTTGGGTCAATGGAAGCAGCAGCCTGAGATCGGATCAGACCCACATCATCATCATCATCATCATTATAAGCAGCACGAGGAGGAGAAGAGTAGCTAACGGCAAAAGGAGCAATTTTCTTCTCCAGAAAGTTCGTAACCAGATATTTCTCAAGGAGCAATTTGTTCCTCGATGAATAATTCTCAAGAAATAACTCTCAGCAATTGTTCCAGTTCTTAAACAGTAACTTTTCCTCCGCATGCTTGAAGAGCACTCGTCCGAAAAATTTCTTCCTCCTCCGACATTTCTTATCGCCTAACAATTGTGGCTGCAGAAATTTGAACACTTTCGTGCTGATTGCCGGAAGAAAAGACAGACCGCTGCACATGCTTTTAAGTAATTACATGTGCAACTGATTAGCAGACTAAGATTCCATTCTGTCAAAACATATGAAGAACCTGCCACTACTGAAAATGAGACAGATTAGGAACATGGGTTTTAACAACATTCAGACAACTTGTTGATAGACCCAGCCATGCACATCCTCCTTCTCCTTCTCCTCCTCCTCATCATCATCATCATCATCATCATCATCATCATCATCATCATCATCATCATCATCATCAAGCTTAGGTGAAGAGCTCTGAAATGGACATTTATGTATGTATGAATCCATTCACCAAAACAGACAACTGAATATGACACAGACAGATCTGATCATGGAGGAGGAGGAACAGAGCCAGACACAGCAGCTCCTCCAGCCACAGAAAGCAGCTCAGCCAAAGCAGTCATGGCTCTAACCTGCATCTCCAAAGCAGAAATATAATCATGCGCTTCCTCCAAAATCACCGGCAATGGCTGCTTCTTACACCCAGGCACCAAGCTACCCAGAACTCGCGCCTTTTTCTGCACAGCCGGTACCCTCAGACGTCCCAAACTCACTCTAGCCTTCCTCGTCCGACAAGGCGACAGTGACGTCATCCTCGGCTTCTTGGCCCTGAGAAACTTGAGCTTCAGCCTGGTCGTCAATATGGCTCTACTCCACCTCGTCCTTCCCTTAGCCGTCACCGCCAAAACCCGGTCCGCAGCGTCCCTGACGGCGCGGCCGCTCCTGGGAGGAGCAGCTGGAGCCACACGCACATGGCGCAAGGCTTGGAGGAGCTTGGAGGAGTAATTCTGCTGCTCTGCAGCTGTTCTCCATCTGCTGTTGTTGACCATCTGGTTCTGGTTTTGGTTATGATGATCTGCACTGTTCTGGGATTGGTGGAGGGACAAACTGAGGCTCTTCTTCTTGCGCTTTCTTCTCAGCCTATCTGGGCTGCTGAGAGGATTGGACATTGCTGAGGCCATATGGGTCAAACCCCAGCTCAGAATGATCCCCAAGCTTCTGTATATACCTGCAGAACAAGGAACAAGATCAGAAAAACATACAAAGGAACCAGTTGCTGGATCCAGAAATGGGGAGACAGGAGCATAGAGGGACAAAATGAGATTGATTTCAAAAGGGGAAAGAGTACAAGAGGGTTGAAAACTACAGGAGTGGTGCCAATTGGAGGAACAAAATACAGCTAGACTTTCTTTCCATGGAAATCTGTAAAAACACAAATATCCTTACCTTAAATTTGCAGAGAAGCTGGAAACCTCTGCTGAGGAGTTTCTAGTGAAATGGAAGCTTGAAAGAGAGAGAAAGATGTTGTGTTATCACTCTCACCATCTCCTCATTCAAGGATATAAGAGCAGAGGAGAGATAACCCTAAACGGCGCCGTTCTGGGAAAGACCTCTAGAGGGGGGGTGTAAGGGTGATGAAAAAGAGATTAGGAGTCACTAATTGTCGTGTTAAGTGGTGGTTGGTTGAGAAAAGTGATGATGCCAAGGTGCCCGATTAACGTCGTTTTAACATTAAAATTATATGAGATTCGGTTTAATATTCGGTCTCACCACTAAAATATAATCGAGAAGATGAGGATCCAATAATGGAACATGCAAAGTGTGTAAATGCAGAAATCAGCTACATCAACTCTAATGATGATAAATGAATGAATGATTTCAGGTGAAAATCTGTCTGTAACTAAACTGTTGTAATCACCAGATAACTGCTGCTGGCTTTGTCAGGTTCTCATTGGCTTAAAAAAAACAATGAGCTGCAAAAAAAATGCTACAGAAACCTGCCAAGTTCCCTAGTCTCTCAAATTACCACTTAGCGTCACTTTCATGAGATAAGTTTGTGCAATGGAAGTTCACCTGATCTGGGATCTTTTGTTTCCAGGACCATAGAAAAAACAGCAGGAAGAAAGGTACCAGGTACCCACCAAGCCCGCCTGCAATAAATGATCCAGCCTATCAGACCTGAGACTCCATTTACCCCGAGTTTGCCCTCGATCATTTCATCTCCAGTGTTTCTGGAGCAGGCCTATCCGACGCAGGCCTTAAAAAAAAAAAAATTCTAGTTACAGGTCTTGCCATAAGCACTAAACAGTTTCAGAAACTTCACTACAGTTTATATATATCCAGAATACACACAATGCCAAAATCATATGTTTACATATCAGGGATTATCATCCATGAAATTCTTATCACAAAACGGCGTAGAGTTTTTTAGGCATGATAGCGTCATTTGTCTTATAAGCGTCATCTCTTCTGTAAAGTGCTAACCACAATTCCCTACCATATGCTGGCCCTCTCATCAAATTATACACTTGCTCAATCATTGATTTTTTTACAGGTCCTAATCAGCCGATAAGGTAGCCTCATTGCTTTTGAAAAAAGATTAGATTAAGCATGAGACTGCCAGCTAAAAGCTCTATCCTATATTCACCTCTTGGTTATTAGCGTTTTAGAAGGGATGGCTGCCTCTGGTCCTCCTCAAAATTTAAGGCCACTCTCCTCCTGATTTAAACACCAAAAAAAAATGGTGTTCAGCCAACATTGATTTTAACCAGTTGATGCAGGTAGTAATTCTACAGTGTATTGGAAAACCATCGCTTGGACCATGAACGGAAAAGTGTATAGTAGCTAGAAAATGCGGTGCTCAAACTAATGGCAGACACTCACCAACCTGTCGAATCTAAACAATACATCAACTCGGCAAGAATCTATAATTTGGCGATTTAGCTGGGAACTAGTCCTGCAAAGTGCAAACATGACAGTTGTGAAACTTATTATTTTTTTTGGGGGAAGGTTCCACCCTGTCTTAAAAACTGTTAGGTACTAACTTACTCGTCAGGATCTGCAGATCATGGGAAAATCCCAATGCCACGGTGGTTGTCTCGTCGGAGGAGGCTGTAAAATGAAATGCAAATTTTGAGGTTAGACTTTCAGAAAAGCTCTTCAGATCTTTTCATCCAATTTGGTAAAAAAGTTTCTTCATTCACAGCCAAAAATCAACTCTGCTTTTCCTCAGGGTTAAAGCTCTATCAACATACTTTCCGAAGGTTGCGGCCTGAGACTTATGAAATCCTCGTCAAAATTAGGTATTGATTCTTAACATAAGTAACTAACACGAACCCTAATTTGATTCTCCAGCTTCTAATTCCAAGCCTCGAGAACAAAGAAAAGTAAGACCAAAATTATACAATCATAATAAAGATGGAAACTTTCGGGCTCAAATAAGCTATGATCGACATCACTGGGCAGCATGAAACCCTAGACTGACTCTGAAGCTTCTGATTCTGAATCTGTCAAACCCTAGACTGACTCTGAAGCTTCTGATTCTGAATATTTCAAACCCTAGACTGACTCTGAAGCTTCTGATTCTGAATATGTCAAACCCTAAACAACAAAGCAACAAGTGGGTTTGGTGGGCGAAGGCTTAATGCTAAAAGGGTGGTGATCAGGAAGGAGGAGAGGAACCTGACGACGCCATGGATGATCAATGCGAGATAAAGTTTGAAGCTTTTTTCTGGGTTTTGGTCGAGTGAATAAAGGTTTTGGACTTGAGGTTTCCAAAATTCAAAAGATTCTGCCACGAAACATGTCGTGGCTAAGATAACAATGAACTGCAATTTCTAGAATGCAAATAAATGTCAAATTGCTGTTTTGATGATGCTTCAAAGTAGGATGAACTGAGTTAGAGAGAGCTACTTGTAATTATGCTGACAGCATTTTTGATGAAGATGATGACTTGGCCTGACCAGTTTTAAAAATCTTCTTCACCTTGCTGCACAAGTAACCTAAAATTGTCTTCTTGTCTCCATTCCTTCCCGGGTTAGCCCGGTTGCCCGCTGCCGGATTTGTGGCAGGCTCGTCAGGTGGACGGTCTGGGCCAGGAGCTTTAATCTTGGAGAAGTCCGAGTACAGCATCCTGTACAGCTCATCCAAGTCCTTGACAAAACTCTTAGAGATTTTCAATGGCTTCTCACCATCTGAACAACGAAAATACCCCACCCACGCAGGCGCCTTCTTGTAAGTCTTAATGTTTTTCAGAATGCAAGACCCAAGTAGGCGAAAGTGTGACGTCACAAAGTCCTTGAAATTGCACGGAGGGGCTCTAAGAGTGAGGTGCATTGTCTGGCAAGTTAGGAGAAACACTTTCTCATTATAGGCTCTGTAATTTGGCTCTAGCTTGTACCCTGGCTCATTGTAATAAGGCTTGTCATTCAGCACCAACGCCTGGATCGATACCAAGATCTGCAAGATGGACGAGCATTTGGGGTTCCAATTCTCACACTCGATCCCGGACCAGGTGTTCAGTAAGCTTAAGCAGACCGTGCCGCTTGAGTACAGATTTGGGTTCACTCTTAGGCCGAAAGATCTGTAATGCACCATGGGAGGAGAGTTGGGATAGTCTCCGGGGAATGCAATGTCAAAGAAGAATAGGCCGTCTTGGTAGGGAGTGCCCTTGGCTCCGATGATCACTGCTCGAAGAAGATCAATCCTGGTTTCATAGGCTCTGACATAAATACTGTCGGGGAGGCTTTCGCCGAGGATTTTCCATTCCTGCATGATTTTCTTGTGGACACTGCATTTCACGTTTGTAAAACAGTCTGCAGGATTTTTGATGTTCTGGTAAGTTATGGCAAACTCATGGTCTGAGTAATCTGTCACCAAATCGAACTGCCTGAAGTCTGCTCCAGCCACCTCCTTGTTTTCTGCAACAAAAAAAACACACCTTGATCAGTCATAACCTCCAAATTCGACCTGAAAAATTTGGACAACATTGTATCTACATCAGAAATGAATCAAGCAAATGGAAATCAGAATCAACCACCAAGAATTCGACGCAAAGGAGATCTGAAATGAGATGAAACTGAGGCCATGGATGATCAAAGTTACAACATCCTAACCAACAGAAAAAACCAGTCATCAAAACAACAGGGAAATCTGAGTAGCAATAACATGAAGGGAAGAGTTCAGAGACCCAGATGGAGAAAGGTACAAAATGAGAGAAAAGATTGTGACTTTGTGGAATGGAGTGAGGAAGGAGACCAGTCTGAGGCAATTTGGGGTGACTGGTGGGATAAAGGTTTTTTTTCTTGAATTTGGGCAAGGAGTGTGGAAACCCTGAAAGAGCTTGCTGACAATAAAGATAGTAATGGTTGGGTTGAGCTGACTAGAAGATAATGCAAGATGGAAAAAAGGGTATTCTTTTTTCATCTGGGGTTTGATGATGATGAGGATGTGGTTTTGCTCAAGCTTTGATCTGATCAAAGAATGGCAAGAAAATTAATGGGTATTGGAAATTTGGGAACTTTATTATAATAGGGGAGGAACATGAAGCTGTTTTGCTTTTCTATCTAACTTGAGTACCAAGTTTTAGGCCTTGATGAGAGGGCTGGGTAGACCAATCTTTGATCAGCTCAGAATAGAGGATTCAGAAGACCAATGGTGAAAATGTCTGATCAGCTATGAGTTGAGGATTGAAAACCTTCTTGAAATTGAGAGGTGGGTTGCTGAGAACAGATTGCATTGCCTTGCAGTTTAAGGCAAACACCTTCTGATTGTACCTCTCAGAGCTCCAAGCTGGCTTGAGTAGAGTTTCATCATAGTAAGCCTTCTGGTTCAACACAATGCCTCACAATTCTTCCCAGACCCAGATTTCAAGTTCCATTCACACAACACATTACCATAAAAGTGAACCAAATTGAAGCAAGTTCCAACCTTTATAAATCAAACACACCAGAAGCTACTAAAATCACCACAAAAGCTTCCTACTTTATCAGCACTGATGACTACACGAACTAGGCATTGCACAAGACGAATCAAACATCAATCACAAACACAACACAAAACCCTAGAAGATTCCCAAGACACATTAAAGCTCCAAACTTTGATGCAGTAAGGATCATTAAAGAACACCCAGATGATCAAACCTAACAAAACTGCAGAGATGAGTTCGACAATGCGGGAGGGAGGGAGTGAAGGAGGTGACAAACCTGACGCCATTGTCGATCAGAGAGAGAGAGAGATAAAGTTGAGAAACAGCTTTTGGCTTATGGCGTGTTGAATAGGAATTTTGAGAAGTCGCCACATCAATTTTACATTTTTGCCAAACAAATAAGCCATTACCAACGACATGTTGTTGCTAAAAAGTGTTTATTTTTATTTTTCAAAAAAAATGGAAAGCGCAATCTATAATTTAAATCTATTCAATCTTAATTAAGTTATTTCAATAAAAAATATCAGTCAAAACGAAGATTTTGGTAGTTTGTTAATAGATTTAGATCGGCCCAAATCCAACCATATCAAAACAATATAGTTTTAAAGTTCAAATGTATTAGTAGATAACTCTTGAGTGATTATTTTTTTCCTATTCTACCTCAAATCCATCGAACCTTAATCGCTGAGATGTTTAACGTCCTTTATCGCTGAGATGTTTGACGTCTTTTTGCTACTAGTCCACGCCATGATGAATTAAAAGTGATTACTTTGATATTAATATGTCACTGAACTTGAATGTTGAATTACAATCACTAATCTTGAATGTTCAATTATAATCACTAATTTTGAATTAATTAATTTCAACAGTTCAGTTCAGTTCAGGAAACGCAACTTAAAAATGATTTGATCGCTAATGGACAACTCTTCTAAATCCTCCTCTATGTTTGGAGCATAAGTGGTTCATAGGTCATTTGGACAACCTGAGAATAAACTTCTACAATGGGCAAGTGTAACAGCACCAGTTTCCATTTTCGGATCAACATGGAAATGAGCATGGCTGAAATCTGATACTAAAACTAACTGATCAACAGCAACAACAGAAGGCGAGCTGCTATGAAATTAGATACTAAAATAGCGAGACTGATCGGGATGCGAGCTTACCATTTTCTTGAACTGATCCTTGCTCATCTTGTCCTAGTAATCATGGGCTCTTTCCTAGAAAATTCAAGAGAACAGAGAAAATTAGCAATTCGTTTAGAACCTTTACATAGCATAAATGTTGTTGATATCAGCACCTGATAACAATCTACTTCCATGAAATGAAAACTAGGCCTAGATTGGTCTACATGCGATAGATGCACAATTTGACGAATAAATGCATGCTGCCTACAGAAACAGAAATTACTCGGCTTTGGCTACAATCTCAAACAAGTATAAACATAAAGCATCTCCATGCTATGCCGTATTGACTGACTTAAAATCGCTTAAAGTTTCGCAGTTTTTAATGGCATCCACATGTATAATAAAGCACAGGAAAGGCATGGTAATTTTTACAAACGGCGTCTGATTTTTAGGCATAGCAAAAAATTTCAACACTCCGAACAACAAGGCGCAACCAACTTTTTGTACCTTTTCGTCTGTGAGTTTTCGTTTTCGAGAGCAAGGGCTTGACCGAGATCCCAACTCGAGTCCATCATTGACAACATCCTTATACCTCAAAACCAAAGCCTGCGCAATGTCTCTAGCATTGTTTATCAACTCACTCGCTTCAACAGCATGGTTCATAAACGCGTGTTTTTCAGCTACTTCAGCCGTCAGTGGCATGGCTGTCAGGGACACTTTTAGCGCCTTGCTAGGTTCTATATCGGAGGGAGCTTCTGCTATAAGCCCCACGATGGAAATATCCCAAACCTGACAATTCCACCAATTACAATTAGCATCATCAGTCTAACTTCAAGAAACAACTTCTTACTTCCTACGAACCGAATTCACAGTAATCAAAACATCAGCGGCCACTAACCGAGGATCTAATCAACCAAGCTACAATACTGAATTGTACAGCAAAACCTATCAGCTCAAAATTCCAAGTTTTTTCCAGATGGGAAATTCCAAACTCAGAAACCCTACAAACCCTAATTCGAATCACCAAATTTCCAAAGCATAAATTCAATCAACCAAATTGGATTCTTCAGCTGCATAAATTCAATCAACCAAATTGGATCAACTCCGGAGCAAAACGACCGACCGTTCCCCGATAAAACTATCACCTTTACCGACTCATCAGCGTCTAATTTCTTGAACGCCTTCGCCATGTCCTCCATCATCGCTTTCGTCAGCGACTTCGGTCAGTTGATCGTCGCGCGTCGCCTGGATCAGATTGTATTCCATGTCAGTCAGTAAATTTTGGGTTCCAAAATCGAAATCGTTGACGGTTTGAATTGCGTGTCGTTCGAGGTTGGAGCTGGTTGTTTTGCTCTTGGTCGCCATCGTTGGCGTGCGTGATTTGGGTTTGGAGAAGACGATGACGTGGATAATGACGTGGCACAAGATTCTGCGAGCCTTTATCGCATAATGTTTTGGGCCTGTTAATGGGCAGCTCGGCCTGTCATCGGTTGTCTTTTCGTTGCTAAAATAGATTGTTTAGTCGCTAAAGAATACTTCTTTTCGTCGCTAAAAGAGATTTTGGCGCTAAAGGTCAATTTGAAAATACATAACGTTATTCGTTTAGCACACAGCTCTGAGGGTGCTTACATAAGACCTGTAGTTCTGAATTTAGCCAGAGAACTCAAAGTATGAGCAATCTTTAAGATCCTCGGAGATTCAGGAGTTGCCTAATGTTGATAGGAGACACATCAGGAGGGCTGCCGTGAAGAATGTGATTGGCCATGATGACATTGGCAGCTTCACTTGGATGGTAAGGATCCCAGAAGACATATTTGGTTCTGTCAGGACAGACATGGGATGGAGGAGAGCATGGGATAAGACCGCCATGGCTTCCTGCAAAATAGCAGCACGCAAAATCCGCGTTCTCAAATCCTGTTACAAAAAAAAAAAAAAAAAAAATCATGTTGAGGAGACAATTGTAATGCAGATGCGCAGAAATGTAAGTTGGCGGCTAGAGATGGATTTTAACTATGCTGACTCAAGAAATTATCAAAAAATCTTTTTTTAGCGGGGAGAGGCGTTCTTACCATAGGACGCGTAGTTTTGGAGAATGTCTGAAAAAATGCGGTAAATGTCTGCGTATACGAAAGCAGATCCTTTGAGTTCCCCACGCAGCTCAGATACAAGTGTTTCGAGCTTGCTGTTGAATAGTTGAGCAAGTTGATTGGCATAGTGAAAACAATGAGCTTGCCCTTTGGTTGGATTTGTATCTCTCATGTATGGAATGCATCCGATAGGCGCGACATTTGCCACTAGGAATTTCCTTGCATCCATTGTGTACAATCTCTGCAGATAAAAATCAGAAAATTTATATGCTACTCAGTTGAGGTGCCATCAAGATTCTGGAGTGAAAAACTTCAATAAAAAGGCGTTAGGTAGCTGAAAACCTTAAGTTGTATTCTGAGCCTGGTAATCAAGGTGGATACAAAACTTTGCGGGGAAACAAGAATCTGCTCACCAACGGAAATGATTGGTATGAGGTAGTTATTGAGGAAATCATTTGATCCCATTGCAATGGCAAACAAGGCATTGGTTGTGAGGAGTTTTTTTGCTGCAGATTCGCCTATCAGTGATATTATGTTTTGTCTTGTATTCGCAAAGTCATCAAGCTGGCCATCCATGTTGATATTCTTGATCTGTCAAGAATTTCAGAGGATAATCAAGCAGATGAAAATACTATAAACTCGACTGGAAAATTATTTACCAAGCATGCTGTTTTGGGAATAAAATCTTACGAATAATATTCCAGTGTGGTTGAGAATCCCACCGCTTCCTGATGCATAATTGACGCCCTTTAAAATAACAGACCCTGTTGTAGCTGGAGCCAGGTAGGGTGGGATGAAGCCGTCGACGCCAATCTGCTGACCTGAAAATATGCAACCTTTTTAGGTGTGTAAATTGTTAAAAATATTGAAATACTTGAAAGTTGGAAATATATCAAAAGAGAGGGGATTGATTACCTACAATGTCAATGATTGTTCTACCATTTGTGAATCTCCCAGTTGGTCCGCCAAAATCAATCCCATTGGGTACATAATTGGCTTTCGACAGCGATGCAATATAGTTATTATTCCCAGCATCGAGCAAAGAGTCACCGAACACAAACATGGCAGGAACTGCATTGGTCAAGCTAATATCAAAAATGCCGAATAATGTCAAAACTACTGTGACTAGCCTGTTTGAGTATCGAAGATTACACATTTTGGTGAATGCAAGATTCAGCGTATGAAAAGCAATGTAACTCAACAATAGTATAATAAATACTACGAAAAGCATAAGCGTGGAAGATGGGCGTTTCTTATGATTTTAGCCAACTAACTTAGGTCACCAAATGGTAAGGTATGGTCTGAACTCTGAAGGTTTAGTTAAAACTGTGAAGTAACACTAACAGAAAGAAAACTGCAAGTTATGGGGAATTCAAGAGTTTTCCTAACCAGCCTAACCGCCCATTTTTGCCTCAGTTATATGAAATGATGAGGTCATGGCAACCATAATTTGCGAGCAAATGCATAACATTGACTAAGCGGTGGTTAGATCATGTACATACCACATGAATGATGAAGCACATACATGCAATAAACGTGTTATGTTCATTTCAAAGTTTCTATCACCGAATAAGGCAATGAAGAAAGCGACTGTTGAGGATGATACTGATTTTTCAGAATGGAAAAAAAAAAAGCAGCTTTGAAAGATGGCTGGTTTATTGTGAACTTAAGAGGTATGGAAGGAGGAGGGATGGGCTACACGGACATCATGTGTTCGATACTGAAGACTTATGCTACAGGCAATTTTGGCATGAAGAATAGAGTTTTCTTAACCTCAACTTTCTGTTTTTGTTTCTGCTAATACATATACTCAGCTCCTAGAAAAAAGACAACGCTTAAATAAGACAACATATTACCTGATCAGCCAAATATGCTGCGACGCTAACCGTTTGTCAAATGTGAAGGATTTCAACTTTCTTTCATCGCAGACTTGTCAACCAGCCCGGTGCTGCCAAGCAGCCTATGTTTATGTTAGGCCGCATTTTCTGAACATCCTGTTAAGGTCCAGAATCATATCCTTCCATGGTTGCCACAAGGACTACAGCCCAACTTGCATGCTTTCGAGTTTCTGCCAGCATATCAAATCATCGTCATGAAAATCAAATTTTACATATCTAACACTGACCAATATGATACGACTCCAAACATTTACTCAGGATAAACGTATTTTGATCAGTCACAGACCTGACTCCCAAGCTGAGACTAAAACTCGAGTAAGAATGTAAGTATTCCAAATTTGAGGCTCTCCTGATTTTCCTTCGGCCAAACAAGCATCCATCTGAGGCCTTGCAACTTCCTCAAAATAGCTAAAATTTCCTGCCCCATTTCATTCTTTCAACCTCTCATTCTACCCAAGACAAAAGTCCCCTACAAACTGCAAAAAAAGCAAAAAATTTCAGTCAAGCATTTCATCAAACATCTTCCCTACATGTCTCATTACCTTCTCCCGCAATGAATCCGCCTTCTCCATTTCCATCACTGCTGCTCCTCTTCTTCCTCTCCTCATCCGCAATCCTCATCGTCGACGCCATCTCCGCCACCGCCGTCGTCGACTCTCCCTTACTAACCCAGAAAATCGGCACAAACCGCACCATCAAAGTCGACATCAACGGCAAGGGAGACTTCAAATCCATCCAAACCGCCATCGACTCCGTCCCCTCCGGCAACAACAAATGGATCATCATCCACGTCCGCAAAGGCGAGTACAAAGAAAAGATTCACATCCCCGAAGACAAACCCTGCATTTTCATGAGAGGAAATGGAAAGGGACGAAGCTGGATCGTCTGGTCCCAAAGCTCAGCTGACAACGTCCGGTCCGCCGCGTTCAAAGTCGAAGCCCCACATTTTATCACAAACCCTAGCGTACTTGGGTAGAGCCAAGGGCGCTTATTCAAGAGTCATTTTTGCCAAGTTGTATTTTTCGAAGACTATTTTGGCTGAAGGATGGACTAGCTGGAGCTACAATGGCGGGAAAGAGTAAGCATTTGAATTTCCAGCAGCTAGATATTAATGTCAGTTGAATAAAACTACCTTAAAAACATGTACAGGAACCTTTACCATGGCGAGTATCATAACCAGGGACCAGGGGCTGATGCGAGTAAACGCGTGAAATGGGTAAAACAACTGACTGAGAAGGAAGTGGAGCCATTCATGTCTATCGACGGCAAGCGATGGCTTCCGGTTTGGCTATAATTAGCTTACTCTTCTAAGTGTGAGGCAGTAGCAAGAGGAGGAGTCTCCATACTTATCAAAAGGGAACTTACAAAATCTATCATCCAAGAAGAGGAGTATATCAAGAAGAACTCATCAGTTGACCAGGTCAACATGAATGTGGCGGACATCCTTTGACACAAAAAGAAAACCCAAGGAACACCACTCCCAAGGTTGGTATAGTTACCAACATATTATGTAGGCCTTGTTGCTTCTCCAGCAAATGCATCCTATCAACTTATTTACTCAATAGATAACTCAGGCACACATCATCGACACTATAGCTTGATACAAAGTTTGCAAGCTTATTTCTTTTTTACCCACCTGCGTCAAGCAGTGTTGCAGTATTGCGTACTTTTAACTGGCACTGTTAACTACGTGCTCGCTTTTTCTGGGGCCGATCGGGTTCTATGGACTTTTGAAGCACATTTTTTCTGTATAATTTTCAACCTCTCCAGAAGATTCTGGAATGTTGGGCGGCTCTTCAGATCACTGTTTTCAAAACCAAGGGTTAGTAATGGTAAAACATCTCATATCCATTTAAACAGTGAAGTCATGAAGAATTGGAGAGAGGGGTATGAACAAAAGCAAGCTTCAGATGATCAGAACTGCGTGTGATTCCAAGTAAAATGGTGGACTCATAAAGTCAATATCAACATAAGAGATTCATGAAGGGAGATGGACCTGTTCCAGCAGCATTCGATAATTGATGCCCATTCTGGATCCACATCTTTAGGAATTTCTAGTTGTCGGTCCATGAATCCTACTGCTGCAATCACCTGCCATCGTGCAAAGCTTAGGTAAAGACTCTACTTTTACATGGGATCATGCTACAACCAGTGTAGCACATCAAGAACTTACATTACTGAATGTAAGCACTGAGCACCCATATTTTCACATCAAGTAAGTTTTTTTTGTTGTTGAAGAAATACATCTGACAAAATTACTACAGAGTACAGATAAACAATATTCCCAATAAGAAAACTTGTTAGTCGACCAACAGACCTGCATTGGATTGAGCTTTTCCCAAGGAACTTTGTTAGTGGCGAGCTCCCATAAAATTACCCCAAAGCTATAAACGTCAGACCTAGAAATCACCATAGTAAAATAATTTAGGGCTTGTATATAAACATCATCTAGAAAAACATTGAAATTATACGTTTTTATTAATAGACAGTGCGTAAACTTATAGAATTATAGTCATACTTCTCATTGGAAGGTTCATTGCGAATGACTTCGGGAGCCATCCACTGGGGCTGTTAACAAGAGAATAAAGGTTAAATAAGGAGTGAACAGAAGACAACGAAACCTTGATTAACATTTGAATCTGTCGCTGCAAGTACCGTTCCTTTCCCTGATTTTGTTTTGAAATAGGTTTCAAACTTCAGTCGAGACAAACCAAAGTCACCAACCTATAGGGAACAAGGCGAGTAAATATACATTGCCAAACATTTATAGAAGATAGTGAGGAAATTAGAAAATAGGATAATATAATAAAAAAAGGCAGACCTTCACAGTCCAGTTCCTGTCAACTAGAAGATTTGAAGATTTCAAATCACGATGTATTACAGGCGGGTTACAACGATGGAGATAGTTCATCCCTCTCGCCTGTAGAAGTTACAATATATAGTTGATATTTCATTTCGGTGATACTAAAGCTTATAAAGTTGCCTTAGGAAGCATGGGTAAAGAGTAAATCACAAAAATAAAAATAGAAGCCACCCCTGAGACTCAAAGATGCAATATGCATGGATTCAGCCGACTAACAAATGAGCTTACTATGTCCAATGCTACACTAATACGCCTTCTCCAGTTTAGCTTGGGTGCATTCTTCTGTAGCAATTGAAACAGATTCCCTCTGACAACCACTAACAGGATTTCAAACTACATTCATCATACTCTTAGACATCATCTCTTGCAAACATAAACTGGGGATATAAAATACATTTTTGTGATAAAGGTGTACCGTGGTAAATACTCCGTTATTATGCAAAGATGTTGACCTGAAGTGACTGCTCCCATGAAAAGTAAAACATTTGGATGTCGAAGCCTCTTCATTAAGGACATCTTTGCAATAAAAAAAAGAAACATTGGTAAGTCTTTGAAGTTGAAGGCATGTATGGTGCACGTCAAACTAGAATTTGTATGAGACATTCATCTATGCCTACCTCTTGCCTGAAAGACAACACTACGTCACCAGCATAATCTAGCTTGGTGAATACTTTAACTGCCACTTCCTGCAATAATGTAAACTTGAATCACTAAAATGATTATCTAGTTGAGATATCCGCTGAAGTTACCGCCTGTAACTACTTCTAAAGATCTCCTAATGTTCTAAAACGAAAAGGAACGACAGAATACCATACCGATTCATTCCACTTGGCAGAATAGACAGTTCCACAGGAACCTAAGACAACCAAAGCAGTCCAAGTTAAGAGCAATAAATAAAGAGAAGACATAGCAACATAGCATAAACATAAACATAAACATAGACAGAACTTTTCTATTATACCTGTCATCTCAAATTTAAATGTTGTTCTTAAAATATATTTTCACAAGATGGACATAAATTATGTATAGGATGACACTACCTTCCCCAATCTGTTCTCCAATGACCAGGTCTTTCCATGAAATATCATGATTCAAGCTATTGGTATCCAGAACCTCTTTAGTGACTGAACAGCTCATCCTACATCTGCTTGTATTTGGACTGCTAGTGCTGGCTACATTAAATGTTGGACAAGGTGCTGTCACCTGACTAAGCATTGGCACTCCCTTTTCCTCAACTAGAATTTCTTGCTCACTAAATTCAGTATCTTCAGAGCTTCTGTGACTATTTGTAAATCCTCTCATCTCTTTTTCTTTCCTTTGCAATAATCTCCCAGTCTTACTCATCCACGTCTGTACATTTGTAGCAATATAGTTTGGAGCCTGAGGAGTACCCTTGCCATTATATGTTGCATCTCTAAAAAATCTGCCAATGGGTTTATCTTGCGTTTCAACTTTGGAGCAGACCCCTGATGGTAAAGAATACGTGCCTCCTCCAGGTATGCTAACTTCACTGTCTCCTTTGTTAAGGAAAAGCTTTTTGCCAAGGAAATTGCGATCAAAATTAATTCCGCCTTCAGTTTCACCTGTCTGTTCACCGTAGTTGCCAATCTTCATTCTTGACCAAACTTTGTTTCTCATTTTTGAGGCCTGTGAGGGAAGGTCAAAAGAAGATCATAAGACCAAAGTCTACTTGTAAACATTTATAAGTGTACGCTCAATACAGTTGAGAGTAGTAACCATATTTGATATTTTGGATGTGATGGCAACGTTTAAAGGTTGTTGAGGAGCAGGACCAGGTTCACTTGCAGTGATTCCTCTAAACCTGCCAATGCCAGATTCTCCTTCTGACTGCTGAGCGCTGGAGGGCACAACCAACACGTCATGAAAAGGCTGAGAATCACATGTCACGGATATTTGCCCCACCAGAGTGCCATGATCATCATATAAAGGCGTGTTGGTCGCCACAACCAAAAACTTCTCCCTCTTCTTGTTAATCAAAGGGAACTGACCTGTCCAAGACTCTCCAGTGTACACTTTGTCAATAATGGTTGTAGCAAAAATGCATTCCTCTACGTCCACTATAAACTCAACAACACTTTGACCAATTGCCTCCTCTCTTGTATAACCATACATCCTCTGAGCAGATTTATTCCTGCAACTCATACTGTTCAGCATCCCAAACCGCAATTACACTTAGAGGTAACCTGAGAATCAGAGAAATGGATACAGCCAGTCTTTCTCATAATCTCTACTGTAGAAACTGCAATCACAACACTACTCCATAATCTACATAAAATTTTGCGGTTACTCCTACATAATCTCTACTCTCAAATCTGACAATCACAAAGCTACTCCAGAATAGAGCAATTTGTTTGCCAGAAGAAGAAGAAAAACTAACCAATATACGATACGATAATTGCAGTCCAATATGTGAACCGACTGCCCCATAGACTCCAGAATGTTCATATACTGCTCATTCGTGAACATCCGCACTTCCGGTTCCGGCCGCTCACAATCGCTTCCGCTACTTCCTCCGCCGTGAGTTTTCCACCTTCCCGCCCGCATCGGCGGCGATCTCAGCCACCTCTCATCTTCAACAACCCCTAACCTCGTCGAATCCATTTCCTCCTCTTCTTCCTCGACAATCAACATCTCCATTTCCCGCTTCAGCCTCGAGTGATCCTCCTCCATCTCCCTTACCTTCCTCATCAGCTTCCCCGTCCTCCCTCCGCAATTCCTCCTCCGATTCAAATCCGGTAACAGCAACAATCAATCAAACAAACCACGTCGCCTACTTACCGCCACTTACCTAAACACGCATCCCGCCGTCGTCGCGATCGGGATCAGAGCTGCGAGAATCGAGCCTTCACTAGAAATCGGGTCGAGTGATTTATTTATAGATAGCGGATTTCAGTTTGGCGGCAAGCTAGGGATAGTTAGGCGCGAGACGCATGCATCACTAATGCCTCTAGAATCGCGACACGTGTAAATTAATTTAATTTTGAATACAATAATTCAAGGCTGCGGGGAACCCACGACGTGTTTTCGACTATTTAAAAATGACTAATAAAAAGCCATAATTGTCTGGAAGTGGCGTCAGAATAAAAATTTAAAAAATATTTGTTGCCCAAGTCGTCTGTCGTTTTTTGCAGATTCCCAGAATCTTCATGGTTAAGTTTTGGATAGGTTTATTCTTGTTTTATGGATTCGGATATGTCGTTGGAAAATGTCCGACACATGTAAAATAATCGAAGTTTGGTTCGTTTTTATTCAATCTTCAATTTAATTTGTTTGTATTCCCGGACATTGAGGTGTAACGCTGCTAGAAATGCGACACGTGTAATTTTCAGAAATTTTACTCTGTAAATTGTTTCTTGGTTGTTGGAGAGCCAGCCACGCCCGAGTTCGGAGCTTTTAAGGTTTAAATTTACGTGCTTAAAAGCCGTTATTTGCTTAATCGATAAGTAACCGATGGCTTTGTCGTTTCCTTTTTTTGGCCTGGCAGTAAAAGTACAACGCTGTCCGATAAGGTAAGAGCGATACGACGTCGTTTAGCTGATTTCCTAAGTTCATCCTAAATAACCCAACTTAATTTGACGACCGAGTTTTATTTGTCAAATTAACAATTTAGAATTTTTTTTTCAATTTATAAACGAGAGGAAAAACGCATAGTTTCAATATCGTTATATTTAAGATTGGCACCACCACATCTAAATTATCGAAAAGAAAATTAGCTCTGAAAATGTCGCAAACCATAAACCCTAAATGGCCATATTTTTTATCAGGTTGGAGCCGAACAAAAATATATTATTTTATAGGGTGTAGACCGCCCGTAACAAGCTTTTTGAATTATGTTTTAATTTTTTTTTACGATTTAAAATTTATTTTCGTACCGAAAATGTCAGTAAGAAAAGGCATGTACTTTCAAAACTTACAAAATTAAAAGTCTAACTTTACAAACTATGGGATACATAGAACAAAAGGTTCCAAGAACAATTAAATTTAAATAAATAAAAGCAATTCGATTACCACTTTTATATGTCAAAAGTAAATTAAAGACCTTTTTTATATATAAAACAAATATATAATAACTTTTGTGAGGTATGATCATACTTTAGCAATATTATTGATCGAATTGGGAGCGTCATGAGGAACTCAGCCATCTTTGGCTTCTTTAGAGCAATGCTGCGTATTTTCTTACTAGGTAAACTCTTGAATTTTCGAATTCATATATATTGATTTGGCACGAGAATAATGATATTTTGTTATGTGAAATCAACAAGATTGATTGTTTTGTACGTTGATTTTTTGTTAGTTATTGTGTTTACGGCGGAGGTCAGCTTACAAAATCCGCATCCTTTATGTAAGGAGTATCTACTGAGGTTGCCGAATTGTAACGAGGTAGCTTGTATGGCCTTGTGCTTGAAAAAGTTCAGTCGGATCGTTCAGGCCAAATGCCAGCTTGGATTTCGCGATGGATGTATTTGTTGCTTAACTTATGTTAAACAAAATGCAATGATGAATTTAGTTGAATGAAATTATTATATATTCATTCTTATAACTCAAAAAGAGACAGTTACAAATGAGAGTTCAAAACACATGAGGTTATGAAAGTCGATTATTGTGTTTTAGAAATATCATTAAGTTGTTGGGAATGTTGAACACGTGGCTCTATATATAATCCACGTGTCAAATGAACCATAGCCCGTTTGACCAAGTCAACGAAAATTTATTGAAATGAAGCTTATAGAATCAGACATTACAACAGAAACTCCGGCCTTAAATGTCACTCCTGAGGGAGACGGTGGAGTTGAACTCATCAGAAACATCATCGGACAAGATCCCATTGTTGAAGTTCAAAGGATACTTTGGCTGCTGATTCGGGTAAAATACCCCAAAGTGCTTCTCCAGCTCCGGCGACTTCTCGTTCTCATCAAACATAGCAAACAAGTATGTCTCAATGGCCCTGTTGGGTCTCTTGGGCGTGCCCCCTCTGACATGGCTGATCACATTCGTGTAATACGTTCTCGCATTGTCCATCGATGCCCCGAATCCCCCACCGGACGGCCACCCTGTTTCAGACACCACCACCTCCACCGATCCACCGCCAACCCTCTCCACGGCGGAGAAAAGCGCATCCATCATCGCGTCGAACAGGTTCTTGTACCCACGCCCGGCGTCCCAGACCACCACATTGGGGGACGTGAAGAGCGCGTATTGTAAAGATATGTCCTTAGGGTTGCCGGAGTAGCTGAAATAAGTGTAGACATTCGCCAGCAGCGGTGATCTTGTTGTGACCATGAAGTTGATGATTGGGGTCAGATATGACGTCACGTCGTTTCTGAACGAGCCTTGGGAGGGCGGGTAGGAGGTGCCGATGAGGGTCATGTCGATGGCTGTGGAGACTTTGATCTGCCCGAGCCCGAACGAGACTAATGCGTTTTGCACATTCCGCATGGCTGGGAGGACAAACGGAGCGAATCTGGCTGAGCCTCCGTTCACCGGACTGACCTCGTTCCCAACGGCTATGTACCGGAACTTGACACTTGGCCAGTAGTTTTTTATGTTGTTCTGAACCCATGTCCTTGCATTTGATGGGTTTGAGAGGGCTTGAAGATCAGCATTGGGAACACCAACCATGACCTCGATGTTCGAGCCTCGTAGCGCTTGGAGGGCTGCTTGGTTTGGGTCGTAGAGCCGCATACGTCCTATGTTGTGTGACTTGTACATCGATATCACGACGGGCGCGGATGGTAGATTGTTGCCCATCATCCCATAGCACACTCCAACTGATCTCACACCTGCAACCCCATCAAAAATATCAAATCTTGCAACCTGAACAGAAATATTTTTGTTTCGAGACAAAGTCATACTATAAACATGAGCAAAAAACTACATAATAATATCATCATCGACTGTTTTTAATCTGGTTTTACCAAATTTTATTCCTACAATCTCCAAAACAGATGTACTGGTAAATTTGAAACGAACCGGAGAGTGCGAAACAAGCCAGAAGCAAGCCAAGGAGCAGAAAGGGAGCCATGAGGGAGCTTCTAAGTTTTAACAACAAGAAGATGGTAGTAGCCATTTGCTTCTCCAAGCTTTTAACACAACTCTTTATATAGCGAATGGGGAGTGAATATTAACTCGCTAAATGCCATCCATCTTAAATTACTAGCAAGTTCAACACATACCTTATCCAATAATCGTCACCATTCACATCATATTGATCATTAATTCGCGCACAAATCAACCTAAGATATCTAACAATTACCAACTATGAGGTATTTTATGAACAAAAGTAGCAGCCTTGGAGATTCATGGAGACAAGTTAAGTAGCAGCTTACCCATTTTCAAAGACTGGGTGTGCAAGTCACGGATATATTGGAGGACTACCGAGAAAAGTCTCATTGAAAAGTCAGTATCTTAATTTTCATGATCACTACAAATTGCAGTATTAAAATGTGGTTATGATATAAGAAATCATGGTGATTTTTGAGTCGAGGGCTGCCTAATTATATCATTACGTGACGGGATTAACATAATCTGATGAACAATTTAGAGGCGGCTACGGGTTTTTTTCTTCTCTTCAAGTCAACTACGCATTCAGTTTCAGATACAACGTAAAAGAATAGCATGTGCAATCTCCTTAAAAATTGTGAGGAATACCTTAGGAAGTGTCAACAGCCCAAGACATACCAAAGTACGAAACAACCACCGCACAGAAACGTAATCGACACAAATGCAAGTAATTCACAAAGCAACTTACATTAGCTTTCAGCTGATTAACAATCTTCAACATTATAGCATCAATCTCCAAAACATCCTCAGACGCTATAACATCACACTCAAATCTTCAAACACCTTTCCTGCACAAAAAACCCACTTCCTCAGCCAACAACCAAACCACAACCCCAAGTCAAAAACGCACACACAAACCCTAATACACACAACCCAAGTCGCAATCCACCAACTGAACAACAACCTAAGTCAAAACTCACCCAGAAAATCAAAAAATTTCACGATCAAACACTTGCAATACATATCATACCCATATGAAAAACTCCATCTTTCCACCAAACCCATCTTAATTACGTCCTTAAAACCCTAGCTGCACTCACCACAACGGCCGGAATCGCTTCGCGGGACAAGCTCCGCTCGCTCAAACCCGATTCCATAGCGGACCATTACGCTGTCGTTTTGATCACTGTTTAGGAACGTCGTCGTATTGCATCCAACCCAGTTTAGGTGCGCGTGTGCTTTCGCGCAATCCAGCAATTATCAAAAATATCAACTTTAGTACACAATAATTACAATTTGAATCTCATTCGTCTTCTTTCTCCGTGTTCATGTTCGCTCGCTTTAATGCTTGGTAGGGGCATGTACAACGGTCGACTTTTTCAGAAGCAATCAATAAGGTTTTGCTCCAATTTGTGCGTACTAAGATTCTCCGATGAGAAATAATGTTTGAGGAGAAAGAACGTCCTCGGAAGATTGCTCGTCGAGGAAGCGAGAGCCGCAAGGGAAGTTGTTGGACGCATCGATCTAGACAGAGGAATGAGCAAATCGACGCAGCTGGGAATGAATAGTACAACGAAAATTATGCTCTCTAATCTCCGTTCAATAAATCTCCGACGAGGTTCGATTGTTCGAGATTGCTCTTCGATCTAGTACGGAAAGCTTCGTCTTCTCCGTTGAGGCCGTGCAATTTTTTTTATCTTTTCTGAAATTTTAAATTATAATATTTAATTTCTAAATAGTAGATTTTTAGATAAATATTGCAGGAAAAAAAAGAGGGGAAGGCGTATATCAGCAATAAAGAAGAAAGTAAAAAAATTGAAGAAGTTGCAGAAATTATATGCGTAAATTGTGTAAATAGTCACTAACAGAAATGTTTCCTAAACTCTTAAGCTCACTATCCAACTCCTCCGTCAGCCCGCCGATCTCAATTGCACACTCCGGTTCTCTAAACTTGGGTCGTTTCCAATCGAGAATCGGGTTCCGGCACGATTTGGGAACTGTTGATGCTCATTTACTGTAGTATTCTTCGCGTGCTGTAATTTTTTCGGGCCGATGTGGACGGTGGGAAGTATGGTTTTGGCTTGTGGAAGAGGCTCCGTTTGAGGTAATTTGATTGGTTTTTAGGGTAATTTGGGTTTAGGGCATGTGGTGGCCATGGATGTTGTGTATGGTTGCATTGTGGGTGAAAGGAGTTTTAAGGTAAGAGTTGTGGTGGTTTTATGTCATGTTATGGTTTAGGATTTTCATGGAGTTTTGAGTATTTATGTGGTTGTTGTGCTGTGTGGCAAATTGGAGGAGTTTCTTTGGTTTCATTGGAGATCAGATGGGCATAATTGGAGACTATTAGCATGAGCATGAGCATGACTGAGAGAAAATGCAGCTTGATGATTTTCATTTCAAACCCTTCTCATGCGAGCCTATAGACAACTTACTGTGCTTTAGACGTAGCTAGGAAGTTATAGAAAGGGTTTAAGGGCTTGCATTATGGTACATAAATAAGGGTGAAGGAGTTAGAATAAGGGGAGTTCTTCTTTTCTCACATACAGCTGGAAAAATGTGAACATAAATCAACCTCATCGGCTTCCATTGTCATGCTAGAAGTCAGCTACAAAGCACGGAGATGGCAGCTAAGCCCGAGCTGTCTTTCGGAAATGAGGAAGCCCTCGGAAGCGGCCGGGTGGTTTTGTAGTTTAGTTTTTCTTTTTAAATTACAATAAACCATATTCTAATCAATCGCGTCCAATCGCTCGCAGTCCTCCTATCCTTTACCCATTCAATCACAGCTTCTCCCATTTAATCGCTCGCAGTCGTCCTCCAGCAGGCGTCACGCTGCAGCCCAGCTGTCCAGCAGCTTCGGTCTTCCGTCCTCAAGGCTCCACGCTCCAGCAGGCGCCAGACAGCACTGCAGCAGATTTCGTCCTCTAGCCGGCAGCAGCCCAGCTCCAGCTATTCAATCGCAGCACGCAGCTTCCGTCCTCCAGCCCTGAGCCGTATTCGTGAGTCCTCTAACCACAATGCAAGCAACAAGCAAATTTTTGATTTGTTTTTATTTTCTTGGTGCAAAAGTTAATTAATATCGTCAATTTTACAGATGGAAAAGCGGACACAATACTCTTCAAAGGACATCGAACGTAGCGAAAGTGTTTCTTCGTCAATACAAGATGATGGAAACCTCATTAAAGTTTTATTGAAAGGATTTCGAAAACCGGAGGAGGAGGTAATTGGAGATGGAGATGCAAGATTTGTCATGAAGAAAAATAAGGAACTTATACAAGAATTAAGGCTCACCTTTTGCGAATTAAAAAATAATAGAATTGCAGTTTGCGTAAAGGCGTTAATGCAATAAGTTACTGAAATGACGAAATTAGAGGAGGATTACGAAACTAATTTGCTTTCTATGATGCCTAAATTAGCTTCTCTACCTTCTGACCGTCGACATACACATACACTGGCTCACTTCAAATGAGTGGTTTTGATTTTAGTATAACAAAGAAGCGAAAAAGTGATACTGGTCTTTTTAAAGCTTTCGACATTCAAGCTCGAAAGAAACTCGATTGTGTAATTGCTAGAATGTTTTACACCGGTGTCTTGCCTTTCACTCTTGCAAGGAATCCTTACTATCAGAGTTCTTATACTTATGCAGCTAATCATAGTTTGGGTGGTTATGTACCTCCGAGGTACAATCGCCTAAGAACCACATTGCTCGAACAAGAGAAGAAGCATGTTGATATGTTTAATTAATTTTATGGCTTGTTGTGAAAGTGGTCCAATGTTCATCAAAGCTATGAATTGTGTTGGTAAGGTAAAGGATAAATACTTCGTTGCTAATCTGCTGAAAGAAGTACTTGATGAGGTTGACCAAAAAATTAATGGGTGTGTGTTACTCCTAGAAGAAGTGATGAATTATTTGTCCTTTACCTCACGAACACAATTCACAGCTTTGATGAACATTGTACCACTTTCACAACAAGGCATAAAATTAACTAAAGGTCACCGTTGTGGATCACTCCAACCATCAGTCACAATATTCACTCATTTGGATACCCAAGTACTTTTAATAGCAACTAACGATATATCTACATGCTTCTTCTCTTGTTCGAGCAATGTGGTTCTTAGGCGATTATACTCCGGAGGTACATAACCACGAAAATTATGATTAACTGCATAAGTATAAGAACTCTGATAGTAAGGATTCCTTACAAGAGTGAAAGGCAAGCCACCAGTGTAAAACATTCTAGCAATTATACAATCGAGTTCCTTTCGAGTTTGAATGTCGAAAGCTTTAAGAAGACCGATATCACTTTTTCGCTTCTTTGTTATACCAAAATCAGAACCACTCATTTGAAGTGAGCGAGTGTATGTGTATTTCGAAGGTCCGGAAGGTAGAGGAACTAATTTAAGCGTCATAAAAAACAAATTACTTTTATAGTCCTCCTCTAATTTCGTCATTTCAGTAACTTGTTGCATTGACGCCTTTACGCAAACTGTAATTTTTTAATTTTTGATTCTCAAAAGGTGAGCCTCAATTCTTGTATAAGTTCCTTGTATTTCTTCATGAAAAATCTTGCATCTTCATCCCCAATTTCCTCCTCTGATTTTCGAAATTCTTTCAATAAAACTTTCGCTACTTCCATGTTGTTCGAAGGAGGTTGTATCAAATTTTCCATCGGTAAAATTGATAATATTAATTAACTTTTGCACCAAAATAAATCAAAAGTTTGTTTGCTGCTTGCGTTGCGGCTAGAAGACTCACGGGCACGGCCCAGGGCTGGAGGACGGAAGCTGCTGCGATTGAATAGCTGGAGTTGGGCTGCTGCCGGCTGGAGGACGGAATCTGCTGCGGTGCTGTCTGGCGCCTGCTGGAGCCTTGAGGACGGAAGTTGCTTGCTGCTGGAGGACGACTGCGAGCGATTGAATGGGTAAAGGATAGGCGGACTGCGAGCGATTGAACGCGATTGATTAGAATAGGGTTTATTGTAATTTAAATTACAAAACCACACAATCGCTTCCCCGTTTCCGAAACGGCAACTCAGACTTAGCTGTCGTTTCCGTGCTTTGTAGATTATAAGTGATGGTGGTCCCCGGGCGATGCAGATGTTCCCACACTACTGGGAACAGGGGTATCTTCTCTTCTAGACAGTATGTTGCTTTCTTACCACTCCTATAAATTGAAAGGATTTTCTAAGTATTTTTTATGTAAGCATAGTGATGGTTGAGTCACCATGCTTCTATTTCGAGTACCGGTTAGGATTCCAGGAATACTATTTTCATTGTTAATATAGTTTGTTATTAATACTTCAAAGGTGTATATGATTTGCTTCTACTCTTGATTTTACATTCCCTTACAAGTATTTTGTTAGTTTGGTAATAAGATGAAGACCAATATATTTTTTCTTTGTATTTTGGTTTCTACAATGTTGATTGATTATGATAATCATGTGAGTTCTTAATTCGTGAAGAAAATCTTTACACTTAATTGGCGGTGGTTTTTGTTGGGCTATGGAGACTAATACAGGCCCAGGTCCAGGCCCAGTGGTTAGCTAGAATTTTTCATATTTTTTTTATAAATAGAAACATAGCTTGTAACACAGAGACAACACATAAGAAAACCCTAAACTCATCATAGTGAATCTCTCTTGGCTTGGGCTCCCAGACGTAGTCACATTCTGTGACGAACTGATAAACAAATCATTGTGTTGTTTGTCTTTCGTTTCTCTTATTCGATTTGGGTGCTTATCCATATCGTTGTTTCGATCCTAACAACTGGTATCAGAGCTTGGTTGATTATGGACGGAAATCATCCTGTTGAGAAGTTCGATGTATCGGATTTCAGATTTTGAAAGATGCAGATTGAAGATTACATGTACGGTAAAGATCTGTTCTTACCAGCGATAGGAGAAAAGCCGAAAGACATGAAGAATGAAGAGTGGACCCTGTTGGACAGGAGGCGATGAGTGCGATTCGTCTGTCGTTATCAAGGGAGGTAGCACACCACATATTAACGTCAAAATCAACAAAGGAGTTGCTTGAGACGCTATCTGGACTGTATGAAGTGTCGTCTGCAGTGAACAAGGTTCATCTCATTCGGCAATTGTTCAAACTGAGGATGACAGAGAGCACAGTGGTGGCGAAGCATCTCAATGAGTTCAATATGATTATTGCTCAATTAAGTTCTATTAACATTGACTTTGATGATGAGATAGAGGCGTTAATTCTATTGTCATCGTTGCCCGAAAGTTGGAGTGGAATGGTCACTGCAGTGAGTGCTTCAGCTGGGAAGACAAAGCTGAGACTAGATGAGGTCAGGAATTTAATGGTCATGAAGAGATTCGCAGAAAGAAATCAAGTCCTACTTCTAGTTCTGGTGTGCTTTTGAATGCTGGAAGCAGAGGCACGTCAGAATCAAAGTCCAAGTCCAAAGGGCATCGTAGCAGGTCAAAATCCAAAGGAGGATCAGACATAGATTATAAGGATAAAAGTTCGATTAAGTGTTGGCAGTGCAACGAATTCGTACATTTTAAGAGTGAGTGCAAGGCGCCGACCGCGAATATGGCTTCTGAAGATGCTGAGGAAGCACTGATTTTGCGTGTGAGCAGTCCGCTGGAGTCATGAGTTTTGGATTCAGGAGCATCGTTCCATTCATGCAGTAGTGCCGAACTGATGCAGCATTATGAGTCAGGAAATTTCAAGGTCTACCTTGCAGATGATGAGCCGTTGGATGTAGTGGGCAGGAGTGATGTTGTGATACAGGTAGCTAATGGTTTGCTACTGAAGTTGCATAGAGTCAAACACATTCTAGGATTGAAGAGAAGTCTTCTATCAGTTGGTCAGCTTGATGATGAGGGTTACGTTGTGATATTTGGTTGCAACAGCTGGAAAATAAGCAAAGGAATTATGGTCATAGCTCGAGGAAGCAAAGAGGGTACCTTGTACATGACGAGCAGTTTTCAGGAGAGCATTGCTGTTGCTAGAGACGAGTGTAATGCAGACTTATGGCCTTGTCGCGTTGGTCATATGAGTGAGAAAGGCATGAAGATGCTTTACTCTAGGGATCTTTTACCAGGTCTCAAATCCGTTGAAGTCGTTTGTAAGGACTGTATATTTGGGAAGCAGAAGAAATTCAGTGTCCCAAAGAGTGGTAGCACCTTGAGGAAGCAGAAGCTTGAGCTAGTACTCTCTGATCTGTGGGTTCCAACACCGGTAGCATCACTTGGTGGAGCATTGTACTACATGACCTTCATTGATGACTCCACAAGGAAGGTATGAGTTTATTTTCTAAAACGTAAATCTGATGCGTTTGTTACTTTCAGGAAGTGGAAAGCCCTGATAGAGACTGAGACGGGTCTCAAAGTGAAATGTCTGAGGTCTGATAATGGTGGAGAGTATCAACTGAGAGTTCAGAGCTTATTGTGCTGAGAATGAAATTCGGATGGAGAAAACTGTGAGAGGGTCTCCTCAACAAAATGACTTGGCTGAGCGTATGAATAGGACGCTGAATGAGCGGGCAGGAAGCATGAGGTTGAAGTGTGGTTTACCAAAGATGTTTTGGGCAGAAGCAGTTAACACTGCAACTTTTCTGATTAACCGAGGGCCGTCAAGCGCATTGGATAATGGAATTCCACAAGAAGCTTGGAGTGTTAAAGAGGTAAACCTGTCATTTCTGTGTAGTTTTGGTTGCGTAGCCTATGCTCATATTGATGATGTTGAAAGAAGTAAGCTTGATGCAAAGTCTGTTAAGTGTACGTATGTTGGCTATGGCGGTGATGATTTTGGATATCGTCTTTGGGATGATAAGAATAGAAAGGTGTTTCGCAGTCGGGATGTTGTGTTCAATGAACAGGTGTTACACAAGGATTTTGCAAGTGCGTCAGAACCGGAAAGCTCAAAAGCTGAGGTAGTGGAGTTAGACATTTCTAACTCGGGTGGGAGCATGGTAGTTCCTGATGAGACTGAAGAAGAGGAACAACCAAGAACACCGGAACAAGTGTTGCGGAGATCCAGTAGACTCCGTGGTCCGCTTATCAGGTATTTGCCATCCAATAATTACTTGTTGTTGACTGATTCTGGTGAACCAGAGTGTTATGAAGAGGCATCTCGAGTAGAACAGGCGAGTAAGTGGAAAATTGCAATGGATGATGAGATGGAATCACTTATGGCTAATGAAACCTGGGAGTTGGCTAAACTTTCTGATAGTAAGAAAGCTTTGCACAACAAGTGGTTTACATGAAGTTAAAGCTGTGAATGGCTTCAGCTGGCCTCTCTGTGTAGAAGAGGAGGATTGACACTATTAATATTGGAGAAGATGGATGAGCCGAGGGTAGTGCTCCAGACGTAGTCACGAACTGGGTAAACAGATCATTGTGTCGTTTGTCTATCATTTCTCTTATTCGATTTGGGTGTTTATCCATATCGTTATTTCGATCCTAACAGTTTTCCAAGACATCATCGGGCTCCATCAATATGTGCAGCATGTTGTGTTATTGCAAAACCGTCAGCTGTGGTACAAAAGATGCGAAACATAAAGAGATTGAGGGGCCACAGGAATGCTGTCTATTGTGGTGAGCTTTTGTGTTGGGGGCTCTTTTATTATGTATGGGAGTCCTCTGTTGGAGGATGGTTCTATAAATTCCAAAGAGTGTGCGGAGCCAATTTTTTGCATTAACATTCTGTCTCTGATTAGTGCATAACCAACTTGCTCAGATACAGACTCATGTATCTCCATGTTTGTGCTATACCTCTTGCCTTGGATTAATTGATGAGTGTATCATGGAAAAATACATTCTTAACTCTTACAGTTAAAAACAAACTTCAAGTGATTTTGTTTTATCTGATTTTGAATATTTCTGTTTCTAGCCTCTAGGTCTGCGCATACCATTATCATTGCCTACGTGCAAGTTTATGCAGTTGTTAGCTATATTTGATAGTTCTGGGAGATATGTTATCACTGGTTCAGACGACCGTCTTGTTAAGATATGGTCTATGGACTGTCGTGGACATGAACTTATGTGTTCTGTTATCATATTTGCCCTCCTTCTGTATATGAGTTATTTCATTTTGCATTTTAATTGAAGGGTGACATCACTGATTTGGCTGTGAGTCCTAACAATGCTTTGGTGGCATCTTCTGCGTCACACTTGTTGTAAGCTTCTCATCATTTAATATAGTCATCTACTGATACTTGTGCTATGACGTGTTATTTTGTGATGCATCATCTCACATCTAACTCCTTTATTTCTGGAATTTTCTTAGTGGCTGTTGCCAGATGGAATGCCTGTTTCAGTATTGAAGGGACATACTGGAGTTGTTACTGCCACAGCGTTCAGCCCTCATCACCTTATGATCTTCTATCGTATGCCTAATCTCTTGTACTACTATATGTCAAGCTCACTTTCTTTCCATTTTAATCGGCACTCATGCGTCTAGTCCTTGATTGTGTAATGCTATTGAGGAAGTCTTCTATTGATTTTAATGGGTATGTTCGCTTTTGGTGGTTAAAAATATACACCCCAAGATTGTCTGATACTATAATTGGTTAGTTTTTTTCTTGGAGATGGTCTGTCATTAGTTCTTAAATACATACTCTTCTAAGGTCTGTTAGTTGTTACAGGAAGAGAGAATGCTCCACTCCTCATCACTTAGAGCCATCAAATATCTTGCTGTGCTTTCAATGCTAATGGAACTGTTTTTGTGACCGTCACTTCAGACAATTCTGCTCGGGTAAATTATTATCAATAGTTCATCAACTGAAGTCTAGGTGCTTGAAAATGATTCTGGTTCAGTCTCCTCGTAACAATGCTGGCATGTTTTTTTTTTAAGAAAAGGAAGAAGGCATTTCACCTCACTAAAATCTTCATGTATGCACCATGCAGGTCTGGAGTTTTATCAAATCTAATGTGAACGAGCAGGATCAGGTTAATCATGAATAGAATGTGTTATCTGGCCACTAGAATGATGTGAATTATGTTCAATTTAGGTAAATTCTAAGCTTGTTTTTCTAGCTAAAGCTTCATTTCCAATTTCATACTGCATAATCTTATCTGGCGAGCCCTTGCAATACAGTGGTCAGTCTTTATTTCGTTGCTGATCTGTTCGATAGCAAGTCTTGCAGCAGTATGTTAGTTTAGTTTGAGTTTTCATCAAGCCCTGCAAATGTCAGTTCACTGTAAATGATACTCATGACCCATAACTGTTTTATGTGCAGATTGCAGAATATATGTGTGCTGGTGGTTGTTTAGTGAGTTCTTTAACAGGACATTGTGAATTTGTAAGTTATATGGTAAGCTACCTTTATCTTTATATAGCAAAAAATGGATTTAAGGAATGAGTAGGATTTTTATATAGCAATCATCCTCGGCAGCATCTGTTAATTAATTCTCGTCTCAGGATCTATACGGCATTCAAAAGCTAAAACAAGCATCGGACAAATCCCAATTCTGGAACAGGTTTGGTCCTTTTAGGATTTAAGTTGCACACACTATACAACAATACTACAGTCATATTCCATGGTTGATATTCATCAAATTACATGCACGACAGGAAACAAAAATATCACCCATTTATTACCATTACTTCATTCGAATTCTGTACCTGTTTCTGTAATGACCAGGAAAGCAGCAACATTTTCTTTCATTGATATTAAAGTTGGAAACATGCATCAGTATGTCCAGATGATAGAAACTTTTAAAGGATCACATCTCTCTCTAGAGTTTTAAATTGGCATAGTGAATGTCATGGCATCAAGAAAATGGTGCTCCCAGAGGCTTAAATGCTTGTGTTTTGCCATTTAGTCTCTCCACCTATGACCACAATTAGGGTTGCAGCAAACAAAAAACAGTGTCATACCCTCCTCACCCCTAGCAGTTGCCTGTGGATGGATCCATAAAATAGTTGAGCTCAACAGTGCTCAGGTAAACAAATGGGGTTTTCACAAATCGGGTTTACAATATTTGATACAGTTAAAGTGACAAGGGATGGGAGATGAAGCGCACCTGAAAAAAGACTGCTTCTCCATGGTTACACTTTGCGCAACGTACAGCTTTAGTACGAGGAAGAGTTGGATCTGAAGCTACATCCTGCAAAATTTGGGTCTGATCTCGTTCTGAGTGGTGGATCTGATTTCTGTACACACAGTTATCGGAAGCTACCTCCTGCAAAGGGTTAAAGAAAACAATATATTCAGGATGATGGTAGATAGTGGCTCGTTAAAACAATAGCTTTTAGCATTGCATCCATTTAGATACGGCAGGTCTCTGCTTCTTAAACTCGAAAAAGTAAAATATGCATAGCATTTCAACATTTATGGATGCTGAAGAGGCTGATGTTTTTCTACTAGTCTACTTTCATTCATCAGATGTCATTCAGTTTTTTTATTGCTCTTAAGCCTCAACAAACTTACACTCTTATTCAATGGGATCACAGAATGCTGAATGGTCTGACACACTAATTCAATTCAATAGGGAGCTAAAGTATAACACGCAAGAGAGACTAGAGATATATTAGAACATTTCAAGAAACTCAGCAAACATAAATGAAGAGAAGCAAGCTTGAAAGTTTCATACATTACAAAAATATATCACAATTCACAAATAAAAACTCGAGGAACATATACTGAAAAATTCGATAGGACAAGGAAATACCGATAAAGCTAGGTGGAAAAGCATGGAAGTGTACATCAGCCAGAACAACCATCCATAGGTTAATTAAAATAATAACTATAATAATAAACACTAAAAGTTTCAGCCAAAACCCTAATTTCTACCAAGTACCAACGCAACTCCAAATTCCCAATCTGAGGAAATTCATTAATGAAGCCGATCGATATACCTGGTGATCGCAATTGCGACATCCGTATAGAAGTATCCTCTGCTCCTTATCCTCCTTCGGATACAAAATGTTGTTGCTGCAAAAATCCAACACCAAAAACCTCATCAACGGAATCATCAGAAAGCGGAAAAGTTCAAAATAAAACAGACTGAAAAACACAGCTCACCACTCGCGGCAGAACCTCATGGTGCTCATCTTCGAACAGCTGCTTCTTCTTCTTCTCTCTAGAATTCTCAGTGAGCTCCTTGTTCATTTCCCCGGCTCTTCTTCGATTTTCAAAGCAGGGATACAACGAAGGGTATTATGGTCATTTTCTATACCCGATGTTTCCGTATTTACAAGAATATGCCCTCCAGGTTAGTTCAATTTCCACATGAGGCCCCATAGAAAGTGTTTATTAAGAGGCGTATTTTAGAAATTAATTTGAGATTAATAAATAATTAATTTTAAGCCATGTTTTTTGAACTAAGTTAAATTAACTGAAGTAACCTTAATTTATCGTATCATAAAATAGTACCAATTAAAGTGTAAAATACTTTAAATTAAGTTCAGTTAAATTAAATAAATAAATAAGTTCAATTAAAAAAACAGATTAAAAGTGTGTTCTTTATCACTGAAAAATTTTAATGACGTTAATTACTTTAATGATATGTACTCATATAAGTGAAATATCGAGGGCACAACGAGATAAAAACGTTGAATGTATTTGTTTGTTGCTCGTTTGATATGTTGTTTATTTACATACGCATTAGGTAGGAAGGGAGTGTTCATAATCAAACTGTCTGAAGAAACTCGTTAACGCAATCAAAATATTATTTTTCACACCACCCCATATGAAATGACATGGACACAATTTGTATGGTCACAAAATTTGAATATTTTTCATACAATTACAAAGATAAAGAAGTTCGTTATCATATGACAGCATTCTGATATGGTCATCCATCCACTGGAATTTATAAAATGTTTAACTATCGACATTCATCTTTACAAACAACAATTGAAATATCATTTGATGTTTTGAAAAATACTTGGAAGATATTTTAAAGCATGCCTAAGGTGTCAGATGTGCGACAGTTAACATAATTCTTGCTACATCTACTTTGCGCAACTTTATTGACATGCATAAACTATAAATATCTATTTTATGACACATAATTGGTGCAATTATAGCTAACTCTAACATATTCGATGTAAATAGAAAAGAATATATAAATAATGTGTTAAACATAATATCATCTGAAATTATGCAAGCAAATCCTGAAAATGAAATAAAAGATATGGAGGATCATGGAGATATTTAGCTTATATTTTTTAAATATTAAAAAATATAATATAATATTATCTGCATGTCAAATATTAATTTTAAAGCTGAAAAAATTTAGTGATGTTTATTACTTTACTGATGGTTATTAATATTTGCTGATATAAGTACTTTATAAGTAGAAAAGAACATACACCTCCTTCAATTTTTGTGTCATAAAATTCCTTATATTAATTATTCTGCTATGCTCAACCCAATTTAACCTTATTTATTTGGATTTTAAAATTTTTAGTTGAAAGAATAAGTTTCGCCTGAAAAGTTATATGAATTTTTTTAATATGTTATTTTATTTCATTTTCCACATTTGGAAACCTAAGAATACCAAGATTGTACAACGCCAATCTGATCGAAACTCAACTTGTTAAAATTTTCACTGATTAGGAGCTTTAGCTAGTTTTAAAATATATGCCTAAACTTGAAGGAACTCATTTATAATCATAACAAATTGGGTATTTGAACATTAGAAACGAAAGGAGGTTTTGTACCCTTAATGTCAATGCCAAGGTGAAACCAAGCTCTCGCAATGCAGAACATGATGAGCATCTATGAATAATGGCAGAACCCCTCTCCTCTCCACTCCATCTTCGTTAGCAATGCAATCAGCCCTCCTCTCAATCACAATGGCTGCTTCAGATGTAAACCCAAGAGGCCCGTCCCAGCCACGAAAAGACTGGTGGATTGCTGCCTTATAGTTACTGCTTATATCGGTCCAGGTTCCATCAGCAGTGGATAGTAACCAGATCACCTTTATCTTCCATTGAATCGACTCATCCAGTTCAAATCTTACTAACCGGATGCTTCCACCGCATTCGTGGAGCGATAGGTTTATTCTATCGTGGGGTGAGTTTTTGACGTCGGCTTGAGGCGGGCAGGGGATGGGAGTCAGCTGATCACAAGCCAGGGTGAATTTCAGGATGCAGTGAGTGTTTTGGATACCCTTGGCAAGCCAGAAAATATACCCATCTATGGCCACTGCACGCTGAACCGGCATGTACTGACTTTGATCCTCTAATTCCCTCCAGACATTGGATTTCACCCACAGTACTTTGATTTTCCGGTTAGGCTTGTGGATATCCCTTGTCGATTCCATTTTGATAATTTTGTAGTCATTGGCGGTGGGATCGAATCCAAGTGCAAAACTTGCTGGTCTGTTACCAGCTCCAGCTGTTCCCGCTGACCTTGATTTAAAAATCTCCCTGCACTGGCGAGTCACAGGATTCCAAAGGACAACTGATGTTGAAAATTCCGTGCTGAATGTGACATATAAGAGACCGCGGCACGATGATCTGATAACAAACTGCCCCTTACCATCAGTATCAGACACTGGCAAGTCCAGCTTGAAGGGGTCTCCTTCATCAGGATACATAGTGATGGAAGGAGTCGAGTAGGAGCAAGATATCACATAGTGGCTTAGTTTTCGCCTTTTATGACACTTGAGATGATCTATTGCAAACTTCTGGCTTGATATTGTGTCACGCCATTGCCTGGCAAGGCTCCTGAAGCGCAACAAAGATTTCACAGGAGTGAGTAACAGAATTTCGTATATAAGGTGGTCGGGAAGAACATCCATTGTGAGGTGGCTGGCAACTGCTTGTAGTGATCAAGTGTTGGGGCATCTTTAAATACCTGTTAACAATGTCCTTCCAAATTTTGTCAGAAGGAAGTTTCCATGTTTCAAGAATAGAAAGAATCCTAGTATTTATTTTAATTTATATAAAAGTGCAAAAAAAGAAGGTAACTTTACATAAAGATTGTTGCGTTGAATCAGCAAGTGATACGCCATTACATTCATGGATAAATAATCTTGCCAAGATTCTCAGACAAACAAAATATGAGATAGAAGCTTCTAAACCATATCTAGGCAATCTAATAAAGTATTAAAGCACATATTCTATAGCACTTTATTTTCAAAAACACACTAAGATATATTGTGGAGAATAATTCACAAGTAACCTTCTAGACTTTTAAGAATCAAGAACCAATTCTACATGTCTAATTTTTTTCAAATTGATGATTGGATTTCAAAAACACACTAAGATATATTGTGGAGAATAATTCACAAATAACCTTCTAGACTTTTAAGAATTCAAGAACAAATTCTACATGTCTAATTCTTTAAAATTGATGCTTGGATTTCAAAAATACTAAAACTTTGGACTTAAATTCAAATCAAAATAGAAGCATTTATAATTGGTTTAAGATCTAGTGTAATCGAATCAAACACAACTAATTATAATATTCCCTTGTTTGATGTCATTTTACTATCAAAATTTTACCATCGACCAATTTAGGGCACGAATGGATCTCCCAATTTTTAAATATAAAAAAAGAAACAAATTAGCAAAAATAAAAACCTTAATCCTTGCATGAGCTGAATCGGAGAGCTCCTTCCCGGCGCGTTGGGCGGTCCTCCATTTTCCAGCCTTCCATCTCGGTTTCAATCAGCGGCAGAACACAGAACAGAATCCGCGAACGCAACTAAATCTTCGTATGGATGATTTAACATGTTCTTCGTCCCTAAACCCTAAGTCCTCGTCCTGCTCCGATTTAACATATTCTTCTTCCATCAGCCTGCAAACTTCGATTCCGATGGCGTCCTGGTCGAGGATCTATTCATTTCCAAATTCGGAATTCCAAGACTTGCAGTAGATGCTGAGCGGGACGAAGCTGGAATTGGAGTGTGCAGTGCTGTCTTAAGGCTTCCCATATGGGCGGGAAACCGTGGAAATCTCACCGCCTTTTCGAAAGGCCTTATTGGGCCGAGTGAATTAGACACGTTATACGGCCGGGACCGGCCCGTCCCGTCCGTAATACTCGTGCTGAAGCCAATGTATGCACTTTTATAGAGAGAAAACAATCCAAGATTTTGGCGAGGGTCCAACACAGTCCACAGCGTATATAGTATGAATGAGTGGTTCAACAGGGAAAATGGCACAGTTCTGAAGACAATATACAAACAGCTGAATACACCTGACCAGGTTTGGATCAAGAAGTTGACAAAAATGGACATAACCCAGCTAAATGCTGGACATCATCCACTGCTGGAACACCAAATAGACACCAAGCTCTCGGACGGGCCACTGTGTTTGATCTATGCATCTGTTGGAGCACCAAATACAACTCGAACATATCTTTAAACCCTTCAATCCTGTGATTGGTAATTCACTGCTCACCCAGACTTCCGAGGACCGTGTTGAATATGCTATCCGTGGGATTGATACATTTTTGCACTTGTGGTACAGCAAGGATAACCAGTGACGCAATTTGTAAGCTCATGAACCAATTGTTGACAGTTCTGGTGAAGGTTTTTGCGACGAAACAGGCCAATCTTCAGTATCAGATTTCTTATCATCTGGTGTTTCACTCTCCTTTTGATTTTCTTCTGCCAAATTCTTGTCCATTGAAAAATCTTTCTGGTCATTTGATTGCCTGTTTTTTATATACGAACTCTTATCAACCAAATTGTTGAGTAGTTCTTTCTCCCTGGTTTCTTCCGCAAAACTATGATTGCTGATCAGAAAGGAAGGATCTTCCCCAGGGTGTTCTTGATCACTCCCAACATGCATCTGGTCATTGGAATAGCTTTCCTGACAAAATGTCACTTTGCCATGGTGTTCATTGTCATCAGGATTTTCATTTCTCAAGGAAGTGTTGTTGTCGAACGAATCTGGACACGTGGAGTTTCCGTTCATGATTTCACCATCTGAATTTCCACACCCAACAGACTTCTTGTTGTCAAAACAGCTCATATCATTACCAGATTTTTCCTCGCACTGTCTTCCATCATTTGACCTCTCATTTGCCTCACCTGAGTATGAAACACCTTTTGCTGGATCCAGTGTCTCTTCATATCGCAGTTCTGCCTGACTGATAGTGGAACACATTGGAACAGTAACAATATCTTCAGATTTCAAGTCCTCGCAATGCTGTTTCTTAGGCAACTCAGACTCCTTGTCCATGTGTAGCAACTTCCGTTTTGATTTAGAGGACTCAACTACACCTCCATCAGCTTTAAATGCTTTGGAACTTTTTTTTGGGGGCGGTTGATAGTCTTCATCATCGTCATCGTCGTCATAATCGACCAGGCCGGCAGATTTTGAGCTAGGTGAATACATAGCAGAAAAGGTGTTTGCTCAGGAAGAAATGCAAATTAGATTAGAGCACCAAATACTAGGTATCTGGAATACCTATTTAATGAATAGCTGGCAATACCACCATTGACCGGACTCATTTGAGCTAGTCTTTTGTTGGAATGAGATATGGATCTTGTCCCTTCATCATCACTGATAAAGCAAGTAAACTCAGAAGAGCGGAATATTATCAAAAGGAACCATATTCAAAAATTTTATGAAATAAAACCTGTTTCCACTAAAATCCTTTTCTTCATCTTTGTCCAAAGCACACTTATCTGGACAAATTTGGGAGTCCACTTTGTTCGAGTCGATTCTTGTATCAATATCCTCCAAAATCTGCACAGCCAACAATCAGTAACCACAGTTTTGACATTGGTGACAACAAAACACGAAACCAAAGTACCTGATCATATTTGATTTTAAATGAGTGAATACATGCCAGACTTTCAAATCTGACCAACTGGTTCCAGAAAGAATCGACTATATATCTTAGTAATAACTGCAAATTTTCCTGCATTGGTATTCAAATCAATGAAAAAAAGGCGCGGTGCACGTATGAAAGAGAAGATTTGGAGAATAGAAAAAGAAAAACCTTTCGAATATATTCAAAAAGATCAAGAACTGCAGAATTCAAGAGATTATAGCGATTTCCGTTTGCAACAAATGCCTCCACTACTGGTTTCAAGATGTTATTATTAACAAAATGATATAACAGATGCTCATCCTGCAAATTCTCGAATGCCGTCAGCCAAACAAAACAAAATGAATTATAACATCCATGTTTCGTTTTCTCCAAAGAATCTATTTGGGCCTGAAAAAAATTACGATCCTACAATATACTGAAATTCATAAGCGTTGCATGCTAAAATGGACATCATCTGAATATGAGTCAACTCACATGATGGGAGAGAATTGTACGGACAAATCGCACAGCTGATACTACCAAGTACATTTCCCTTCTTTGTATCAAAAACAAAACTCCCTCTACCAAATTGTTTAGTAAAAAATTGCACCTGCAAGAAAACATATGGTACGAGTAACAATGAAATACCAAGCGGCTCAAGCATGCAACGCGTAAATACTTGTTAAAGTGACTTACTTTATTCTGTACGGGTGGTGCAGAACACAATAACATAACAGATCACATATGTTCGATAATACTTCTGGTTTTGAGCCTCCTGAAGGGCATGATGATATTATAACATCCACCAGCTGGCTTAAATGCTTCTCATAGAAAATCTCAACAATAGTATCCCTCTGCGACAAGTAGGAGAGATGACATAAGAAATGTCAACAGATATAAGTATATGAATGAAAACTTTGACCGTCTGTTCAAAGAAACAAAAGAGAGGGAAAGAGGAGCCAGACCCCACAAACAAAAAAAGCATTCATCATAGTGAACGATTCTACTCATTTATAATTATATAAAAGTTAACTGTTGGAGACAAAAAAGAAAACAAAGTTGAATCATTGCATCATGAGAAAATACATAGAGAAGGCAAGTGTACACACAGTCACGAGTTACTTAAACAAGTCACTGAGAAGACCCTTCATGTGCTTCAATATGAAGCTTCTAGTATCAAACAGATAAGAAAATTCTAAATGATTATGCTTGTGTTGTGCTCAGTTATAAGAATCTTATATACACCCTATGCACTGCACCAAGGTGGCAATGGAACGAAGTTCAGATCCCATTATAAGACCCATTGGCTGTAATTTCAAAACAAGCACTACATGGGCCCAACACTAAATCTGTATCCAGGTCACATGTTTCAAGTATTGAGATTCAGCTCATACGAGGAAGCAAAAATCTAAAATAACGACCAATATATGGACTAAGCTTAAAGATTAATAGATAATTGCTAGAAATTTTGCAGCAAAAATTTAGGTATATACCTGAGTAGCTGGCAAGGTATACGTATCCAGCAAACTGCGAATAATTTCAAGAAATTGACAATTCATATCCTCTCCGAAGTCTGTTACCACACCCTTTACCTGAAAATAAGAACAAAACTTTTGATGTTCATTATCACAACTCGCAAATTAATGTAGATAAGATCGGTGGAATGTGCATTATGTAGACCATATACTAGAGACGATGGTCAGCTGCACGAAACTAAGAATGAAATTTTAAAGGTTGGCATGATCTCTAGAATAAAAGAATCCAGAAGCCATACTCTGAGTAACAATTTTTTCCTCAATTGGAAATCTTTTATTCATTACTAGCTGCATATCCTAGAGCAAATAATCCTTTTAACTAACCAATTCAAATCCAGATAACAACTAAAAGGACTTGCATTGGCATGGATGCATGAGTTCAACAAGCACGCCAACTATATAGTATCCACAACAGATAATGACTCTATTCTTTCATTGTGATCCATTGAGACTAAATTTTATATACATTCTGCTCTATGATAACAAGGATAATGACCTTTTTCACCGTTCTTGTGATTTTTGAACTAGGTTTGAGTAGCTGTGCAGATTGCTCATCTCACTTTAAAATGAACTATCACCTTCATTTTTATAATAGATTATAAAATTTATATAATGATTAGAATGGACAATTTGAGGGCTTTGTTATTGGAATGATGGCCATTCTAGTGTTTTTAGTAAACTGATATATGCTGTCAGTAATTGTAAAGATGAAAAAAAGTAAATCACAACATACAAGAAGTCCAAGAAGTAGATTTCCCTCTTGTTGAATGATATAATTGCGAAGAAGAGTAGGATCCTGGGTCAGGAAAATAATAAGGATATCTGTCCTGAAATTATCAAATCAACTTGTTGGAAGGAATCAATATGCATGCATAGATTAAAAAAAGCTAAAATGTCATCAGTACCCTGTAAGAACAAGCCTCTTGTCTTCACTCTGCAAAGCAGTAGTGACAGCATCAAAAATGCCCTCATTAGCGAGATCCCTAAATCAAAATGGGAACGAAATATAATCATGTATAAATCTGAAAGTGAATATAAATAAATCATGTGAGTAATGTACAAGACAAATTTCACACCAATGAGTTAACATATACCCGAATAAAAATCAAAAGCCCCGACAAAATATAGATTCAACTGAGATCAGTAACATTCATGCATAGGAAACAAATTTCCGACTAACTTGCAGGCTGTAAACATCATACCTAAAGAGACGACTTTGCTGAACCATCTGCAAACTCTTGCTTAAGCTGCAAAACTCGTACAAGAAAAGAACCTGCAGGTAAGTTGCAAACAGAAAATGGAATTTTAGACGAACATATGCTGACACATCATCCAATAAACAGCAGAATCGGCCATAACTTTGCCAAAATAATTGATAATTAATCAACAGTTACCAGCTTTCTCTTGGATTCTGCAGAAGTTGAAGACATTTTTAATGTTGCAAATAGTTCCTGAATGAAAGCATTGTCATCTTTCAGCAAAGAGACGACCTATCAAAAAAGACACTAGTCAGAACTGAAAATAGGGCAATTTTCCAGTTCTGTGTAGTAAGTGATGAGGAACATACAATGGCATTGTTTGAATGAATTATCGAATTGAGATTTGAAGCAGTAGCTTCATCCAACACTTTAGGCAAGATGATATCCTAATAAACAGATATGTGAGATATAACCACAAAACCGTCATGTTACTATTGAGATCAGGTATACGAGTGAACCTTCAGATAACCAACTCTGTAAGTTTGATGGATCTTGGATAGCACTACTGGATCTTTAATTGGTATGGCCTGACAGAAAAAAGGTTATGAATAGAAACTATAAGATTGGGGAAACGAAGATTCTATGATAAAAGCTCCTTCCTAAACTAAAAACACCCTCCAGTCAAACAACCACGGCCAGCGAAGAGGGTGGAAACCATCAATAACAATATGTTACCTCTTTAAACACCACGTGGTCTTTCAAAAAATCCCTATGATGTTGAGCACTCTTAATATCAGGATCATCTGCATACCGAAAACAATGAAGCCAACATTGTTCGGATACTATGAAAAGGAGAAAGGTAATAGAAAAACGTGATACTCATCTATTATATAGCATATGAGACTGCACAGAGTATCTGAACTTCCAAATTCAAGAAACTCATGATGAAGCAATTTAACATTATGCTAGCATAGAAGTGAATAAGAACAGAGCTCCACATAAGAAAGAAAAAAAACACTTGAAACTTACATTCCAAAGAACCAATGATATCCATCAGCAAGTCATCACCAAATATTTTCTCAAATATCCGAGAACTGTTTAACAAGACTGCATCAGAACACATCACCTCAGTAAAAGCATGACCTTAGAGCAGAAATCACATATACATATCTGGTTTAGCAACACAGCTTATGGTCATAACTTCCGGAGGGGTTTGAGTCTGAATTGCCCCAATAGATCTTTAAATTGTGTTCATGAAGAATGCTCAAAACTCCTTGTTCTCACCAAAACACTGTTATAAAATTCTATTACAAGTTTCTAGAAAATCTGAACAAGATATGATTTCTGTTGTCTGTGAGAAGGTAGTTTGATTATCCACTTAATGTTTCCTGAAGACAAACCAATAAGAATTCTTAAGGGCCATATAAGAAGAGAGAAAAAAACTGACTTATTCCTTTCATGATTTTGTAAATCATGTGTAGCGCATCTTTGTTGTCCAAGTCTTCACAAATTCTAAAAAGATCCATCAGTTTCTTGAAGAACTCTAGCTGAGGGGACACGAGAAACATGATTTACAATGGAGAATAGAACGACAATCTGAAAAGACAAAAACTGGTGCAATCAAACAAGCAAAACATGTACTCATACAAGAGTGATGTACCATGATCCCCTCTACTTTTGCATAATACAAACAGTGGCTTTGAATAAAATTTGTAGTTACACCATAGTGTTTTCTCAAGATAGCAGCGCAAAAATCATCACATAGTATACATCCGTGGACCACACATGATAGAATAAAAACCAAATGAAGAACAAATTATAACCTTCGGTAATGATCACCGGGGATGTTGTCCATGTCATACCATAATTTATTCGTCAAATTGCAGTACTTTAACAGGGGAAATACTACAATGTGGGCACACAATGTACGCTACAAAACTCAAATGGCGATACAATTTTCAGAACATAGGTAGCTCAACTTCTACCAAGAGAATCATAGTACAAAGTTATAGAACCTTAAAAATGAGCAATACAATTCAAACACGAAAAATGCTTGAAAAACTAATCACTGACGTTTATGTTAATCTTACATCGTTGAGTAAAAGTTCAATCAGCCGCATCTGGTCTGCATGTCCACTTTCCGTAATAATCTGAATGAAAAACAGAGTCAAAAAACAAACAAGGGTGTTGTTAAAAATTTAACTATTTGAAGATATTAGAGCAACTAAAAATCGGTTGGGTCTAAAGTTGACATGGAGTGCAGAAACCAAACTGAGAAGTATCTGTCTGCGGCAATATGTATATCTATCTATGAGTGACACAGTTAAGTGAATCGGGAAACAGGGGCACACAAGCCAACAACAACGATTACATGTATGTCTTCTAAACTAGACCAAACACATTTGCATGCTCATCATGGTTATCGATATTTACATAAACTCATACTTGGCAAAAAATTATAAACACCTTCAATAGTAAAGGGAGCGTAGAAAGTTCCACAGCCGGTAACTCTTTCAGCCCACTTCTGATGTTAGAGGCCTTGTCTGCAAAACAAACAAACAAAACAAAAAAGCATTTACGAAAGGGACCACATATAGGAGCAAGACACATAAAAGAAACATAAAGTAGCAATGAGAATACAAGAACTATATATGTACTGACAATTGACATCAGTGACGCAAGCACACAGTAAGAGATGCACTCAT